>LVTN01000368.1:64815-85439 GCA_001649415.1 Musa itinerans
TATATATATATATATATATATAATATACAAATTTGCCTATGACTTAATATGCCCACAGCTACAGCTTTATGTAGTGTGGTTTGGGTGCAGGCAGATGGTCAGCAGAGGGAGGAGTTGCAATTCATGGTGTAAAAGCATGTTTATTATGCTCCCTGCAGCCAGCAGAGGGTCTCATCGAAGGGGGGGTTTGGTGCTCACCGAGGATGTCGGAGGGGTTCTTCCCGTTGGAGAATCTGCCGGTGGCCTTGCCGCCGGGGAAGTCCTTACCGTACGGGGGGAAGTTGCACCTGGCGAAGGTCGGCAACATGTTGTTGTTCCCAGGGTCGACGATCGAGTCCCCGAACACCACCACCGCCGGTACCTTCGGCGTCGTCTTGTTTGCAGTCGTAGTCAGAGCTCGAACACCGTCAAGCAGCAGCAGCAGCAGCAGCAGCAGCGGAAGTACGAGCGAGAGCGGAACAGAGCACTTGTCCTCCATCCCTGTTGATGGTGCAGTAGTTCAAAGGCTCTTCTTAAATGCGGGTATTCTCTGTCCACAGTAACTTCTTTCTTTTCTGTCTATTGAGTGTTGGTCTTTGCAGTATCTTCTTCTCTGACTACATTAACTTGTTTCTTTCTTTTTGTCTATTAAATGCTGGTCTTTGGTAGTATCTTCTCTCTAACGACACTAACTAACTTCTTTACTTCCTTTCTTCGACGAAATCTCGAAAAAAATCTTTTATAAATTTCTCATGAAATATATCTAATTATTTAAAAAACTATTTTACCCTTACATGATCCAATAATTTTATATTATCGTCTCTTTCTCCTTGTATCGTCTTTACCATCACTTATACGCTCTTATTGGAATCAAGAGCATTACAACTTAAGTAGAAAAGTTAACAGGGTCAACCCATATGCGGAAATACATTTACGATCAATAGACGATCGATAAAGTTAATCCAATAATAACTAGAGATCAATTTAGATCGATGGGACAAAGGAGATGACCAAGCAGATAAATATGATGGCTGATAAGGAGAAGATGATCATTTTAAAATGATAGTATCATTTCTTAAGAGAGATCATTTTAAAATGATATTTCTTAAATTAAACTATTTTATAAAAATTCTTAGGATTTTTTTCGAAAATTCACCTCTCTTTTTTTTTAAACCTTTTAGGTAGTGGTAGATGGACAACAGAGCACGTGTTCTCCATTCCTTTCGGTGGTCCAGTTCAAGACTATCCTTTCACTCCTTCTTGCCTATCAAATGGTGGTCCGGTACAAGAGTGTCCTTTCACTATAAATTGTAAGAAATTTTCAAGATTTTTCTTTGAGAATTCACCCTCTTAGGTATTGGTAGGTGGAAAACAGAGCACCTGTTCTCCGTTCCTTTCGGTGGTCCAGTTCAAGACTGTCCTTTCACTCCTTTTTGCCTATCAAATGCTGGACTTTTAACTATAACTTCTTCTCTAATTACACTCAGCTTTTTCTTCTTTCTTCTGTAGTTACACTGAAAGATGCAAACAGAGCACTTGTTTTTGGTGGTGCAGGTCAAGACTCTCCTTCAATCATGGTTTTTTTTTTTTTTCCCTCTATCAAACACTGGACTTAGCAGTATCTTCTTCTCCAACCACACCGACTTCTTTCTTTCACCTTCTTGGATTTCTTGGAAGTAAGGGAAGATGCAAGTTGCTGGTTTGGACATGATGAACACCAGAAGCAACAACCAGTTGTTCCTGGTGGATGGGCAAAAGGATGAGGTGCCAAACAAGTAATGGAATCTGCTCAGCACTGCAAAAATTGTAGTAGGTTTAAATTCCAAAAAAATTAGTATAAATTGCAAGGCTATTTTTTGTTATGGTTGATTTGACCCTTAGGGTTACCTGTCCTGTGTGGTTGTAGGCTTTGTATGATGATGGACATGGCTCAGAAGCTTGATGAGATGATTTATTCTTATGTTGTCTAATATAAAGCATGGCTGATGAGATATTAAAAATGACAAAGAAAACTATATAGTTTGAGCAACCACATGCATTCAGTAGTATTTTCAAGATTCTTAGCTGACAACAAACTTGGCCCTGAAAATGTAATTAATTGATTATATTTGATTTGTCAAGCTTTCTTCTTCTTCATTTTTTTTTTTTCCTTTTTGGAAGAACTTGTAACAAACAGTTGTCTTGAACTTGTGAAACTTCAAATGGAATTAACCCTTAGCAGAAGCTCATTCGAATAGTCTTATCTTCCCTACCAAAACAAAGATGGTGTGCCTCACAGGTCACAGCAACTGTCGAATGTGTTCAACATGAAAGTAACATTCTGCCATGTTCTTGTATCTTGGAAGAAAACTTCCATCGCACTCTGCTGCAGTTTTGCATAGATGATAGGAAAATGGTGATGGAAGTTGCATGCACTTGATTTTGGAGGAGGAAATGGGTGGAATGGTCATTTACTTTCGCCTACTACTTCTAATGTAAACATTCCAAAATTACTCACAATATTGAATGTAGATTAAGAATTTTATTTTATTGTATTTTATTTAAAACAAATCTAGGTATTAAAGGGACTGACATATACGAAAGACTTAAATATTTGGGACACCAAATTACTTCTATCATCACTTTGGTAACGGATTGGGTTAAGTCGATGAAAAAAATTTCCCAGTGAGCTACGTGATATTGTTGGACAAACCAAAGTCTAGATTAACCCCATAGGCTGCGTATAAAATAATTAATCTCTCTAATTACCAAAGCAGTAAAATATCTTTTTAATGCTTCTAGTACGAGTTAATCCCCTGAACCACATATTGTCTGAGTCAAGAAGCTTCCAACAAGTGACCAAAAATATTTTGAATAACTACCAAGACAAATAACTTTGTTTGTGAAGCTAAAAGATCACACGACATGGGTAGGCATTTACCTGCACATAGCATCGAAGGATCACCATCAACAGATTCCATGAACAATACCAAGAACGTTTAATACGTATCGACTAGGCAACGGCAGGCTATATAAAAATGAGTTTATAAAATGAAATTTTAACCTACAAGAAGAGAATTTAAACACCAAAATTCCTCAAATGATACTGAAAAGAAGTAACAGTGTCGTGATAATATGTTTCTTTTTAATGAAAGAGGACAAACAAATTAGGAAAATGAAAAAGTCGCTTAAGTTCAGAATGACCAATATTCATATCCTCAGGAACTCAAAAATGAGAATAGTTCAGACCTTCTTTATGGAGAAAGAAAAGGTTTGCAATCAAAAATAAAATGAGGAACAGTTCAGAAATGAGAAAATGATGGAAGATGGTGATAAGATATCACCATCAGCACCATTTGCCCATGTGTAGAAACCTCATAATTGTAGCCTCTATCTATGTTTCCCTTTTTCTCTTCAATTCAATTCTTTTCTTTTCTTTCTTTTATAATTTTCTGTTGTTTTTTTTTTTTCTTTTCGTAATTTTTCCCTTTCAACCTGAGGCAAAACTGGCAGATTCTGGCACAGCAAACGTAGACCTTAACCTTACAAACAACCAATAGAACTCCATTCCTCCATCTGTGAAGAATGAACTTCATCACACATTAATCCTGACTAAGCTGCTTCCAGATTTGGTCCAATCAACCTCGATCAGTGTCCAATGACTTGCCCATTATCATTTCATTTACGGTTCTCATAGCTACTTGCAACTAATTGCTCAGGATCCTAGATGCTGATCTACTAGTAACACCTCGCTAAGATTTGGTATACTCGTGCTACTCCAGTCAGCAGCCCCCTCTAGTCGAACATATTGCACGCAAGCTTACAGATTATCAGAGTTTGGTGTTGCTGGAGACTGACTGGAAATATTAGCAAATTGGTTGTTATTTGGTGGCAGAACCCAATTCATCCAGTCATTACGCTTCCTTATTTTCTCACCCTGCAATAAGCGTGTCAGAAAAGATGAAAGATTAGTAGCTGCATCAGCATAAGTCCAATGCGTGTGAAATAGGAAGAAAGAGAATAATGATCTTCGCTATGGTTCTTTTTTCAAAAAGCACAATGTAGTGATCAGCCACAGGATAATGCCATGTTTACTATGTTCATCACCTATTTATTTAAAACAGTAGGTCACAAACAGAAAACAAAAGGGGATGGTTTAAAAAATTTCATGGCTAGCACATCATTCGTTCATCTTTCCAATAACATTATGAAAGCTGGATTAAAAAATCTAACTAAGCTTATAGAAGGTACCTGTACTTCCACTTCAGTTGATAACTGCACTGTATCCAATATAAAGTCAATGCTGTTTGTTAATTGCCTCACCTGCAAAACATTGTGACAGCAATTTTTCGCAGTGCATGAGTGTGCTTCAGTAGGAAATGAAAAAAAGATCAAAGAAACCAGAAGCAAAGGAAACATATTCTAATCCATATTAAACATCCACAAAGAATCTATACCTAACCACACAACTAATAGCCTCAACATAACAGCTCTTCAGGGTTTAGCAACACATCATGTCCTTCCAAAATCATTTAAGGTAGTTTAGAATCACATACTGATATTTTAAACTGCTATAGTAAGTTCACGGTATCAGATGGATGCAATACATTCAGCCAGGTAGTCGGTGGTGTGTTTCAGGGCTCCCTTACCTCAGGTCGAGGGTTCAAACCCTCGCCATAGCATTTCATGCACTCAACCTTTCGCCCCATGTGATAGTTTTGACTTCCAAAAATGGGGTCTACTATGCCAGGTGGCATCACAAACAATTAAAAGAAGGATGAAATACAGGTAACGATATCTTTATCCATAATGAAGCTAAAGTTTCCAAAAACATGTGGTTCACCAATTCCCTGACTAACCATCTTCAATTGGTACTTATTAGATTCAAATTTATTAAAATGACTAAAGAATGTGAGATGATTTCATTAGGATTAAGGAAACCATACAAAAATGACTCAATAGCTTTGTATCAATTAGAGCTGTTGTGGACCATCAAAACTGTAACTAAATATGGCTTGTAGGTCTGATCGATTATTTGGATTAACAAAAAGACTCAGAAGAAAAAGAGAAAAGTGGCTTTAAATGGATTAAATCACTTGCAACTAATTCTGTAGCTAGAGAAAAAAAAGGAACATCATGAATCCCAGTCACATATATGTCGGGCAACAGCAACAATCGTGGAATATGGCTTTATAAAAACTCCCATGAAATAAATTCATAATGAATTGATCATTATTTTATCTAATGAAAACATCTAATCAAAACCATTGCAGAAGTATGCTTGATCTCAAGTTCAAATGAGTACTCATCAGTAGTCAATTTGACTGGTAACACGATATATTCACTCAAAAAACTAATGATCAGATTCAGGTGGCAAAATCAAGGATTTAAATTTCGATCTGATACTGATTTCAGCAATCAGTCGGACCAATAACTGAGAGGTTTCTAGTGGTTAATGTAGTCAGAATTAAGGGTGCTGATAAAGAGCCTTACATATAGGAACAGATATCCCTTGCATATGACTATAAAAGATAGCCAGCATTGCAAGTATTATCGAAATAATTATATCCACCATCAGAGGTTAAACTGACAGTGGTACTTCAGGATGCAAATAATTTGTGTTGGGATCCAGTTATATAAGGTAGGTCAAGCTCCAAATTTCAGCAGACCAGCATGGAATTCTGTTCAATAGGTCAATAGGACTATAGCATCCAGTCAGAACTCACAGCCCAGATTGGATCCGGATATAGAAAAAGCATTGGAAAAAGAAACAAGCAAAGTTTCAATTAAGATACCGAGCCAACATAAACATCAATCATAGGAGCAAGGTTATTGCTCAAATGAACATAGTGAAGAGCAAACTTCTCTTTCTTCTATAGAACAATTAAAACACTTAGCTATTCTTCCTAATGAAAAGAAAAACTAGGTGCCATTGCACAAACTAAATTCTACAGAATGAACAAGAACAAGATTACAGAAGGTCCACTAAGGCTTATTGCAACCCTAGACATAGTAAATAGAAACTACAAGTTCAGATTCCACATTCTGCATCACTATTGGATTTTCAATCATTGCTCCCATACAATTAAAGGTGTGTAATATTCTGTTTAAAGTATATCAAAATGCACACCACCTAAAACCTTCATGCCATGAGAAAGCTAGTTTTTTGTCGGTTAAAAGAGGCAATTCACCATAAAAAGCAAAGTATTAACTCTTGCAACATTTTCCATGATGACAATATGATACTTCTACATGCATGCTGTTTAATAAAATATTAGCACCTATTAGACTGCTATGCATGAGTTGCTCTTATATAAACTTTTGGCATCAGTTGTTTTGCGGCACTGAGTGCACCGATGCATTTCTATTCACCTGAGCCCAACACTTGTGCTATAACCCCATCTTGGCAATAAACTACCGATTCAATTGTTGCCTATAAGCCCCATTTTGGCCTACAGTTGGTGTGGTAGGTGCTACTGACATGGGATGACAATTACAATGCATGGGTGTTGGTACTTGGTATATCCAAAAAGGAGAATGGCCAACAAAAAGCAATATCAGAACTAAACTTCTATTTCTATTTGACCTGCTAATGCACTTCTTCAATTCTCTCCCTTTATGTTGGCAATGGGGGTCTTCTTTGGTGACATGAGGCAGTGATGACATGTGGTTGGGCATGTTAATCATTGATTGACAAGGCATGTTGTGTCACAAGAACTAAGGCTTGCTCTAAAGTCACATACAGCAGAATGGGATTGACAAAATTACATGATCAGACTATCAATATGTCAGGTTTGGTATTGCACAACCACATGCAAGTTTTTGCGATAACCAAAATAGCTTGTAGACAATGATTTGTGATGCAATAACCATGATCGATGCTATTAAGTAGTCTCATACAGAAAAATGGCACCTAATTTGTGATGCTATATAGCAAGAAAAACCAATGTTTCACCCATGATATATGGAGCCCCACCAGGCACATAAAGGAAGCAGATCTATTTTAGTCTCAGGTGGCTGTATAGTAGAGGACAGTCCAAGAGCCTTCATGACCAAAATCTGGATCGCATGGTATTTTTCTCGAGTCCCATGTGATAGCATTGACAAAGCACGAATGCTAATTTTTTATAAGAATTTTAAGATTTTCTGGTCTAAAGTGACATCTTTCCATATTGTCACGAACTTAGCTGGTTTTGTATAAGTCGAGAGGCACCTTTGCGTATCCGTTTGCAAAGGGTCAGTCTCTCCGAAACCTTTTACGATCCCTTAAGGACCTGCAAAAGAGAAGATGGGTTAGATGAAGCATTTAACTCAGGATCCGACAAGCAGCCATTTTAGTAAGCACTTGATATGCAATGCAAATTACAAGCATAGACTTCGCAAGCTCTGAACGGTCGCGGGACAAAAGGTCCAAGATGGTCTGCCGCGACCAAAAGTCTCCACAAGTGCCCACATGACACTGCTGCGGAACAAGGCAACGAACCAACCCTAGACACAACCATAAAGGCCAATCTAGCCATATCCACCTGGGTAGCTCCTGGGTGCCGTGTTGGCTGACACTTTGCACCACTTTACGGAGTTAGAAATCCCCTAAAATGGTTGCCTAGATGGCCCGTTTCTGGATAGTTTTGCCTTTGCGTAACGACTGCACATAACCTACGTTTACAAGCCTAAAAAGACCATAAAAGCTAACCAAAATGGGGCTGCCAAACCTATTGTAAGCCCTCTACATGGTCACGGACTTAGCTGGTTTTGCCTAAGTCGTGCGACACCCTTGCGTGTTCGTCTACAAAGGTCAGCCTCCCCGAACCCTACTAGGGTCCCTTAGGACCTACAAAAGAGAAAACAGGTCAGAGAAAGTACCTCACTCGGGATCCACAAACAATCATTTCAGGAAACACTTCATAACCAATGCAAATTACAAATAGACTTCATAAGCTCTGAATGATCGCACAACAAAGGATCCAAAATGGTCCACTACAAATCGAAATCTCCCACAAGTGTCCACATGACACAACCTTTATTTATAAGCCTAAAATGGCCACTAAACCCAACTAAATTGACGTTGTTAAGCCTTTGACTGTCCCTCTACATGCTGTGCAAAGCATGAAAGAACCAAAAGACACGGACATACATGAGCATTACTTTAAACACCCTGTTTGCAGTTTTGTCCGTGACATTCTCCCTTACTTATTCCTTTGACGTCCTCGTCGAAGCCTTTGCCGACATTGCAACTCCTTGCTTTTGCAGAGTCTTCAATCTTCTGTTCCTGCTGCAATGCACCTCTTGGCTCCCAGCTGTTCTCCGCTGCTGTTGTTGAGTAGTCGAACTTTTGATCCGTCATTCTACTTCAACTCGCCAATAACTCTGACTCTAGTGTGGGGTTGGCTGAGTTGTGTTGATCCCTATTGGTTCCTGTGGATCCTTTAGAAGAAGGAAAAGACCATCCTTACTATGCACCAGTCTCTCAAATGCCTCATGCTACTTGAACTGGGTGGATGCTTGTTGGAGCTTTAACGAGCATCGTCTCGCAAACTTTTGAAGTTTTTAGGTCATTTCTCCACAAAATTTGCCCATCGACTCTTCTTTCACTTAGTTGTCATTTCCAAGTAGGTTCGCATCACTTCCGCTTTCGATTGGCATTCTGTTGGGAAATAAAGCGGATAATCTACTCTTGGTAGCACTGATCACCATTGGTGAGAATTTGACAACTATTATCTTCCATTATATTTCTTCGAAGGGTTTTTAAACCTGTGCAGAGCTCCTCTGCTGGATAGCTAAGAGAATTGGGGTACTCGGTTTTGCCCATTCTCTTAAGAGTTGAGAAGGCAAAGGTTACTTGACTTCGCCAGCCTCCTCGAGGGTTGTACTCCATGCATCGAGCTGGTTACTGACTTTTGCCTGCTCTTTGCTCACACTCTTGAAACACTCGAAATGTTTGCACTCTCTGCGTTGAGTTAGCTACTGTGATTCATCTTCTCAATGTCATCGAACTTATAGAATGTAGAAAGTTTTTACCCCAACTTGGAGTAAGTCTTTAATAGTTTTAGTCGTCTCTGGGATTGTACCGTCTTCTCCATCAACCCTACCGCCTACTCCACTGAGTAGCAAAGGTACAGCACAGCGTACTGCTTGCATCGTTCCTTGGTCGTGCACTCTTACACGACCCGAAGTCCTTCACTTTTGGCTATCCTGATGAGAAGCTCATTGACATTGGTCTTACGAAGTTTTTTGGCCTTTGCCCTTCAGCCTTGTTTTGATACTTGGAGTTTGCCTCTGCATGCTCCACCTCCTTGGCCCCTTTCACGACTAAGCGCTCTCCCTCCATGAGAGCAAGGGATCGATGACTTGCCGAGCTTCCTTAAGCGAATATGGGCTCTGGAGCAGTCCAACTCTCCAGCCGCTCTAATTATACCTCTGCATGATCAAGTCCCTCCCATGGGACTCACTGGTACTTGCATTCGAACTTTTCCCTTGGTGGTACACAGCCTCCATATGCTGATGATCAAGGCTTTTATCCAATGCAAAATTCGATGCACGCACGAAAGACCCGCCTCTGCGGTATTCACTCCTTGAATTCATAGCCCTTCTTGCTGTCGTGTTGTTCACCGAAACGGAGCTCTCAGTAGCTCCCGATCATACCTCCGTATGATATAGTCTATCACGGGACTAGATTCGTGTGTATTGCATTGCCATGAACTGTTCCACCACGATCCGCTGCACCATGTCGCCTTCTGGTGACATCTCCATTGCATTTTGATCATTGTGGGATGAACTCGGATTGTGATCCCTCCATGTGTAGCCTCTGCCAACACATCGCAAGGCCTTTTCCACCTTCGATTGTATTCGCTCGTTTGACAATCGACCTTCGTCCACCCGCTCTCGGGTCACACCTAGACGAAGCACCGCTCTACGATAGTCCGTCGCCTAGTAGCTCTCGAAGTCCACCGACTTCGCTGAAATTGATGCACCATTGTCTAGATCCTGGGCCTTTGCCGCTACCAGCACAATCCCCGCTGTGCACCGCTCCCTTCATGGCAACATGAATGACAGCACCGTGACATATTATTTAAGAGTACCCGCCTCTGCGTCCTCTTGCCCCATGCCAAGGCCTTCTAAACCCAACTTCGCCTCCGCAAGTTGAGTCACCTCAGCTCCTCCGTCAAATTCTTCTCTAAGGTAAGGTGCATGTGCCTCGAAGCTCCCTTCGTCTTTGGCACTATGTAGGATGAGTCCGCTCCATCAGAATGAGAGACCCATAGAACGACATGATCTCACTCTTGCCTCTGCAAGAGTTCATGTCCTTGACCTCAAGGAAAGCTCTGTGCCTCCGCTCCATATTCCATCTTCTATGTCGGCTCCCTTCATGCGACTTGGGTACTTCGCCAAGTTACACTCAAGTTGCTCCGTTCCTCGTTTTGCATTGAGTTGATGGTGGCCCTCACGCCCACCAATCCACGAGTCAACCCTTCGTTGAGTCTGATTTCTATATCGACTCTAAGTGTACCTTCATCTTGTGTTGCCTTAGATCGCTCCCCCACTTGATCTCGCAATGCATTCCCCAATGCATTATCTCAAGCGAGATCATGCGACGGCTCCTCGCCGCTCGCTCGGTCCGTTGAGCTTTGTGAAGTTATTTTGAGGTACTCCTCAACATGTGCGGTTCGTTGCACATGGTTCTCCCTCTAGAGAGTCGGGTGTTATCCCTCCTGGATATCTGTCCCGTTGAAGCAACTTCTCTGTTCACTTCCTTCTCTCTAAAAGTTTCAGAGACCACCATCCCCTTGGATTACTTTGTCTTGCTGAACAAACTCTGCATTGTTCTGCCTACCGCAAACGCACTTGCTAGATTATGACTCCACGTCAATATAGCCCCCGCTGCACCTCTCAAGGCCTAGCAACATGTTGAACTCGCTACATATTTCGGTCTCCTACGGACGTATCATTCTCATGCTAAAGAGAAAGTTTCAAAGCTCCAGGGCGCTGAGTTTCGATCGCCTTGGGATGGCCACGAACACTCCCTCGTTTGCATACAATCCTTTGCATGAGTACTGAATTCTTTGAGTGAGCAATTCCCCTCACCTCTATGAGCTTTGCATAACTCTTTCGGTCGCTGAACAACTCATTCCACCTTACTTGGTCTCATCCTCTACCAAGCGTCTCGCTTGCTTTGAGCACCATCAAGTATGGTTGCCAACGTTGAGCCATAGCTCAAACTCAGCCATCCTAACCTTTATGCGCTACACATTCTTCCCAGCTTGCTTGTCCCCGTAGTTCCTCTTGCGCGAAGGGTTGGCCATTCCTTTGAATGCCAATCTCAGATGCCAGCTCCTCTGAGCGACTTCTTTTCCCTACATCTCCATGCCCGTTTTCCCCCAAACGGTCGCGCGTGCTGGCTGCCCTCAACGCAGCCCCACTAGGTCCCCTACGTTTGCATGCCAAGTGTTTTTATGAGTGCTTGTCCCACTCTGATACCATATGTCACGGACTTAGCTGGTTTTACCTAAGTCGTGCGGCACCCTTGCGTGTTCGTCCGTAAAGGTCAGCCTCCCCGAAACCTCTTAGGGTCCCTTAGGACCTACAAAAGAAAAAACGGGTTAGAAAAAGCACCTCACTCGGGATCCACAAGCAATCATTTCAGGAAACACTTCATAACCAATGCAAATTACAAATAAACTTCACAAGCTCTGAACGGTCGCACAATAAAGGATCCAAAATGGTCCACTACAGATCGAAATCTCCCACAAGTGTATACATGACACAACCTTTATTTACAAGCCTAAAATGGCCACCAAACCCAACTAATTTGGGGTTGTTAAGCCTTCAACCGCCCCTCTACATGCTGTGCAAAGCATAAACAAACCAAAAGACACGGACATACATAAGCATTACTTTAAACACCCTGTTTACAGTTTTGTCCGTGACAACATGTTGTGCAAAGCATGAACAAAACCAAAAGATACAGACATACACGAGCATTACATCGAACACCCTATTTACAGCTTTATCCATGACATTCTCCCTTATTCCTTCGATGACCTCATCGAAGCCTTTGTAGACACTACATCTCTTCGCCTTTGATGAATCTTCAATCTTCTACTCTATTTGCAACGCGCCTCTTGGCTCCCAATTGCTCTCTGCTGTTATTGTTAAGTAGTCGAACTTTGATCCGCTACGCTGCTTCAACTCGCCAATGACTGACTTCGGTGTGGGGTCAGTCGAGTTGTGCTAAACTTTGTTGGTTCCTACAGATCCTTCAGATGAAGGAAAATACCTTCTTTGTTATGCGTTAGTCTTTCACACGTCTCGCGTCGCTTGAACTAGGTGGATGCTTATTAATACTTTAACGAACATCGCCTCGCAAAAGTTTTTGAGGTCTTTCCTCCACAAAATTTGCCCATCGATTCCTCTTCTATTTAGTTATCGCCTCCAAGTAGGTTCATATCACTACCGCTTTCGATTGACATTCTGTTGGGAAATGAAGCGAACATCCTGCTCTTGGTAGAATCGATCACCGTTGGTGAGAATTTGACAACTGTTGTCTTCCACTTTCTCTGAAGGGTTTTTAAACATGTGCAGAGCTCCTATGTTGGATAAACAAGAGAACCGGGGTACTCGGTTTCGCTCATTCTCTTAAAAGTTGAGAAGGCAAAGGTTTTGAGAAGGCAAAGGTTACTGGACTTCGCTCGCTTCCTCGGTGGTTGTACTCCATGCATCGAGCTAGTTACTAGCCTTCACCTACTCTTTACTCACACTTCTTAAGCACCCGAAGTGTTTGCACACCCTATAAAAGGTATAGCATTGCATACTACCTATTTCGTACCTTAGTCGAGCACTCCTGTATCGACCCAAAGTCCCCCATTTTCGACTATCTTGATGAGAAGCTTGTTGACACCGATCTTACGAAGTTCCCTAGCCTCTGCCCTTTAGCTTTATCTCAGTATTTGGAGTTTGTCTTTGCATTCTCCACCTCCTCGACCCCTTTCATAACCAAGCACTCTCCCTCCATAAGAGTAAAGGATCGATGACTCCACGGAAGCCCCACCTCTGCGGTACCATGGCGCTGCCATACCCATGGCCCTACTATCTATTGCCTTGCATATGCATTCATTTCTTCGCGATCAGTAGATCCGCCTCTGCAACACCGTGACACTCCTCCAAGTCTACCTCAATTCTAACTGACACTTAGTTTTAGATAGCTAAGTCCCTCTGGACTCGTTGTCGCTTTCTCGCCCCTTTCGACTACTTGTTTCAACACCTCTGTGTTCTCCAAGCAGTTTCCCTTAATCGACGGAAAGATAGACTGTAACTCCCATGCATGGCCTCCGCCATCATGTTACGAGGCTCGCATCGATTCAGTTCTCTTTTATATTCTTGGTAGCAATGTTCGTTTACTCGGCCTTGTCCTCTGACTTGCTAGGCTCCCTTAAGCAAATATAAGCTCTGGAGCAGTCCAACTCTCCAACTGATCTAATCATACCTCTGTATAATCAAATCCCCTCATGGGACGCACTGGTACTTGCACTCGAAATTTACCCCTTGGTGGTACACAGCTCCATATGCTGATGACCAAGGCTTTCATTCGATGCATACATGGAAGACCGCCTCTACGATATTATGGCATTTACTCCTTGAATTCATAACTCTTCTTATCATCATGTTGTTCACAGAAGTGAAGCTTCCGGTAGCTCCTAATCATACCTCCATATAATCAAGTCCCTCGTAGGACTTCTCCCGTGTGTGTCGCATTACCTTGAATCGTTTTATCTCCCGTGTTTGTCGTATTGTCTCAAACTGTTCCATCACGATCCGCTGCACCATGTTGCCTCCTAATAACATCTCCATTGCATTCTAATCTATATGGGATAAAAAACTGTGATCTCTCTATATGTGGCCTCTACCAACACATTGCAGGGCCTCCACCATCTCCGATTGTATTCGCTCCTTTAATAATTAGCCTTTATCCACCCGCTCTCGGGTCACACTAGAATGAAGCATAGCTCTAAGACAGTCTGTCGCCTAGCAACTCTCGAAGTCCACCAAATTCATTGAAGTTGATGGGTCATTATTTGGATCCTGGGCTCTTGCCCCCAACATAATCTTCGTTACACACCGCTTCCTTGACAGCAACTTGAATGGAAGCACTGCGACATTTTCTTCAAGAGTACTTGCCTCTACATCCTCTTGTCCCGTACCAAAGCCTTCTGACCCCAACTTCGGCTCTGCAAGTTAAGTCGCTTTAGTTCCTCCATCAAATGTTTCGCCAAGATAAGGTGCATATGTCTTGAAGCTCCCTTCGACATTAGCACTAAGTAGGATGAGTCCACTCCATTAGAATAAGGGACCCATAGAACGACATGATTTCGCTCGTCTCTGTAAGAGTTTATGTTGTTGACCTCTGTTTAAGGAAAGCTTCATGCTTTCGCTCAATATTTCGTTTTCTATGTCGACTTCTTTCATGTGGCTTGGGCACTTTACTAAGTTCTACCCAAGTTGCTTCGCTCCTCGATTTGCATTAAGTTGATAGTGGCCCTTGTAACCCCTATTCCACGGGTCAACCCTGCCTCAATTTGCATTAGCTCACTATCCTACTTGATCTCACAATGCGTCCACTAATGCATTACCTCGTGCGAGATCATGCAACGACTCCTCACCGCTCGCTCGGTCCGTTGAGCTTTGTGGAGTTGTCGTATCGAGGTGCCCCTTCTCAATATGTACAGTCTGTTACATATGATTATTTATTTGGAGAACCGAAACTTATCCCTCCTGGATATCTATCCCATTGGAACAATTTTTCTCTTCGCATCCTTCCCTCTAGAAGTTTCGGAGACCACTATCCCCTTAGACTACTTTGCCTTATTGAATAAATTTAGCATTGATCCGCCCTGCGAACGCACTTGTTAGATTACGACTCTTTGCCAATACAGCCACCACTACGGCTCTCAAAGTCTAGCAACTTGCTGAACTCGTTACACACTTTAGCCTCCTACGGACATATCCTTCCCATGCTCAAAGAAAGTTTCAATGATCCATGGTGCCGAGTTTCGATCGCCTTATGATGCCCATAGATAGTCCATCATCTACATACAAGCCCTTACATGAGTACCAAATTTTTTAAGTTAGCAATTCCCCTCACTTTTATGAACTTTGCACAATTCTTTCGATCGCCAAGCAACTCATCCCTCCTTGCACGGTCTCATCCTTTGCCAAGTGCCCAGCTTGCCTTGAGCACTGTTAAGTTTGGTTGCCAACGTCAAACCGTAGCTCGAACTCAGCCATCCCAACCTTTGTGCACTATTTGTTCTTCTCAGCTCGCTTGTCTTATGGTGCCTTTTACGCGAAAGATCGATCATTCCTCTAAATGTCAATCTTGAATGCTCGTTCCTCTGAGTGACACATTTCCCTACCTCTCAACGCCTGTTTCCCTAAGATAGTCATGCGTGCTAGCTACGCTCAACGCAGCCCCGCTAGGTCCCTCACATTTGCATGCCAAGTGTTTCTAAGAATGCTTGTCCTGCTTTGATGCCATTTGTCATGGATTTAGCCGATTTTGCCTAAGTCGTACAGCACTATTACGTATACGTCGGTAAAGGATCAGCCTCCCCGAAATCCCTTACAGTCCCTTAAGAAAGAGTTTAACTCGGGTTCCAACAAGCAACTATTTTAGCAAACACTTGATAGGAAATACAAATTACAAAAATAGACTTCACAAACTCTGAACGATCAGACGACAAAGGGTCCAAGGTGGTTCGCTGCGACCAAAAGTCCCCACAAGTGCCCACATAACACTACCGCAAAACAAGGCAACGAACCAATCCTAAACACTACCTCAAAAGCCTATCCAGCGATGTGCTACACCGAGTAGCTCTTGGGTGTTGTGCTGGCTGACACTTCACACCACTCTATGGACTAAAAAACAAACCCCCAAAATGATTGCCTGGATGGCCTATTTCTGGATAATTTTGCCTATACGCAATGACTACACACAACCTGTACTTACAAGCCTGAAACAATCACAAAAGTCAAGTAAAATAGGGCTATCAAGCCGACCACAAGTCCTTTACATACTATGCAAAGCATAAACAAAACCAAAATACACGAACATGCACGAGCAAAAGATCGAACACCTTATTTACAGCTTTGTCTGTGATAGTATGATGTTGGAAAAGAAATTTAATGCATAGAAGAAACTAGAGATCTACAAATGCACGAGGACTTCTTTATTTTCTAATAAAAACTAACTACAATAGTATAAGAGCAAAATATCTTACATATTCTGTTCCACCCAAAATAATAAAATTTCTTTCTTTGCTCTAGCGACATATTATGCACATGAATTAAGAACTTAGCACATTATCAGATAATATAATCCTTGCATAGTGGTTAAGTAGTCTACATGATTGCAGAAAAAAATACTTTCTCCTAAAGCCCAGAAGATTATATGCAGGTAGGATGCATCACACTTAATGCACTTCGGAAAAGAAGACTTTTGTGACTAGAAGCAGCATCCTTAACAGAACACCTAGACTCGTGCTCAAAATATAATATATAGCCATGTATATATCAACATACAGTGGTCCAACCAAGAATAACCTAGGCATCTTAGACCTGATTACTGCCTAAACTGATATTCATAAAAGCATTAAATTTCTTGCTATGGACACCTAGAGTGCCTTGCCACAGTGGCTCGCAGAACATCCTTAAGAAGCTGCACTACCAAATAACAAAGCACAAACTACTGAATAACAAAATGCAATAACATGAATCTTAGCCTCTAGCTCCAGGCCCAACAAAATAATGCTTCTCAAACATAGGCCTTCAAGCTGAAGTTTTACCAATGCTATCTTTCAAACTCCATCTTAAATGAACCATATAATACAGAAAAATCCTTTAAGCATTTAGTTGGACTTACCTAGCGTCAAACAATCTTTATCAACAATTTCCTACTACTTGGTGGTTTGAACCTTATAATCAAGACTATATCTACAATGTAATTCAATCAAATCATCAAATCTGATTGACTTGCTTATTGATTTAATGTGCCAAGGGAACTATAAAGACATAGCATCAAGAGTTGTACTGAACCACATGAATATCATATGAATTGAAACCACATGCAAGTAAAGAAAATGTCCTCTCCATAAAAATGGGACCTCAGCTATGGTTTGTGCTTCCTGAATCAACAACAGAATCTCCTAGGTATGGAAACAGGATCTTCACTAGATCTTCCATGATTTGTTAACTGGCTGATAACTGATCTTGATCAGCAAAAGATAAAGTTTTCATTTATTTGGTATAAAAGAATATATCACAATTCATTTATGATTCCTTAAGTTCCCATCCCCATGTTAATCTACTACCTTTGTTTAATGTGGTACTGCAAATTGCAAAAATTTATATTTTACTTGTTTATGATCCACGAATGTAAAAAATGAACTTGGAACAGATTATAGCTGCAGAACAAGCTAAGAGACTGGTTGGGTTCTCAGAGTTGAGTGCAATTAAAATGATAAAGGCAACCACTATGTCATCATCAAATCTCCAACTGATGCATCACCTACAATTTTTATTAAACAAGCCATCATAATATCATGCCCAGATCAAATCATATAACTTCAAGTGTTTAATGCTATCTAGTTGCACATGAAACTTAACATTCCACATGATCAATATTTTATAATATCATTCCTTCAAAAGCTGTAGCCGATGCAGAGAAACTTTGTTCTTTGTACTACTCAAATTTCTAACAGAAAACACAATGCAGAATAACTTTGCTTGCAAGAACATAATCAAACTTGTTAATTACAATTCCAGCAGAAAATTAATAACACTCATCCTTAGAAGACTGATAGCATTCCATGTTCCACAAAATACAACTGAAACCACAATAAACATCTTGGAAAATACTAAAATGACAACAGAGACAGAATTCTGCCTTGGAACAACTAATATTATTAATTGTGATACACAAAAAGGGCAATCGAAGAATAATTTGATCCCTAAAGTAAAATCTTATATTCATGGCCGACTAATATTTCTGTTCCATTTTACAGAAGAGTAGCATTGTTCACTTGCATCAGCAGACAATCATTTTCTGCTATAATATAATGGCTCAATTTTAAATTTCTCTATATAAAGGAATAGTGGTTGCCATTTTTTGTTGAAAGAAGAAGTTAACAGCAATACTAAATTAACTACAAGAACTAGTGAAGGTACATTTTTTGCTGAAGACGTGAATTGACCCCATGATTCTCATATTAGATGAATATATACTGATGCATTGTCAGACAGACATATCAAAAATATAGAAAGCAAATAGACCAATGTGAAGGAATAAAATCCAAATGCTCAATAATATATGTATTATTACTGCTATCTATCAATAAAGAAAGATTCAACACAATCATGCAGGCAAGAACTCCCAATCGTTCAACCATGACCGAGGAAAGTTCAAATATTACATCATGCTTGGCATACAAATGAAAAAAATTCATCATCCACAGTTCCACACACACACAAACAAACAAAGAATAGTATGGAAGCAGAGGCCAAAGGATATTCTGCATTAACATGAACTAGCAATACAAAAAAGAAACATTTGGTATTACTATTAAAAATTATCTCACTCTATTGAATCCAGCGATCAAGGATATTGGAACCCATCCTTGCTCATCCATGTTTTGCCGCAGGAAAACATCTTTACATAAATTATCGGAGCTGAATAGTTAAGAAACGCTGTCACCTAAAGAAGCCTTCAATTATGTTAAAATAATCATCAAATTGCGGACAAGCTGTTCACCTGAAATAGTAATCTATCTGCTTCAAAAGACTAGCACGCTGCGGATCAATAGTTGAGATAAATACTCCAGGTGGAAGTGCCGGATGAGGAACAAAGGGCACACCTCCAGGAGGTGGCTGAGTGGCAACATAAAAGACAGGAGAATGCATATCTGAAGGCAAATTAAGAACATTGCCGAAACAAATGAAACATACCCGCAGTAGAAGGGATATACTTCAGATCCTTTACCAAGACAACAGAACTTACCAGGGAATACCATCGGGTAAGGACGGACCTGCGATGGAGAGGTGAGGAATGGGGGTGTTACAGGTGGCACAGGCAGCCTGAGGAAAGGCCTGGCACCCCGGTGCGGAATGTGGGCATCTCTCCCACCAGCATTCCTACGATATACATCATAGCGGTTGCCATAGTTGTTGTGGTGAGAACCACCACCACCACCATTGTTCCACCTCCGATTGCCACCATGTCCTCTAGGGTGGCTGTCAGTATCATGGGCCTGTGATCCCGACCCACCGCCCCTGGTAATTTGGCTTCCAGGTGAGGGTTCTGGGGGAGCCTGCCTGTCCGAGCTAGCCTGAGGCACAGGTCCTGAAGTTGGTGGTGTTGAAGGCAGCGAGATTCCACCATCGGATTGTGCGACACTGCTATTATTGCCACTGCTGCTCCCACGCTTCATTGATTTATGGCGTGCAGGTGCAACATGGTTTGGGGTTGACGATGGATTCGAGTTCGGCTTTGGTGCAGAATTTGAGACCACCGACTCCTAAGCACAACACAGAATCCTAATCACAGATCGCTAGAACAACATGCACAGGTTTAGATAAATCCAAACTCGTATTGCGTGCGATTAGATCATTTCCATCTAGAATTTATGGGGTCCTTTGCCAAAATCTGGAAAATCTCACCGGGGGCGCGGAGAGCGGTCCATCGGAGAGGGCTTTCAGAGCATCGGAGGACGGAGATTTGGAGGTAGTCTTGGCCGATTCGGAGAGGGCGGGCCAGGAGGCAGCGCCCCCCATCACGACGGCGCCCGTCTCGATCGAGCCGTTGGGCGGCCGCTTCCAGGCCGGTTTCTTCCCTCGAGCGGCGTCCGACGAGGACGGAGCCACGTCCTCCACAGGCGGCCTTTGGGGGGATCGATCCAAGGCGTCCGGGGAGGGGATCGCAGCGGCCGTAGGCGGGGACGGCGTGGAGGAGGGAGAGGGCGGGGCCTCAGGATCGCCGGGGACAAGGTGCGAGCGGGGCTGGCGGCCGGGCCGGGCGGCGCGTGGGGAAGGGGTGCTGGACAAGGGATCGGAGGCGGCGGCGGCGTTGGAGGAGGCCATGAGATATGGGGAAGAGGAAGGATGGAATTGGGTTGTCTTCGTTCCAAAGATTCCACGGAGGAGAGCACGACCAAGAGAGGGGATTCTCCCTTTCACGCAGTCCAATGTGCATCTCCCGTGTCTCTCTTTGTTAGAGATCTTGTTATATAGGGCACAAAACCAACCGAATCATTTCTTTTGCAACATTTTTCTTTATTACTATAATTCTGAACCATATTATATAGGGCATACATTTGTTGAATATCTCTCCATATTAAAGATCCTACAGGTATATATACATCAGCAAAACTAACCCAACCGTTAATAATATTTTGGTTCTTATGTCTCCCAGATATCTTCATGCCAAATGCAGCAACAAAGCTAATATTTTGGTTCCATTGTTTCCCAAATATCTTCATGTCAAATGTAGCAACAAGGCTGATTTTTTTGAGAACGAAAGAAGAGCGATCGAATCAAATGCAAGAAATAGACTGTAGAAAAATCATATCCGATATTTTATATATATATATATATATATATATATATATATATATATATATATA
>LVTN01000368.1:85554-122347 GCA_001649415.1 Musa itinerans
TATATATATATATATATATATATATATAGTTTTGGCTTTCTATTTAATTACCCTAAATTAACAAAATTAACAATTAATATATTACGCCCCTTATCTCATGGTTAAGTCTTCAGGCCTTCGTGATGAAGTAGGCATTAACAATTCTTCGACCAGCAAATGGCTTCACACATAGTCAAATTAGCAAAGCACCGTGTCATGATCTCTCCGGTGAGCACATTATTGTATATATGTAACAATTTAGTTGTAGATGACTAGTATCATGACGATAAAAGAAAGACGCTCAGTCACAGAAAAGTCCACTTTTTGACCACTTTCGGGAGATGGAAGTCAATGAATCATACGTCGAATGATTTTCCACTGAATTCCCATTGCCAACACCATACGAAATTAACCTATAAATGAAACAATGTGCTTGACTTGGCACCGTACCAAATCAACCATCACAACTAAGAAGATTACCACTGCATAAGCAACTAATTTAATATAACAATCAGTGGTGGTACAAATATAAAAATGCAATTCTAGAATCAAGCACAATAAAACAGAATTGATTCATTAAGAAAAAGGGAAAACAGATTATATAATTCAACAAGCAAACAATCAACTGGAACTTGGAATGAGCAATCAGTTTATCATCATTGTTCCAGAGGTCGTTCTAGTCCCAATAATTCTGATAAAAAATCTTACATTTTAAGTATATTGATCAAATTCGATCGATGAAGATGGTTATAAAAGATACATCATGTTATCAGTACAACCATCTTGATCACAACCCCAATTGCTAAAGGCTTCTCGGGCAGGTGACCTTTACAGTACTTCTGAGAGACGCACTAGAATTATACAGGCGACCACAATATTCTGGTCTAAACTGTTCGATGAACCGTACTGTAAAGCAGTAAAAAGGAGGTGACAAGGCTTTGATACCAAAAAGCTCTAAAACATATCAAAATCCGTAGCAACAGAATGAGTCTATCTAGAAATAGAATCACCATAATCTTCAGCAGCAGCAACACACAACACTGGTGCCAGAACAGATTAACAACTAAAGCATACCCTTAGGGAATTTAGTCACAACTAGTCCATCTTGTCATGCCAACAATATGATCAGCTTAGCTTGTATTTGGAAATTTTGCCTCGTATTGCTGGAGGGACTGAATATGGGAAGAAAGAAAGAAAGCCAAGTTAAAACCAGCAGCTAACACAAAACAACCGAGAGAAGAGTGTCCATTACCATGAAAGTAGCAGTGATCATCTTTCCAGCAAACCACCTACCATGGAGTGCATTCTGTGCTTTCATGGCTGAGGTTATATTGTCAAAGTGTAGGTATACATAGCCAGCACTATTTCTGTTCACAAATGAAGAATAAGCCGCATGCCAAAAATATTGCTAACATATGAAACATGTGAAAATTGGAAACAAGAACACAACTACATTTTTATCAATATACTGACCAAATCTATATTATAGATGCAACCACAAATGACCAAATCTATATCATAGATGCATAAAGGCAACAAATTGCCTACTTGTAAAAATTTCAAAAACAGATCCCGCTAATTCCACATTACAATAATCATCTGATGCCTGGTTAGCATAATATTTCAAAATAGATGTTTGCTGTTACTAGAAAGACGTCACTAAACACATCAAACACAAGATACAATGAACTTTGTTTCAAGGATGCAGGTAATGTTTGTGACAGAGAAACTTGTATTGTCAGGTAAAGTCCAAGCAGAGATATGTCAAATTTTATTCAAGTTCACAAAATTGTTACATAATTAAAATAGTCCATAACGTATATCACCTATAAAAAATTGGCCATCCACGTTGTCTTGGCTTAAACATGGATAAGATTCTCATCTTTGTATTGAGAAACACAAGTACAATATTCCAAGATTCGCTATACTGTAGCATACTGTTCAATACAAGTGATACATGACGATCCGACAGGGGACTGATACAAGCGGTATATCGGTATGCCCCTATGTACTATATGTTGGTACACTCGGTACAGCTCGGTACATACCATACTGATAACTGATCAGTACATCGGTATGGATCGATAAGGTGAACCATACAATATTTTATAAAATTCTAAATGAATGCGAAACAAAAGTTATGAATTTGAATATTGATCATTCTCCTCATTCAGGATACTTCAGAAAGTAAATAGTGCATCGAAAGCAAGTGTGAGATTCAATGACAAAGAAGCAAAAAAGGTAACTTTGTAACCATTTTCTCTTGCCCATCTCCTCACCTACATATATTGTGACTGGTGGCAATGACGGACCATTAAGTTGGTCACACAGTAGCCCCACACCAATAAAATTCTCTGTATCTGATCTAATCCAAATCCTAAGGTTGAACTGAACCTGCAACTGATCTAACAAACCTTGGCAAACATTTTAATGGTATAAAAAGTTCGCTAACCAACCTAGTGTTACTAATGATGTGCTAATTAAGTACCAACAACTACTAGGATGACATATTGTTCAATGTAAAGAAAGTTAAGGTACAACATAAACAGAGAAAATACCATTGGAGGCCTGGCCTGAACCAGATAAGATAACCAGAAGCTTTTCAGATGCACAAAGTGAAGACAGCAAAAATAACAATAAAAGCTAGAAGAAAAAACAATATTATTTAGGGCTACTAACTTGTCCACAAAAATGTGTTTTACTGTGCCAAACTTGGAGCATTCATCTTGAACATCGTCCTTGATATCTAAATCAAAATCTGGTTCCGCCTGCAAAAGAAAAGTATTGCCTCCCAGCATAATTATCATAGATATGATATTAATAATAATCAAAACATTTGGCAAAGGAGAACAAGAGGATATTTAAGAAGGTTCCGTGAGCCAACCTCCACACTAGGATCAAACATATTTTTCAACAGTAAACATTCACTAGGAACTCCAGTAGTCTGTAAAGCAGGTGCAGTTGCTGAAGCAACTGGAAGACCTGAAGCTGGAAGGCCTGCGAGTGCAGGCACAGAAGGTTGCAGGATGGAGGAAACTAGAGGAGGACCAAGAACTGATGCAGTTGGGGCCGGGAGAAGTGAAGGATTGACAGCAGAAGCAGCAAGTGCACCAGGAACACTGCATATGACCCAAAGAAATATTTTGAAAAATATACAATTTATCATTTGCAAATTTCAATCAAGCCAAAAGAATTGACTTTTAACATATTCATGTTAGAATATTTTACTTCAGCGAATGAATCTAAGCTGCCACAAAATGTTTGGCATGTTTACATTTTAGATAGCAAACAATGGTTTAGCAAAATAATACCTGCTAGCAGTGCCAGTACGGTCCAACTTCTGCATTAGAAGTGCTCTGGAACTAGCATTAAGAGACTGCAAATAGATGGATAAATAATAAGTGGCTGAATTGGTCAATCAGTACATTGTCTATCTAACCTGATGATCATAAGCAACAGTATTATGTTTATTGTTTATTCTCCATGAATGAAGAAGTTATCAACAAACACTAAGGATATTATTCATGTAATTCCCATCAGATACCATAGGCCATCAAGAATTGTAAATCAAACTATTTCATCGATTACAAAGTCCAATAAACAACTGATCATGGTAAACATTCTCATGCACTTGCAAATGAAATCGTGATGTACCAATTTTCTACTGGAAATGATTTATCCTCATGGATTGTTCACTATTCATTGCATGACTTAGATGGCTTTAAATGAGGAAAATGACACGACATTGATATTTCTTAATATAGAACAGTATTAGTAAGTTTCTGATAAAAAAAAGGTTCCTACTCTGGTGAGATGCTCAGTTACGGTCATGACAGAGGTCTCCATGCAGAATTTTTTTTTATCAATTCTTGGATCCTTTTCTGTCAAATAAAGTGTAAGCTACAATTGTGTAGTCAATAATTTGGCAGCCCTGTCAAAATATACAGAATATATTTCTGTAGCTTTGTGGATTCCTTGTTAAGTGCAAGGCAATCGGTTGGTAAACAAAGAGGATTTGTATGTATGACCAAATTTTGACTTGGAACCCAGGCAACAATGCAGCATTGCTCATACTTGAGTAAACTGTCCTAACAAGACAGTGTAAAGGTTCATATTATTTTACCTTAGTTAAGGAAAGATACAGACTCCCAAAACAAGAATAAGATGACAGCACAAGCTTAACTTACAGAAACGTCTCCAGCCAACATGTGTAGAATGTCAAAACAAAAAACTTGAAGTCTTAAAACAATTTGCTGTCAGTTACCACAAGAAACTAAAGACTGCTAATGCAAGAGGAAAGCAGAAGATACAAACCAAGCCTCCGCCTTCGTCGTCATCAAGGTCACCAGCATTTGTCCCAACATCTTGAACTCCAGCTTGGTCGGTTACAGCCGAAACCTAGGTGTTTAGTGATAATTATGACATGGGAATGCAATAACATCTAGTTGTACACATCAAGGATAAATGAGCCTGTGTAAAATAGAAAATACCTTGATTGTCCTGCCAGCAATTTCCAATTGCCCATTTAAACTTTGTGCAGCTCTTGCATCTTCAAGACGTGCAAACTAAAAGAACGCACAGCAAAGTGTAAGCTATAGTCCAAGAAGACAACTAACAAAGACTCAAAATAGTATTCACCTGGATAAAACCGTATCCTTTACAAAGGCCAGTTTGAGGATCAAGGGGCAACTGAACCAGCTCCACTTGTCCAAATGGTTCAAAGACCTGCAGATACACCATAAAAAGCCATGAGGGAAAAACCAATATAGGATACTATATAGCTTTACCATATGGCACTGCGAGAAAATTTGATACGTTTACAAAATGCATCATCTCAACCATTAGGTCAGTTGACCTGGGAAAAGTGACCAGGAAAAGTCAAGTACATGGTAGAATTTCACTTATATCAGAGTTGCAACTAAATAAAGACCACTTAAGTCAAATTTTCAACAATTAAACTTAAACCAGACACCTGGTGACCAAGATTATTTACAGTTTATGGCTTGGCAATAAACTGTAGGCTTAAAAGTGCAGCAACAATATATGACATTGCTAGAACTTTATGCTTAAAAGTACAGCAACAGTATAGGGCATTACTAGAACTTTCAGTAGCAAGGAACAGTTTGGCCTCAGAACTCACACAAAATCCTGCCAACATTAATCCAAAACAGGATCAAACGAGAGCCCAGACCAGTCGACTAGATCAAGTTCTTCGCTGGCCTACTGCAGGCCCAAGTCAGTGTAAAGTAGAATCCAACACGCTCCATTACACAAATTCAAGTCCTCATGCAAACAATTTAAGAATATACAACGAGAAGAGCATCTCATCCAATCTGTTAGCTAAAGCATTGGATGCAACTGATATAGTTAGTATGAATTATTGTATTGCCTTCTTTTACTTTGTCGGTAAAGGTTCTTAATTATAACATCTCTTGACCATGGGGGTCATTTCAATGAAAACTTGCAGCGATAACCAATTTCAGTCATATCCATGCCAGTTGAAATTGCAACTAAGCACTAGGATACTTTCAGATATGGAGTTATCAATCCAAAAATAGCAAACATAAACATGATATTTGATAAATTCATGCACCTATTTTGATAGATTAGCCAAAAAAAGTGACAAAACAAAAGATTTGCAACATAAGAACAATACAAATGAAACTAGACAAAGTCACAAAAGTATACAACTAGCAGAATAGGATGGACAAATAGCATCCACTACCAAAAAGAGAAACTGCAGATATAGTCAATGCAATAAACAAGCAAATTTCCAGCATAGGCCTCTCTTCCAGAACACAGGGACGAGCTTAAATATAGCTTAGCAATAGATAGTCGAAAAAAAACCTGCCGGAGTTGTGGCTCTGTTATGTTCAAATGAAGATTGCCCACATATAGCTTTCTGGCAGCACCTGAATTAGTTCCAGTTAGTCCTGCTCCCCCTGCAGCTGTATTTGACTGAACCAAGTTCTTTTCTGCCTCTGAGGGCTTCACCATTACTGGCTGACCAAGAAGTAGCTGACCTGAGAGAGCTATTGCCATTGGGACTGACATCACATCGTAGAACTCAATGTACCTGGAATTTACATTTAGATTTGTAATCATGGAACAATTACTTCTTAGATTATGTTTTTTTCAAAGGATATAAGAGTACCCAGACATATTTTTAAATAAATTGCGCAACAACAATAACCACCTGCAATTATTGTACCGAGTATCCCACTTCCAAGTACTAAAGTGTAACCTAGGTGGAAGTAAAATGCAACAAAGTTGCCCATTGCTCCACGTGTCAATTTTTCCTTTTGGATTTTTTTTTAGGAAACAGTTCAGATATTCAAACCCAGCTTCCTTAAAAGGAGCTATGTCCTGTTGGATGAATTCTCCATGGAAGACTGATAAAAATATTTGAACTTAGATACATTACCATCTGGAACATTATTGTTCAGGTGAGACCATCAGCTATACAGTTGTGCCTTTACATTCTAGAATATTGGTATGGGCTAGGCTTCCTATAAACGTTAATATGCAAGCATGTTCCCTGACCAGAAGCATGGCCCTTGTGATTTGAATGATTAATCTATTTTACAACTTTTTGAGAAGCATGCAGCAAGATGAAGCACACTGGGTCAGTGGAAACTGGTTAGCATATGATTAATTTGCTAATAATAACTCTAAACTGTTTGTAGAAATTTAAATAGCTTCTACCCTTTTGAATACAGGGAAATAATAGTGCAAGAAAATCATTTGATAATATAATAATGGATTCTACCAAAACTATTGGACTCATCCTTGCTTTTGCAGCCAAATATTTGAGTTTCTTGCTCCCCAAATGGCTCCAAAGCTCAAGAAGTTCATCTGAGTTAGATGAGACCCACCTGAACAAGGTAGGTTTAGAATTAGCTTGGATGGATACATTGATCCTAAGCACCACAAGGGCGAGAGACGGGTTATATCATCTCCATTCAGATGGTTCTGCTCCCTCTTCAGGAGCTAAGACTAATCTGGCAATATCCCCCTTTTGTACAGAAGCTGTGGCTACACTTACTGAGATACAAGCAAAAAATGGAAAGGCTGTAGATGCATCTATGTGGAGACTGATTCTTGATGCCTGATTGCCTAGCCATGGAAGTGAGCATACCTCATGAAAAATTTAAAATGTCATCCGAAAGACAGCTAAATATTTTGATCGATCCAGAAAACTCCAAGGCAGGTACATAAGCAGGTTAACTGTGCTGCCAATTTTCTTCTAAAATATGGCTCTCTGTGAAACTAATAATTTAGTAGGAACCTACTTCGGTAACATCTTTGTAAGAATGATATGCCTAACCAGCATTATTGAAATATTAATCTAAATTGTGTAGCCAATAACAACATGAAAAGCCAAGAGAACCGAACTTCAATGAACTTGAAAGGGCAAAGAAAGCCTTTGAAAATCATTGTTCACGATTCTTCTTAGTCACTCTTGTATCTCTATCATGATAAGTACAGAATGGTCCATCACCGCAATGCAGAACCAAAATATTCATTTAAGACAGCATCTCTCTTCAAGATCAACAAAACTCATGACTTTTTACCAACATTGCTTAAGAGAAAACAGGCTAGGCTCACAGAATACAACATGACATACACCTATCTCAAGAATTTAACAAATACATCAAACATATACAGTTAGCATCCAAGAATTACAAAGGCGATTTGAACAAAGGCAAAAAGTTCAATACAAGATTTTCCAGATAAATCCTTATCTATGTCATCACCCTTCTTTAGCACTTCAGTTTACAACAGATAACCATTCCTCATCAAAAAGTCACCTCAAAGTAATAGATTTGATGATGCAATTCCAAAATGACTTTGACTGCTTCAAACCCTTTTCATGGGACTATTTTCTAAACCTTTGTAAATCATGCAGAAAGCTAATGTATTACCATGTCAAGATGGAGATGACATGGAGCACATGCAATAGATGTGACTGAACCAGTATACAAAATAAACCATCTATCCATGGCTACATGCTAGTAATCGGCACAGCAAAGAGAATGCAACAAGATTAAAGCCCATACAGCTCTTTGCTTTCTACTTATATGCCTGTCTCAGTTAATATTCCAAGCAAAAACTGAAAGCGGTGTCTACAACAAAAAGGTTCTACACAATCATGATGAATAATTTTAACTTTATCCTAAACAGAATAATGAACAAATACCACCTTCCAATCTTTGTTCATAACAAACAAATATAGATATTTTAATCGTCAAAGTTTCATATAAATGACCTAGCAAGATCAGACTACCCTATCCAACCAGTCATTATCTTCCTTGCAGAGATGCCCCACTTAACGGTCATGTAATAAGGTAAGGCCTTTTATTTCCAACAATAAATCCAAATGAAGCTAAAGAGAATCAGATTGCACAAAGTTCAAAAAACATAGGCCAAAGCACTCTGTTCAAGAAAAACAACTGCCATTTTTTCTCTCGTTTTCTATGATGGGAAAATCTAAGGGATTGGATAGATGAAAAGTTCAGAATCATACACACATTATTAAACTTACCGCCTATATATTTGTTTAAATAATTGTTCATCTCATCATACATACAACAGAGTAAAACTCTTGTGGTACTACTCCCATATGGAAATCACAAATAAGTCAAAAACATTTCCTTGACATGGTTCTCATTAGGTGGGAAAGGATAAATAGCTAAAATGCTCTAATTTAGTATTAATCCTCAAAAAACTACTCATTTTTGTCATTACCTGTCCCACAATTTTGTATAGTAAATTAATATTTGTATGTGTAAGATGTAACTTAAAAAATAACAGAATGGTTCACTTACAAACTTGAAAAGTGATTATCCTTGTATCTTCAAATAATACACCCATAATCAGTTTAATTAAAAAAGCAGTGAAGTATGACTAAATATCCTAGAATGGAAAAAGCCAAAGCAAGAACATTTTCAGTTTCCTCCAATTCTAATTCACTCTCACGGACGAGAGAACATCTTTATAAACTATAACAGGTACATAGTGATCAAATACCAAGCATCCGGTGAAGAAGCCGAAAGAAAAATATGGCAATAGAGAAATCGCTTTTGTACAAGAGTCTGGGGAAGGTTAATGTGCTAACAGCATCAATGTTTGCATTATCGTATCCAAGTTATGAATCACAATTGTCTTTTACAGTATTAGGTGAATCATATCACTTGATACATGAACCAACCAAGCCCAAAAAAAGACTCAAACCAACCTTGCCTATCCTTGATAGCCCCGTCGAGTAGCCCCTTGACGATCAACTCAAGTCTAAGTACAGCCAACCTAAAGAGTCAAGCCCAAGCTCAATTCAAGTTAGTCTCGAACTGAAAAGGCTTCACTGATTAGGAGTCCCCTGCGTGGCACCAAGAGTTGGACACTGATTGAGAGTCCTCCTCACATTAGAAGTCTCTGATTCACTTGCATGGACTAAGACTACGATTGAGAGTCCTTCTCTAGTTAAGCCTTCCCCAACTACATCTATAAATAAAGGGGTTTGACAGCCCTAGGGAAAGGGGAAAAGAAGAGAGGAGAGAAGCCTCAAGAAACCGAGCTAACATGCTCAAGAAGTTCGAGCTATTGCTCAAGAATTCCAAGCTTAAGTTCGTCGAACCTGTTTATTCAAGAAGTCTCTTTGTGATTGTGCGATTAGATGTTCCTTTTCAAGAAGCAATCTATATCTTTTTGTACATCCACTCAGACAAGGAAGGATCAAGACCACCGAATCCTTACCCCAAATGGATCAGCTTTCCATGCAAGTACAGTGAAGATGGCTTGTATATCATCCAGTTGTAGACAATCCTACTTCAGACTCCCTATAGTTCTCAGTAACTTCATGAAAACATTAAATAATCCAAGGATAAAGTTCTGAAGGCAGTATAGCAAGCAAATTCTTGTCTCCAGATTATAGAAGGTGCAAAATCATAGGCAGCTTTGAAAAACATGTATGCTAAATACATTGTGAAGTAGCAGATGAGTAGAATAAAGAATCAGCAGAAGAGGAAAAACATTAAGTGGGGCCAAGTTTGTTTGTCCACCAGACAGCCTTCATCTTCACATCAACTGCAGAGGTCTACCACTTGGTTCCTAACTTTACTTAAACTGCACAAAAAAACTACTAAAAATGAAAATAACCCACCTGAAACAAACCTATGCATGTGAGATTAGAGTGCACTACTGCATTTAATGAAGGCTGACCATGAAATGGGTACTGGTAATTCACATGCTGCCAAATATGAAAATGAGGTCCATGTTCTGATGTTCAGCTAAAGCATCTATTTCGTTTACTCCATTAAGAATTTAAAATTCATCTAATATTGAAAGCGCTGCCCTATTTTTTTGGAAAACTAAACAGCAGGATGATGTCTTTAGACTTCACACTATCCAAACATCCTGGCAGTCACTTAAATCATTGCATTCCACACATCAGCAAGAGTCTTTTCTTGCAAAAGGAATTTCACTGCCATATAAAGAAGTGGCATCTCTCGTTATAAAAGTAAACTAACATGTCTCCTTATAAAAGTAAACCAACATGACTCCTATTTTAAAATGATTATCATTATTAAAATATTGGACAAGAAATTCGTTTCATACTGTGGTAGACACTATCCGCTAACCAAAATACCTCAAATCGACCTGATCAGGAAGAAAACAGACAGTATCTTGCTTTCATCTCATAAGTTCAACAAATATGCTCCTTAACGAGATGACATTAGAGTTTCACCATCGCAGTTAATCATAATAATTTTTGCACCACTGAAAATAATTTTTGGCTTGAACATTGCTGAAAAATTAAAAAATGTTAGAAAGCATACCCAACCCCTTTAGAACGTCTTGAATTGCGATCCATTATGAGGCGAACATCTCGCACCTGATCAACATAGGTCAAATGGTCAAAACTCAGGACCAATGTTGGAAATTCACCAAATTCAGGGCCAATGTCTCTTTAAAGAAAAAGGTATATTTATCAAAATAAATTCACCAAATTGCAAAGATCAACATCATATTGTAAAAAAAAAAAATCAATCTAGCATGTAATATAAGTGTATAGGTATTCATCTAAAATTATCTCACAATGTCAGTGAAATAATAAGTTGGCAAAGGAAGTATAAAAATACTAAATGAATAGACAAAAATAAGCTCTTGAAAATTTTTGGAAAATAAGCTTGCACTAAGATTGTCATTCCCACAAGGAAAAATAAAATTATTCTCTGGTTTTCCACTTTGGACATTTGAGATATTCATTTTAACATTAAACTGCCAAAATCATAGAAAGGTGATATTCTGCATTATTGAGACCAATCAGATAGTTGAGCCGGAACTATTGAGAAAGAATAAGACACATACAAATAATGAAATTAGGACTTAGAAGTGGTCTTGCAGTAAAACCCATGAAAAGGAAGAAAAATATATTACTGTAGACTGAGACACATACAAACCCTTATGTAACTTTACATTAAACACAAAAAAATGATGATAGGCACAGCACTGACTGCCAGCTGATGAAGTGATGAGAAATCAAGACACCATATGAGTCTACATTAGGCACAGAAGAAAGAACAAGCAACCCAAGTCCCTTTAGATATGTGATGAGTTAGATTCAGATTCTATAGGATATGTTTTTATTTTAGCCAAGTTATTGTTCATTTCTTTGGAATAAACTAGTATTTTAAGAGTCATGTTAGTAAAACTCATAAATACCCACGTCAATATCTCCTATAATTTAACTATAGCTATTTAGATGGCAAAGAAGAAGAAGAAGGAAACCAGTAAGGGAAAAAAGAATTTGAATTTTGGTTTTGATTAAAGACTGAAATACTTGATTCAAATACAGAAATCTATATTAAAAAAGTTTATTTGCCAAAATAAATTAGAAAATATGTCTTCCCAAAGAAAAAAGAGTACATGATTGATTTGCCTTAATGTAATTGTAATTGTTTCAAGTGTTTCTGTAATTTTTTTTCTTATTGTATTTGTAGAGTCTACAAAACTGGTAAAAAGAATAATAATTGAGATGTAAATCAATAATAATTGAGATAGCAGTCAGATTCACAATATCTATGTGATGCTAAGTCAATCACCACTTATTCTAGTTATACTACCATACAACAACCAGTATCCTCATGAAGATCTCAGGTACAATAATTTACATGTGATAACTAATTTAAACATTATAACTTAACTATATTTAAAGGTAATTACTCAGCAGCAAATACAGTTGAAGTTAATTAAGAACTGCAATAAACCAAGCAACAGACGGAAAGACACGTAAAATAAAGGAATATTCTTCCAACCCTGCAACATTGAGTTTGACATTACACTCAAACCCAGATAGTTCATGAAAAGCCTTGTTGATTTGGGATACAGCTACAAGCTCTGTTGCTGTAACTAAAACCAACTCAATTCAATCACATATCTATCAAAAAGACTCAAGTTCTTGAAAGAATACTTATGAAACCACAAAAACACTTTAGCCCAATTAACTTAGCCAAGACAAATTATAGATTTCATGGACTTGATCGCAAACTTAATGACACCTAGGCTACACTCAATTAAACTGTTTAAACTGGAAAGCAATAGTTCACTTTTGCTACAAAGAACATACCCATGAGATCATTTATTAATCATAATGGTTGGTGCACTTATTTTAAAATTCTACTTCTACTGTTGGCTAAACCAATCACCAAATCAAAGATACGCCCTAAGCTTATAATAGATACCTTCAAGTCACATCTTCACCAGTGTTAGATTGACCCTTTCAGCTAAGTTGTGTCACCCAACTATTTTGCTTCTTGTGATGATAACACTCTTCAGATCATCTCCACCAACATGGCTTAGTTAACTGCATGAATTCATGGAACTCAATAGATCAGGCACTAGATCATCTATCCCAGTTGCTGAAATGTCCTTATCATAAAACTCTCTCGTGCATGGTATGACAGGCAGGGCTTCAGATGCAATGTTCCTTTTTAACTTTCCGACATTACTAAGTTCCAATAAACTACACACTAAAGATAATACAATCCCAAAACACCGTACTCATGGACAGACAGGTACAGGCACATAGGTTTGGGCATCACGAGATAACAATTTTGCTTGTGAAAATTATAGTGACTTGGTGAGAAAGTAATGTGATGTCCTACACCAATCTTCTTGCCATTGATTTTATGGAAGTAACTCTATCAAGCAAGAAAAGTCAAAAAATAACAAGCTATGATGCAGTCTGTTGACTATTCCCATTCCAAGCCTTTGAAGATTGCCAAATTATATCAGGAAAGAGATATGAACATACTCTACATATGAATTTGCAGCTTTAATATTCTCACATTCATAGCTTATACAATGGCAAACTTTTAGCCTTATTGACTCAATGGACAGGTAAGTCAATCAAGTCCATCAAATAAATGCTGGAGTGTGGAGAAACCAAAACCCCATCATTTCAGCAAAATTTTAGAATGGAAAAGCACATTGTTTACAACAGCACACATCCACTGGTAAGCTTGAAGTGATCACTCTTCACCAAATCTTTTCAGTAATTTATGAGTGATAATTCTTTCACTTTCATAAATTCCTTATACTCTTAAAGGTTGGTTTGTTAAAATATAAATTAGCTGAATGAGCCCTTTGATTATGTGGAAGACAGCTGTCCACAAACCACAACTAGTTACCTATTTTTACATGTGTGCTTGTTCGATTTCTGGAATGTCAAAATGAAGAAATGTGTACAGTATAGTTATCATTTAAATATGATCACACTTGCATAAGAAACATCCATGAACACAACATAGGTTCATAAATGATTGAACAATTTATGATAAAAGAATATATTTGACCAATTTATTTTGTGATATATAAATGACTGTGTAGTTTCTTACTCATTTTAGTTTCAGTGATCCTTTAAAAGCCCACAACAAAACCAAATCAAGATATTTGCAGTTTAGATTCTGAACCAAACTAAAAACACTCCTTAGAGAAGGTCCAAATGGTCCATATCCATTTGGTTTGTTAGTTTTCCATTTCATTTCAGACCCCAATATCCTCCTATTTCATCTGAGATGTTTTTTATAACATACAGGCAAATTCAGTTTCCCTTTGCTAAAAGGTTCATTTCACACACCAGTTTGCTCTGATTTCACCTGAGAATCTTCTAATAATGACTGGAAAGTTCAGTTTTCATTTCTAGAACTACTAACTACTACACAATGTTACTTTCACAGTTAATTTCACTCAGAAGGCAAATGAAAAACCAAAGACTGAGATGCAATGAGTGACACTTAAGAAAAAAAGACAGATGTAATGAGTGCCACTAAAGAAAAGATCACACAAATTCATCCGCTGATTGTTGATCTATCCAATGATTGAACATACTGTCATGCTCACCTTTCCTGCTCTCGAAAAAAATTCATACACATCTCTTTCATCTGCCTTCAAGGAAAGCTGTAAGCACAAATATATATGCAAAGTCAGCATACATGTACCGAACAAAGGCATATTTCCTTAGTCAGAAAAGTAACCATAAAAATATTCAAACTTATGAAAGATAATACCTGATAAGCAAATACAGTTCTTTGATCTCGTTCAGGATCAGCTTCTGGTTCCGGGGCATCTTCTTTCTTTTCTCTGTGACGTCTGAAAGAAAAAGGAACAATCTATGTTAACAAAGAAAATAGGACAGTAAATTATATGTTGAAGAAGGCTGTGGAGACCAATCACCGGTTACATCATGCAACGATCCTTTTTCCTAAACTAAGATGGATCATATGTTAGATACAAAGAAAGAGCTCAAAGGTGCCATCTATCTGAAATTTTAAAAAAAGAATTGAGCCTTCAAGCAGAATAGTCCATCAAGAGCAAACTAAATCCCTAGAGCAACTCCATCGAAGAAATGAACATAAGTAAACAGCTTGAGAAAAAATATCGCAATCATAAGGCTAATATCAAAACCAAATAAGCCTACAGACAGAAGGAAGAAATAACGTGAAACGTGAAACGTGACCAGTATCTTGGAGACCCCTATGTATAAACAAATTAAATAACATGTCAAGTTTACAGAACCGTCGCCTAGAAAATAAGAAATAATTCCTATGTGATAATACTTGCCAAATTGGAGATTATCCACCAATGGTCATGTTGGATGTGGGTATGAAAGTAAACAAGAACACCAAAATCTAATCAAACATATACTGTCAATGTTACTCAATCTCTTACATGCATCCATCCATAACTTCAAAAAAATATGATACATCATTGTAGCAATCAATCTATGATAGCGATCCATACACTCAGCAGCTAACTACTATGATATCATGAATGGTGATTCTTATAAGCCTGATAAGCTAGCTCTGCAAAGGCGAGTTATTACTGAAACAAGCATGAGAAAGCCAAAGCGAAAGCAGTAGATAAACCAATTATAGTACCTAGATACATACCATATACGCATAAATAAAATACAAGACAAAGACAATTAAATGGGCTTATCTCATTCATGACAGGAAAAAAACATAAATGCTTAAAAGACATTAAAATATGACATAGCATAACTGAAAAGTTAATATATTCAGATTCCAAGCTTTGATTACACCTTTTTCACAATATGAAGGATTATTTTTCAGGTATGGAAGTACCAGGTCATACATTTAGAAATGATAACAAATTAGGAAATGTAACTATTTCTCGAAGATGCCTTCAGAACAACCAAGAGACTTGTGTGAGTGGCAAACATTTTTGGCACAGTGGAAAACTATAGGCCATGAAACTTGACCTTAAAATGAATCTGGGACAGACTATGTCTAAGAGGCTCAATTTGTTGTAGCATGGAACCATCAACCAAGAGTGTGTTAATGGTAAACCCTGCAAAAAAAGAAAGGGAAAAAAGGCCACTTGCGCAGCCAACTGAACACCAATTCCCGCATAAGCATCAGAAGAAGAAATGCTTCTGCAAAAAAGCCCAAGACTCCACCAGCATTTCTGCAACAGAACAAATACAATTCAGCTATCTTGCTCTGAGATGCAGAAAATCTAAATTCATAATATGACATCACCGATGGTCTTCAAAATCTCAAACCCTTCCGACCAGTTCTCCCTGAGAACTTAAATAAGGTAACTCTAACAAATTGCGTCTTTAGAACCCATGATCTGAATTCCTCAGTAAGGCTCATTTTGCAGTGACCATCTGAGTTTGCTCTAGCATATCTGCGTGTTCGCACATTAATGTTCAATACTTAGAATACTAAGCCACTAATCTACATGAATCTTGAGCAGAGCATCACATGAATTACAAGGATTTTAGCATCACATATATTTGAGTGGAAACTATGATATAGACCCTTCTCGTTTCTTCAATCCAAAATTATTTCTCATCCTTCTTATCATTCAAAACATATCAAGTTACCATGGTTTCTTCACCAGAATTCTGACCACAAATCCAAAGGCTGTTTGCTAATGTTTTAGACAATTTTCGAGAGAAAAATGTTGCAGTGTACTTCTCTCATAGAGATTCCAAGAAATTAACATTGTTTACAAAATCACGTCAAGCACACTACATAAACCACACAAGAGAAACAATAATAAAGGTGAGGAAAACCAGTACCTAGGGTCACGATCTCTTTCTCTGAAATCCCTCTCTCTGCTCCTCTCTATGGGCTTCTCGCGGTCCTCATCTCGGTGCTTCTCAGGCCGACTCCTGCTCCTTCTCGACCTCTCCCTCTCCCTTTCATTCTCCTTCTCCCTTTCCTTCTCCTTCTCCCTTTCCTTCTCCTTTTCGCGCTCCTTGATCCTCTCCTTCTCCCGAAGCCGTTCCGCCTCCCTCTCGTCACGATCCCGCTCGGGCTCCCTGTGCCGCTCCCTCTCCCGGCGATCGGATGAGCCACTCTCGTGGTGCCGCTCGCGGTGCCGCTCGCGGTGCTCACGGCCGCTCCTCTCCGCCGACCTCGACTGCTTCGAGCGGCGCTCGGAGTCTCGCTCGGCGTCGTCGGATGACCGGCGCCTGGAACTCTTCCCCCGGTCCCTCCCCTCGGAAACGGCAGCACCTCCGTTCGCCGACGGCTTCTCCCCAGCGAGCTCGGGGTTCTCCACCGCCTTCTCCAGGTACTCGTACTCGTCGAACTCCATGGTCGCCTCTCCGGAGGCGAGACAACCCTAGAAGCGGCGGTCGATTTCGATTCCCAATCCAATGATTTGGGGGAAGAAATATAAAACCCTCCCTCGTCGATAGTGGGATCACAAGCACGACTCTTAATGTGGTCAAGATGCCCCCCTAAGTCTGATCGGATCCGTCACCCGCAGAGACTGGACCAGCTCAGCTTTTCTCTGCTCCACCGGGTTTTGTTCGGATAAGATCCGCTTGCAATAAAGCAGCTGACAGAGACATGTTTTACGAATCCACCCTTCTACAGATTCTTATTTATTTATTTGGATCAATAAATACATACATATGCATATTAGAGTGGTCAAATGATAATAAAAACATTGGTGGAGTTGCCGATCATTAGAAATTCTAAGCTTGATTAAATATTAATTTTGTTGTATGTATATATTTTTATAGGTTTACGTGTACATTCTTTTATATGATCAAATATTAGATATGATCATGTGACGTTGATTCCTATGACTCGTCTCGATGAAACCTACGTTTCAGAGTCTAACATCATGTATTCATTCCAAAATAAATGTTAAAAGGCTTTTGCTTGTTGAAGACCCAAGAGTCAAATATCCACCTTGAAACGGTAAAACCATTTGGCACATCCTTAAATTATAAAATTACTCATTGTGCAATCAAAATTAAATCATTAGTCAATCTTTATTGTGATCTAAAGGAGAAGATGAAAACCATTTTTATGTAAGAGATCAAGATAAATAATTATAGGTTATCTCATCTGATTATCAACGTGAATAAAATGTTAATATGAGACACGATTAAAGATTATCTCATTATATAATATTTTTATAAAAATATTTTATCTATTTATGATCAAGTATTAAAACTCCTATTTAACAAAATGAGGGGATTTATTATTTTTGATCATTTGTGTCATCACTTGTATATATCATATTACTAACTTAGATATTAGAAAGATAATACCTCGAAAGCTCAATATTTTCACATTGAAAGCACATTGGCCAATTATGTGTATACATGAATCACATTGGGTTAATCAAAACATCAATAATTTCTTCTCTTATCGATACCCAAAATATAATTCTAATTTCCTAAATTCATTAACCATAAATATTATAATAATCAAAAACCATTAAAATTTTTAATGAAACCAAATGATTCTATTAAGATTTGAATGTTGGATAATTAATTTTAAATATAAAATTTTAACCACCATATAATAAATTATATTTATATTTATTTTTTTATAATATTTAACTGATTTAAAATTGAAACCATCTATTTGGATTCGAAATCATCGATTTCTATTTCCTGACATCATTACTCATAATCGAATCGTCCAAAGATTAGTTTTAATTCAATTTGAAATTGATAAATCCTAAGATTTTGATTCTAGTCCAATTTAACTTTTAGGTCGAATTGAATCATTAAGGCTAATCCAAAATATATATCCTATAAATGATAATATCGTATATAACACAATCCAAAGTATAAAATTTCTCAATAAAAAAAGACTGATATTAGGCTAGCGATGGACTTATTAATATATATCATTAAGAATAAAATTGTGTATTATCAATAGCAAAGCACAAAATCCCTCACGACTAAAAACAAGCGACAATAGTAAATCCTACTAATAGACATATCAATATATATTATTTTCAAATATTTTCTTTCATTGACCTTGCTATTTCTAAATATAGTTAATATATAGAATACCTAAACTATCCTTACGTTTTTAATGGGTGTTGGTATCAACAGTAAATAGAAGATATGCTCAGTGCAATGTTGCATATAAGTGATATGTCCAATGCGGATATCATATACTTTATTTGACGTAATAATTTTTTAAACAATATAAAAATATTATTATAATTATAAATATTTTTTAGTATTCAATTCTATTTTATTTTCGACTGATACATTGATATTATATCGATATGGGAAATTATCAAAATACACATCACAAGCTTAATTAATATATAGTTAATATATAAAATACCTAAACTATCCTTAAGTCTTTAATGGGTGCTAGTATCAATATCTATGTTAAGTCATCGGTGTTGCTCAGTGCAATATTACATAAGTGATATGTGAACATCATTTGATGTAATATATATTTTTAAATATTATGATTTATAAATATTAATTAATACTTTTTTATTTATAGTTTATCATATGATACATTAATGTTGTATTAATATGATAAATTACCAAAATACACTCGATGGTAAAATCATGTGAAGGTAATTTTTTTTTATAAATCTGCATCAACACTCAAATAGAAAAATCAGAATAACATCATAATTATTAGGTAAAACACTCTAATAAAAAAAAAGAGCTGAGAAGCTACTCCATTCTTTATCGAGCATGGTTAAGTACTACAATAAGAACTCATTAAGAAAAGAGAGAGAGAGAGAGAAAAATAACAAAGACATGAAAACTATAAACTATACTACTGTTTCTAAATTATTGTATTAGTCACTTATTTATAAAGAGATTAATAAAGACTTTTAATCATAATAATTCAAATTAAAATCTTATATAATCATAATACGGATTATATTAGTCACTTCTTCTCGAGAAGAATTATTTATGTGCACAATTATTTTAGGTATATTTGAGTATTAATTTAATGGAGGTGGCAATAATGCTTGTGTTGACGATGTAAGTAGCGTGTTTTATCAGCTTGCCTTTTGATCCATTTGCATAAGATTCGTGTTGAGGTTGATGTTGAAACTAAGAAGCTACTTCCTGAACGAGATGAAACAGATGATCGCGTCTCAGAAGGAGCGGAACTAATAGAAAACGCTGAGCGTGTTTCAAGGACTTGATCCACCAAGAGGTCGCGAACAGCGAACACCATCTAGCCAGTCGTGTAAAAGCCGGCCGACAATTAACGAACCCGCTTCCTTCACCCTTTCGCCGGGTCGGGTGCCAAGTGGGACCCACGCTCACGAAACCCATTCAGGTTTATTTGGCAGTATTCGTTGTGTTTATGATGGAGTCGCGTGTTTTATTAGATAGCATTGTTTTTGGTCAAACGTGGCTTTCAAGATTCGTGCACGTAATTTGATCGAATTGCTGAAGCGATGTCCAAACTAAAAGGCTGTTTTTTGTTACAACAGAAACAGCCGACCGCAAATCATGGGACCCCAAGTGGTCGCGAACAGCGAACAGCATCTGACGAGATTTGGAAAAAGCCGACTGTTACCGATCGTACCCGCTTCGTCTGGTGTCCGGCGGGACCCACGATCACGAAGCCCCTCGCGGGCGATCAGTTGACCTCCGCTGCAAGCCTGCGCGGGTCCCGTCACCGCAGGCGAGCGCTTCCCACGCGTCACCCACACGCGTCGTTCCCTATCCCTCTCGCCACAGCGCTTTTTCGTCCTCCTCCCGCGCCCTGCACATACATAACTTCCAACCCTCGCTCACTCTTGCACTCGTAACTGTCGACCGCGCTGATCCCCACTGCCGCCTCTCGACAACTAGCGATGGCGGGGGTCCTCCTCGCACGTTCCTCCTCCCGCCTCACCTCCTCCTCCCCGCTCTCCGCGTCCGCCGCATACCTCCTCTCCTCGATCTCTCCCTCCTCTCGTCCGCCGCTGCCCTCCAATCCTGTCCCCCGATCTCACCTCTCCGATGGGCGGTCACCGATCAGCCACCGCGCCCTTGTCCGCTCCTATGCCGCCGTCGCCGACCGCTTCGAGCGCCGGTTCGCCACCATGGGTATCCTCCCCATTCACCCCTCGCCACCGGCGTTCTTATTTTGATTTCATTCTTGTTCTGGGTCCGACCTGATCACCTCGGGGTTTTCGGTTGGGTAGCTACGAGGAATTCGTATGAGAGCATCTTGACGACGCTGCGGAAGCCGGGAGGCGGGGATTTCGGGAAGTATTACAGCTTGCCTGCTCTGACTGATCCCAGGATCGGTAAGGATTTCGATGACTTCCGGTGTGAATTTGGTGCCTTTTGTTGTTAACGGAATGATGATTGTTGCCGTGGTTCCGGTGGTTTAGAGCGGCTTCCGTACTCGATAAGGATTCTTCTGGAATCGGCGATTCGGAACTGTGATGAGTTCCAGGTGACCGGGAAAGATGTGGAGAAGATTCTGGACTGGGAGAATACCGCGCCTAAGCAAGTCGAGATTCCCTTCAAGCCCGCTCGCGTTCTCCTTCAGGTACGTCTTCTCTCTCTGATTTCCATCTTGATTTTTTTGGAAGTTTTTAGGTCCTATATCGTGCTATATATGTCATCAGGAGATCCTTATTGTTCTTCCTCCGTGTGGTTATTTGAGTAAAGTAGCTAATTTTAGTCTGTGGGAATAAAGAATCAGTCTCTTGTTGAGATTGGTTGGTTTGTACTGACAGATGTGGGCCGCTTGTGCAGGAACAAAAGTTATAAAAAGAAAAGGGAATAAACTTTTCGAACCAGTGTATGTGTACTTCATTTTCTCCATATAGGGAATACAATATTAGAACAATTAAGAAATACAATTCATTATGTTTGTTGTTGTCCAAATTTTTTTCTTTAATTTTGCTATTTAATTGTGACTTGTGTCAAGGGTGTTTCATGGCCTTCAGACATGCAACACTCAGCCAAATTGTCATATAGAAGTCTCTTGAAAAGATCTAATGCATAAAAAATATATAATTCTATTTTAAGCATGCCTTTCTTTGCCCCTTCCCTGACTTTGCAAGGTCAGGAGTTTTGTGAACTGGATTCTGTATGTGTGTGTTTTTTAAATTTCTCCAGTAATTACACCATTCATGAATCAATCAATCTTTGTATACCTTAGTGTCTGAGTAACTTTAATATCTAAAGCAAAAAGGCAACTCATAAAATTCTAAATATTTTAATGTATAGGTGCTACTTGTAGCATGTGGCTTCTTGAATTGGATACTACAATATCTCTGTCAACTCAGTGTAGGTCTTGCTAATTTGTTGAATATGGATATGAATTATGATGATCATTGGAGGTTTCTAACCAGTAAAACAAATCTATGTAAAATTGGACAATATTTAAATTATTTACTTTTGATGACATTGGGGATGAGAAGATTTGACCTCAATTACAATGTGTCGTTATGGATTCCTACAAGGTGATAAATAACAATGACAACAATGTTTACTAGGTCTCAAGAGCTTTCGGACACCCCAACTTAACACTATTGCTATTGCAAAAAAGGTTTAGAAATTATCAATGTATTGGCCGACTTAGGCATCGGGAGACAGAGAATTAGTGGAGGAAGTCGCTTGTATGATGATGATGTGGTTCCACTTGTTCTCCTTATTCCATAGAAAAGGATAATCTTTCTCCCCTCTCATGTGGGCTTAAATTTATACATATTTGATTGAAAATGAAGTATAGAAAATTGATTACAGAACTTTGTGTCTATTGAATTAACCTATTATATTCTCTATGCAGTTAACTGAAGCTTAATTTGTTGCAACCCTTGTTGTCTATCATATATCTGATTGTGGGTTATGCAATTTCACAAATTCATCATGAGTAATATTTTGTTTCACAAATGTCTTGTTTGTTACAGGCATCCATGTATAGCTATCTAAGTTGGTCAAGACGTTGCTCTCTTCATGATGCCACTAATGGTGCAACATTTCTTTTGTCTTTCAATTTGCTTGTCAGGATTTCACTGGTGTTCCAGCTGTAGTTGATCTTGCATGCATGAGAGATGCTATGAAGAAGCTCGGAAGTGATCCTAATAAAATCAATCCACTAGTAAGTGTAAATTTAAAATAGTAATTATATAGTTCATTTCCCTTGAACACTTCTGAACTATCCTTGAAAATATCTGCTGTAGGGGTAAATCTCGGTTTTCTTCATCTTCCCTGTTGAAAAGTCCTTGAAAATTGTGTGGCTAATTTTTTATATCATTTAAATTTTACTGTTAGTGTGACTTGCATTGGTTATATCTCTGTTTAAACGTATGAAGGATATTTTGGCAAATTTGTTTTTTCTAGGATACGGGAAAAAACATATGCAAGATCAACAACTAACAAAAAAATAGGATTGTTAAACTAAGAATCATATAAAAATTCTTCTCTAGATGTTGGACTAGCTTCTGATTAGAACCTTTTGTTGAGACTGTTTCTTCTTGCTGACTAGTTTAGCGAACACAAGGACACAAGATCATCTGAGCTTTGATCTTATCAAAATTGGTTAATGATGATGCCTATAAAAGAAGTCAAGGACATTAAATGTCTTCCTTTGACATAATATGCTTTTTGACATCATCATGAAATATAAGAGGTCTTTGTAATTTCTATATTGCATTTAGTTTTACGATCATAAGATAATGGACCTGTGAACTTAGAAATTTGAAGTACATTGAACAAAAGTAAGGGTTCTAATAAATGTCATGATAGAATCAGACGTTCATAACCGTGAAGTATATTTCAAAGTCCTTATATTTGATAAGTTCATATATCTTATCGAGAGATACAATCCAGAATGTTGGGTTTATTATACCAGCTTGAATAAGTGTGCACAACTGATGCATGCAGGTTCCTGTGGATCTCGTTATTGATCACTCAGTTCAGGTTGATGTGGCAAGATCAGAAAACGCTCTGCAGGCTAACATGGAACTTGAATTCCATCGTAATAAGGAAAGATTTGGTTTTCTGAAGTGGGGTTCCAGTGCTTTCCATAACATGCTTGGGGTTCCACCAGGGTCTGGTATTGTTCACCAGGTAATTGTATCTTATTGATCATGAGAAATTGTTTTATTTGTTTTTCAATCTTCTCTTGTACTTTTTTAAGTTTAAATTGTCCTCTGCAGGTAAATTTAGAATATCTTGGTCGTGTTGTTTTTAACAGTGGAGGTATGCTCTACCCTGACAGTGTGGTTGGCACTGATTCGCACACGACAATGATAGATGGATTAGGTGTTGCTGGCTGGGGTGTTGGTGGAATAGAAGCAGAAGCTGCAATGCTTGGCCAGGTAAGTTTATTTTGTTAGGAATGTAGAAATCCCTATATGATAATTTGTTTGCAACTCCACTAGCCTTGATAATTTATTGGAACACCATTTCCTTTTCCCCTCAGTTTGTTCTGGTGTTATGAGAAATTTTTTAGATTTTTTCAGCAGTATTATCTCTTTCATTTTACCTACAATCAATTTGCTAAAATGCTTTATATTGCAGCTTTCTTAGTTGCAGTACTTTGGACTTCTTGTAATTAATTTTTACTTTAAAAGGATTAGCAGCTAACCCATTTGTCTTTATTAATGCATATGTACATTTTCTGTTTATGGCTTTAATTACTGGGATTGCAGGCCTCTTCGAATTGAAATGATCAGGGTAGCATGAGAGGCCTAAGAGACTGGAAGAAATAGGAAATCCCACAAAAGTGACCAAATAATAAAATTGTTGTCAAGCACTTCGTGGTGAACGCATTGCCTTGTCTTCTTGAAATATGAAAAATAGATGTGTTTGGTGTAGGTTGGCCAATGGTAGCGACCGGAAGACGAGGTTTCAAGTGACTAGTTTAAGATTTAAAGCATGAATGGTGAGACCATTCTCTTCCTGGTCATTAGCTTAAGGTTTAAAACATGATTGGTGAGAATGCGGTCCCCCTTCTCTTCATGGCTAAATGCCTTGATGCATTTTCTTAATCATGCAACAAGAGAAATGTGCTTCTTTGGTTCCCGGCTTTATCCAGAAACTTCGAAGCCTGATATCTTTAATGTCACATATGATGGGAACTTCTAACAATGGGAAGACTTTTATGAGCAACCATGCAGTGAAATATTGCTACTGCTAAAATGTCTTCGCATTTGTTCATGTGCAACAAAAAAAATCAAAGCTCAATCAACCTTGGCATCATTCACTATTTGTTTGGGGCTCTGGGTTTGCGTTAAGTTTTGTCATTGTGTCTTAATTAGTGTTGTTCACAAACCCAGTTTTGAGAGAAATTGGTCTATCTGATTGTTTGGGGGTAAATATTAACCAAATTGCTAGGAGTTAGACAATCATGATGCATTGCTTATCAGCTATGGTGTCTCTTAAATCTTTTACACATTTGGTCATGGTATATCAGCATTCTTGATATTTTTTTCGTGTTTAAATGTGTAGCTACATCTAGACTGGACTTGCTTGCAACTATGATTTATTTATACATATACATTGTGTGTGGGTCAAAATATTTTTCTCAATCTTTGTCGAAAATCTTTTTTCTTTGTCATTGCACAGCCGATGAGTATGGTGCTGCCTGGAGTTGTTGGTTTCAAACTTGCTGGGAAATTGAGGAATGGCGTGACAGCTACAGACTTGGTTTTGACAGTGACCCAGATTCTTCGGAAGCATGGTGTCGTCGGGAAGTTCGTCGAGTTCTATGGTAACTAGACTAACGAATCTCAATTTTTTCTTCTTGAGGTTATTGAATTTTTATGTTGTTTTCTAACATGCTGAGTGTACTTTTACCTCTCTACCCCTTCCCTCTTGTTGAATTGTGTGATAATATATGTATACAGGGGAAGGCATGAGTGAACTTTCTTTGGCGGATCGTGCTACTATTGCAAATATGTCGCCAGAATATGGAGCAACTATGGGCTTCTTCCCTGTTGATCATGTCACACTTCAATATTTGAAACTGACTGGAAGAAGTGATGATACTGTAAGTTTCTGTTATTATCCAATTGTCGTAAAGACTTTTCTCAATGCACTCTAATCCTCTTGTCAACCCTTAGGTGGCCATGATAGAATCCTACTTACAGGCTAATAAGATGTTTGTTGACTACAGCCAGGTAACTTTCTTCGACTCTAGTCGGCAACTTCACATTGAACTTGAATTTTGTTTTCATACTGAGAATTCATATACAGCCACAAACTGAAAGAGTGTATTCATCCTACTTGGAATTGAATCTGGGAGACGTTGAACCATGTGTATCAGGACCTAAGAGGTCAGGAACCCTGGACTCGAGTTGAAGCCATCAACAGGCTTGCAGCTATTATTTGCCAGCTGAATATAATAGAATCCTTTTTTAGCCTCTTAAAAATTATCTACCATGCAGGCCTCATGATCGAGTTCCTTTGAAGGAAATGAAAGCAGATTGGCAATCTTGTTTGGACAACAAAGTTGGATTCAAGGTACTCATAGTTCAGTTTTCGTGATGTAGCATAAAAGATTATGCTAGTTTTAATGGATGTATCATCCTTATTTCATGCATTTGAAAAGTTACAGTTAAGTGTTTCTTTCCAACAAAGAGCGCATGGAAAAGGCAAGTAACAAACTTGGAGACTATGCAATTTAGAACTTTAGTTGTTCCTAGAGCCAGTCCTTTTGAGGCAGATATCGGCCATAGTATATTAAAATTTATTTCATTACGATGAAAAACTTCACTGGCTTTTGCTTTGAAATTTTTTTCTAGATTTTATAGAAATGTTACACCATCTATTGGCAGCTTAAGTGAAGGCCTTAATATTTACATTTACCTGGACAATACTAGTAATTTATGCCAATGATCAGGAACCTTTCATTATTATTATTATTTGAAACTTGCTTATAATTGATAAACAGAGCTATTGATAAAGACTGGGAGAAGTTGCAGAACTTGTGACTTTGAGGAGTTACCTGTATCTGGTCGTCAGATAACCCATATGCCAATGATCTCGTATTCTTTGCATTTTTATCCATTTAGATTATCAGATATCACAAGATATCACAAAATTACATGTTGGTCATTGTGCTTTATATCTGAAAGCAAGAATGTGTAAAATAATATATTAGGTTTCTTATAGGGTTTTGCTGTGCCAAAAGAGTCCCAGGACAAGATTGCAGAATTCTTTTTCCATGGTACACCTGCCCTGATAAAACATGGTGATGTTGTCATAGCTGCAATTACCAGCTGCACAAACACATCAAATCCTAGTGTAATGCTTGGAGCTGCTTTGGTTGCAAAAAAGGCTTGTGAGCTGGGCCTTGAGGTTGACTACTGCATTCCCTTGCGATACTTAGTGTGTTTTCATATTTAATGTAACATAAGATCTGTAGTTGATACAGTTCATATATCCACATGCCAATTGTTGGTTTGCTCTAATGGTTCATGTCATTTTGTGTCAGGTGAAACCATGGATCAAGACTAGTCTTGCTCCTGGTTCTGGAGTTGTGACCAAATACCTGGAGAAGAGGTTGTAGCTTCAAAGAGCATAACAGCTGGATGATTATTATGATTTTAAACTTGTTTGATATCCCAAAAATTAAATCTGGAACATATTTTTCAGTGGTTTGCAGAAGTATTTAAACCAGCTGGGCTTCAATATAGTTGGGTATGGCTGCACTACTTGCATTGGGAATTCTGGAGACCTCGATGAAGCAGTATCAGCTGCTATATCTGAGAACGGTAATGTTCATTTATTTATTTAGTTTGAGCATATGTGTTTTTGATATTAGAAATGAAGTCTGCAGTTGGTGTTCTACTTCCAGACATTGTCGCTGCTGCTGTATTGTCTGGAAATAGGAACTTTGAGGGTCGTGTACATCCCTTAACCAGAGCAAATTATCTTGCATCACCTCCCCTTGTGGTAGCTTATTCTCTTGCTGGCACGGTATCATCCTGACCTCCATTTGCCACTTACTGGTTCCTTTTCCTGGAAAAGCAGCAAACAAAGTTTTTTCTTATTACACATTGAGACAACAATAACAACAAAGTTGTAAGTCTCAATTATTTGGGGTCGGCTATATGGATCTTTTGTTGTCATAGAGATCTATAAAAGATCATATACTTAGTTAAGTTCTTGTTTCACATTAATATTGCTTCAAAATAAATAACTTACTAATAAAGGCATGTAATTCAATAAGTTAATGGTTTTATACCTTGATGCTATCATTTCTAGATATCAATGCATGAACTTATTAAGTCATGAAGAGGTGTGGGTCCTAAGGTATCAATCTGTCTTTCCAATTAGATGATACCGTCTCCAAGCACATCAATCTGCTAAGAGTATGATTGAAAAGACAATATAGTCAGTTAAATTACAAATTAGGGCACTACTAGGTATTCACTGCTCATTCACTAAGCTTTTATAAAAAATAGTCCTAATGTAGTGTTTAGTTCACTAATGAAAAAAATATATACGCTTATCCAACATCGTTGTAATATAGTTAAATTGTTTTTTGAGATTTTCACAATAAGGATTATAGAGCAAGATCTCATTGAAGAAGGGTTATACACCAAGAGGGATTAAATTGTTCCTCGCCAGATCCAGATTTCACACTGAAACACATCTAAACAAGAATGGCCATCCCATATCAAGCTTTGCTCAAAATTCAGAATAATAATTAGATGATAAAATTCCAATCAAATTCTATAGATCTCGTTGAAGAATTTAAAACATGAAAGTTGCACATCATGAAATGACATCAAGAAGAGTATGGTTAAGTGAATTTGGAAAGAGAACAAACTTGAATGATCTAGGCATGGGTAATATCTCTTTATGCCAGTATACATTGAGCGTCTTGCTAATGAATTATTATTTTTGAAGTGGATCAAAATATCTTGCAGTCCTTAATAATCTGTAGATCACTTTGATTCCAATAATGGTGGATTATCATTGATCAAAGCGTTTCGTTTCTTTTCTTTGGTAAGATGCCTGCTCTGGCATCAACTCTCAACCTGTATTTTAGAGAAAACCACTGGTCTTAGGACGCAATTAATGCCAATTGATATATTAAATCTGAATATATAATTCGGCATCCAAAGTAGCTGTGCTAGCTTTTCATGACAGCCAACTTCCGATTGTTTGCAGGTTGACATTGACTTTGAAAAGGAACCTATAGGGACCTCAAAGGATGGGAAGAAGGTTTACTTCAAGGATATTTGGCCTTCTAATGAAGAGATAGCAAATGTACAGTATCCACTCCTTGATCCTCATTTTCATTAGACTTGTTATCAGAAGGGTAGTGTTGTAATTGCTTGTCTGTTTCTTCAGGTTGTACAATCTAGTGTGCTGCCAGACATGTTCAAGAATACATATGAGGCAATAACAAAAGGGAATCCCATGTGGAATCAGCTATCAGTGCCATCAAGTACTCTCTATGCATGGGATCCTAAATCGACATACATTCATGAACCTCCCTATTTCAAGGACACGACAATGTCTCCTCCTGGGCCACATCCTGTGAAAGATGCTTATTGCTTGCTAAATTTTGGTGATAGTATCACAACAGACCACATTTCACCTGCTGGAAGCATTCACAAGGACAGTCCTGCTGCCAAGTACTTGACGGAGCGTCGTGTTGATCCAAAAGACTTCAACTCCTACGGGAGTCGCCGTGGAAATGATGAGGTCATGGCAAGGGGCACATTTGCAAACATCCGCCTTGTTAATAAGCTCTTGAAAGGAGAAGTTGGTCCCAAAACCATTCACATACCCTCAGGGGAGAAACTTTCTGTGTTTGACGCAGCCATGGTTAGTTGCTACATTTGCTTATAGCTTGTGTCGAGTTACACAAAAATTTGCCAACCGCTGCATGAAGCTGCATGTATGTTCTGTTCAAAATCATGCAGGAATTGGCTCTCCTTAACCTAAATTTTATACTTTTTGTCTGCAGAGATACAAATATGAAGGTCATGATACTATCATACTGGCAGGTGCAGAGTATGGAAGCGGAAGTTCTCGTGATTGGGCTGCAAAGGGCCCAATGCTACAGGTCAGTTCTTTTATGTTTGTAGTCATTAGTATTTCTAGCTGTCTTTTTCTAGTGTTCCCCATATTTAATATCACTGGAACACTTTCATGGTTGTAGGGTGTCAAAGCAGTGATAGCAAAGAGCTTTGAGAGAATCCATCGCAGTAACCTAGTCGGCATGGGAATTGTCCCCTTGTGTTTTAAGCCAGGGGACGATGCGGATACCCTGGGCTTGACAGGCCATGAACGGTACACCATCAACCTGCCGAGCAATGTGAGTGATATAAAACCAGGACAAGATGTCATAGTCACAACAGATACTGGCAAATTGTTCACATGCACCGTTCGCTTTGACACTGAGGTACTGAAACAAGTGCTCTGATGGTTAACTGCTAAACGCACATTTATGCTGGTCATATTCAGGGTAGTCGTACTTTGGTTATTGACGATGCTTCCTGATGGCATAGGTGGAGCTAGCATACTACAGCCACGGTGGAATTCTGCCATATGTAGTTAGGAGCTTGGTCGATGCCAATAACTAATTTCGCTAACAATGCAAGACGCGGAGAAGGTACTAATGAGGAGCTGTTTCTGCAAAAACAGTATTTCTTGGTCCAAAATATTTTATTAGTGGTTGGTTTGTACAATCAGTTAATCTTGGGTTTTTTTTTATTTATCGAATCTGCCCACGAAATAAAAAGAGAATTATGCTAGAAACCTTCGAGAGACTTAGATCAGTGTTTGTATTGATCACAGTCAGCGTTGATTATAAGATTTATTTTTTGTTATTTTGATCCATGGACTATTTATTTTCGTGTACATCTTGAACATTGGAGTGCTTCCAAGGTGTAAACAGCAGTGGAGATTCAAGAATCACCATTGGAAATACAGTGAAAGGAGAAGTATAAATGCTGTCCATACCTATTAATGGTCGAACTGGTACAGATCCAGTTATACCGACATATGGTATGGAGGAAGAAGGGAGAAGAAGGAAAGGGGCAGAAAAGAAACATTATACTAACATATGGTATGGAGGAAGAAGGGAAGGAGCAGGAAGGAGACATATGGTATGGAGGAAGAAGGAAAGGGATGCAGGAAGGAGACATGGCACGGAGGAAGAAGGGAGAAGAAGGAAAGGGGCAGAAAAGAAACATTATACTAACATATGGTATGGAGGAAGAAGGGAAGGAGCAGGAAGGAGACATATGGTATGGAGGAAGAAGGAAAGGGATGCAGGAAGGAGACATGGCACGGAGGAAGAAGGGAGAAGAAGGAAATGGGATGAAGGTAAAATATCTAGATTCATTTATTATAACATCGTTAATTTTACTAATAAAATCATAAAAATAATAGTAAAAAGATAATATTAATATTTTAGTTAATGATGACGGATAACATCGGTGTAGAATGTCTCTCACCGGTAGTAAATAATAGCATTATTGGGGGTCAAATGTAGAATGTCTCTCACCTCTCATCGTTGCTCTTCTTCTCCACAATAATTTGATAGAACCCTTGCAGATTCTAAACTTGGGGTTGATCTCTTTAGGGGATCGGCCTCCTTGAAACTCTATAGGGGTTCCTCCCTCAATGTTCGTCTCAATTAGGACTCTCCTAGCTAGAGTCCTAACAGACCCGCCCTCTTCAAATCAGTCTTATCCTCGAGGCTGACGATTTGGGAATTTGATATTCAAGTCGTCATAGTTCTCCCAAGTGGCATCTTCTATTGGTAGGTTCGCCCATTGTATTAGCACTTCAGTAGTGGGTTGTCGTCGTCGAGTCACGATCCGTTGATCAATAATGGCACTTGGTTGGGTCTAGAGTTCTCCTTGGGTAGTCATATTTGGTGGGTGACTTTGGGCTGTCTCCAAGCACTTATTTACAACTTTCGTTTGGCTGTCGGTTTGTAGGTGATATGTCGTATGCCTTTTCAATTTAGTACCCTATATATGAAATAACTCTATCCAAAATCTTCTTGTGAAGATGCAAGTAGAATTTGTCACAAGCAAGAGCTATTGATAAAGACTGGGAGAAGTTGCAGAACTTGTGACTTTGAGGAGTTACCTGTATCTGGTCGTCAGATAACCCATATGCCAATGATCTCGTATTCTTTGCATTTTTATCCATTTAGATTATCAGATATCACAAGATATCACAAAATTACATGTTGGTCATTGTGCTTTATATCTGAAAGCAAGAATGTGTAAAATAATATATTAGGTTTCTTATAGGGTTTTGCTGTGCCAAAAGAGTCCCAGGACAAGATTGCAGAATTCTTTTTCCATGGTACACCTGCCCTGATAAAACATGGTGATGTTGTCATAGCTGCAATTACCAGCTGCACAAACACATCAAATCCTAGTGTAATGCTTGGAGCTGCTTTGGTTGCAAAAAAGGCTTGTGAGCTGGGCCTTGAGGTTGACTACTGCATTCCCTTGCGATACTTAGTGTGTTTTCATATTTAATGTAACATAAGATCTGTAGTTGATACAGTTCATATATCCACATGCCAATTGTTGGTTTGCTCTAATGGTTCATGTCATTTTGTGTCAGGTGAAACCATGGATCAAGACTAGTCTTGCTCCTGGTTCTGGAGTTGTGACCAAATACCTGGAGAAGAGGTTGTAGCTTCAAAGAGCATAACAGCTGGATGATTATTATGATTTTAAACTTGTTTGATATCCCAAAAATTAAATCTGGAACATATTTTTCAGTGGTTTGCAGAAGTATTTAAACCAGCTGGGCTTCAATATAGTTGGGTATGGCTGCACTACTTGCATTGGGAATTCTGGAGACCTCGATGAAGCAGTATCAGCTGCTATATCTGAGAACGGTAATGTTCATTTATTTATTTAGTTTGAGCATATGTGTTTTTGATATTAGAAATGAAGTCTGCAGTTGGTGTTCTACTTCCAGACATTGTCGCTGCTGCTGTATTGTCTGGAAATAGGAACTTTGAGGGTCGTGTACATCCCTTAACCAGAGCAAATTATCTTGCATCACCTCCCCTTGTGGTAGCTTATTCTCTTGCTGGCACGGTATCATCCTGACCTCCATTTGCCACTTACTGGTTCCTTTTCCTGGAAAAGCAGCAAACAAAGTTTTTTCTTATTACACATTGAGACAACAATAACAACAAAGTTGTAAGTCTCAATTATTTGGGGTCGGCTATATGGATCTTTTGTTGTCATAGAGATCTATAAAAGATCATATACTTAGTTAAGTTCTTGTTTCACATTAATATTGCTTCAAAATAAATAACTTACTAATAAAGGCATGTAATTCAATAAGTTAATGGTTTTATACCTTGATGCTATCATTTCTAGATATCAATGCATGAACTTATTAAGTCATGAAGAGGTGTGGGTCCTAAGGTATCAATCTGTCTTTCCAATTAGATGATACCGTCTCCAAGCACATCAATCTGCTAAGAGTATGATTGAAAAGACAATATAGTCAGTTAAATTACAAATTAGGGCACTACTAGGTATTCACTGCTCATTCACTAAGCTTTTATAAAAAATAGTCCTAATGTAGTGTTTAGTTCACTAATGAAAAAAATATATACGCTTATCCAACATCGTTGTAATATAGTTAAATTGTTTTTTGAGATTTTCACAATAAGGATTATAGAGCAAGATCTCATTGAAGAAGGGTTATACACCAAGAGGGATTAAATTGTTCCTCGCCAGATCCAGATTTCACACTGAAACACATCTAAACAAGAATGGCCATCCCATATCAAGCTTTGCTCAAAATTCAGAATAATAATTAGATGATAAAATTCCAATCAAATTCTATAGATCTCGTTGAAGAATTTAAAACATGAAAGTTGCACATCATGAAATGACATCAAGAAGAGTATGGTTAAGTGAATTTGGAAAGAGAACAAACTTGAATGATCTAGGCATGGGTAATATCTCTTTATGCCAGTATACATTGAGCGTCTTGCTAATGAATTATTATTTTTGAAGTGGATCAAAATATCTTGCAGTCCTTAATAATCTGTAGATCACTTTGATTCCAATAATGGTGGATTATCATTGATCAAAGCGTTTCGTTTCTTTTCTTTGGTAAGATGCCTGCTCTGGCATCAACTCTCAACCTGTATTTTAGAGAAAACCACTGGTCTTAGGACGCAATTAATGCCAATTGATATATTAAATCTGAATATATAATTCGGCATCCAAAGTAGCTGTGCTAGCTTTTCATGACAGCCAACTTCCGATTGTTTGCAGGTTGACATTGACTTTGAAAAGGAACCTATAGGGACCTCAAAGGATGGGAAGAAGGTTTACTTCAAGGATATTTGGCCTTCTAATGAAGAGATAGCAAATGTACAGTATCCACTCCTTGATCCTCATTTTCATTAGACTTGTTATCAGAAGGGTAGTGTTGTAATTGCTTGTCTGTTTCTTCAGGTTGTACAATCTAGTGTGCTGCCAGACATGTTCAAGAATACATATGAGGCAATAACAAAAGGGAATCCCATGTGGAATCAGCTATCAGTGCCATCAAGTACTCTCTATGCATGGGATCCTAAATCGACATACATTCATGAACCTCCCTATTTCAAGGACACGACAATGTCTCCTCCTGGGCCACATCCTGTGAAAGATGCTTATTGCTTGCTAAATTTTGGTGATAGTATCACAACAGACCACATTTCACCTGCTGGAAGCATTCACAAGGACAGTCCTGCTGCAAAGTACTTGACGGAGCGTCGTGTTGATCCAAAAGACTTCAACTCCTACGGGAGTCGCCGTGGAAATGATGAGGTCATGGCAAGGGGCACATTTGCAAACATCCGCCTTGTTAATAAGCTCTTGAAAGGAGAAGTTGGTCCCAAAACCATTCACATACCCTCAGGGGAGAAACTTTCTGTGTTTGACGCAGCCATGGTTAGTTGCTACATTTGCTTATAGCTTGTGTCGAGTTACACAAAAATTTGCCAACCGCTGCATGAAGCTGCATGTATGTTCTGTTCAAAATCATGCAGGAATTGGCTCTCCTTAACCTAAATTTTATACTTTTTGTCTGCAGAGATACAAATATGAAGGTCATGATACTATCATACTGGCAGGTGCAGAGTATGGAAGCGGAAGTTCTCGTGATTGGGCTGCAAAGGGCCCAATGCTACAGGTCAGTTCTTTTATGTTTGTAGTCATTAGTATTTCTAGCTGTCTTTTTCTAGTGTTCCCCATATTTAATATCACTGGAACACTTTCATGGTTGTAGGGTGTCAAAGCAGTGATAGCAAAGAGCTTTGAGAGAATCCATCGCAGTAACCTAGTCGGCATGGGAATTGTCCCCTTGTGTTTTAAGCCAGGGGACGATGCGGATACCCTGGGCTTGACAGGCCATGAACGGTACACCATCAACCTGCCGAGCAATGTGAGTGATATAAAACCAGGACAAGATGTCATAGTCACAACAGATACTGGCAAATTGTTCACATGCACCGTTCGCTTTGACACTGAGGTACTGAAACAAGTGCTCTGATGGTTAACTGCTAAACGCACATTTATGCTGGTCATATTCAGGGTAGTCGTACTTTGGTTATTGACGATGCTTCCTGATGGCATAGGTGGAGCTAGCATACTACAGCCACGGTGGAATTCTGCCATATGTAGTTAGGAGCTTGGTCGATGCCAATAACTAATTTCGCTAACAATGCAAGACGCGGAGAAGGTACTAATGAGGAGCTGTTTCTGCAAAAACAGTATTTCTTGGTCCAAAATATTTTATTAGTGGTTGGTTTGTACAATCAGTTAATCTTGGGTTTTTTTTTATTTATCGAATCTGCCCACGAAATAAAAAGAGAATTATGCTAGAAACCTTCGAGAGACTTAGATCAGTGTTTGTATTGATCACAGTCAGCGTTGATTATAAGATTTATTTTTTGTTATTTTGATCCATGGACTATTTATTTTCGTGTACATCTTGAACATTGGAGTGCTTCCAAGGTGTAAACAGCAGTGGAGATTCAAGAATCACCATTGGAAATACAGTGAAAGGAGAAGTATAAATGCTGTCCATACCTATTAATGGTCGAACTGGTACAGATCCAGTTATACCGACATATGGTATGGAGGAAGAAGGGAGAAGAAGGAAAGGGGCAGAAAAGAAACATTATACTAACATATGGTATGGAGGAAGAAGGGAAGGAGCAGGAAGGAGACATATGGTATGGAGGAAGAAGGAAAGGGATGCAGGAAGGAGACATGGCACGGAGGAAGAAGGGAGAAGAAGGAAATGGGATGAAGGTAAAATATCTAGATTCATTTATTATAACATCGTTAATTTTACTAATAAAATCATAAAAATAATAGTAAAAAGATAATATTAATATTTTAGTTAATGATGATGGATAACATCGGTGTAGAATGTCTCTCACCGGTAGTAAATAATAGCATTATTGGGGGTCAAATGTAGAATGTCTCTCACCTCTCATCGTTGCTCTTCTTCTCCACAATAATTTGATAGAACCCTTGCAGATTCTAAACTTGGGGTTGATCTCTTTAGGGGATCGGCCTCCTTGAAACTCTATAGGGGTTCCTCCCTCAATGTTCGTCTCAATTAGGACTCTCCTAGCTAGAGTCCTAACAGACCCGCCCTCTTCAAATCAGTCTTATCCTCGAGGCTGACGATTTGGGAATTTGATATTCAAGTCGTCATAGTTCTCCCAAGTGGCATCTTCTATTGGTAGGTTCGCCCATTGTATTAGCACTTCAGTAGTGGGTTGTCGTCGTCGAGTCACGATCCGTTGATCAATAATGGCACTTGGTTGGGTCTAGAGTTCTCCTTGGGTAGTCATATTTGGTGGGTGACTTTGAGCTGTCTCCAAGCACCTGTTTACAACTTTCGTTTGGCTGTCGGTTTGTGGGTGATATGTCGTATGCCTTTTCAATTTAGTACCCTATATATGAAATAACTCTATCCAAAATCTTCTTGTGAAGATGCAAGTAGAATTTGTCACAAGCATAATGCGTTTCTTATAGCATAATTCTTTTGAGTCCCAATTGTAATGAG
>LVTN01000368.1:124159-239080 GCA_001649415.1 Musa itinerans
AGGAAGTGTCAAAGCTATCATAAAAATTTCGTAGAGATTTGGACAGAAAAAATATAGTATCAAGATCAAACAAACAGTGCTATGCGGCTGAAATTTTACAGTGCAGGTTTTCAAGTATAGCAGATTAGACGTAAAAGATCAATGATTTATATTGAGAATTTTTTGATAAAACCAAAGGGAAATCTGCTGCTAGGAAGTGTCGAAGCTGTCATAAAAATTTCATAAAAGTTTGGATAGAAAAAATGCAGTAGCAAGATCAAACATACTATGCTATGTGACTAGAATTCTGCAATGTATCTTTCGTCGTAGAGATGAAAACTTTGTGACAAAAAGTTTATGCAGCAATATAGGAACAATTTTTTTTTTGGATTTTCGAATAAGGATAACTAAATTGCAACAACAGTAAGGTAGGAAACCAGAACCTGTTGCAATTCACGGGGAGATCAAAGGATGATCCGCGATGGTGGAGATGACGACGAAATTTGATGATGATCTTTTAAGCAATTGTGGGAATTGCTTTGGGCGGCTGTGGAGGGCTGATGGATGGCTATGGAAGGGAAGCGAGATGCCAAGAACGCTGCTCTGATACCAAGTGATAGAACTCTTGCAGATTTTAAACTTGGGGTTGATCTCTTTAGGGGATTGGCTTCCTTGGAACTCTATAGGGGTTCCTCCCTCCAAGTTGCTACTCAATGGTTGCAGAAAAGATTCATCTATTGCTTATCAGAAGAGGAGGAATACATGACTATTTATAGAGCTTCTAAACCCTAACTCATAATATGACTCATACTTCTAACCAATTCCTAATAGGACTCCTACTCAAGACTCCTATTCCTTTACAACTCCTAATTCTTCTCTAAGAAACAACATTCTAATCCTAACCAACCTCTTCACCTCTTTAATAGGGGTCGGCTTAGGTTGGTTTTACATGAATGTCTGTCTCAATTAGGACTCTCCTAACTAGAGTCTTAACATAATTATCTACGACTCTCAATGGCGTCGTCATCCGTCACCACCAACGTCGTTCGTAATCACCAACGTTAAAATTATCTTTTTGCTATTTGTTTTTATGTTTTCGTTAGTTAAATCAAATAAATTGATTTAGATGTTTTACTTTATAACTATAAGGATATCAATATAAGTTTTTAAAGATAACTAAGAAGTTAATATATAATTACAATTCTACCAACGCTACCTAACGTTAATGGTATTCGTAAGAGTCACCCAACATAGCATTTTTTTATCTCTACTGAGAAAAATAAATCTTTTCTCCGTGACCAAGTAGAATGGATCAGTTGGCAAAGACCAAGCAACATCTATAGTTGACTTTGATTGGGCCACCACAGGTTCGTAGATGAGATTGCGAGCCGAAGAGATTCTACCAGAGGTAAGTTTTTTTTTCTGGTGTAGATTGACAATCTGATTACTGTCACTGCTGGTACATGGTAAGGTCAAGTGCCCAAAACAAAGGGAGTGCTTACGAGGGTAGGACTTCAAATACCTGATTAGGGAAGTATGTATAGAATATAATTAATTTTCCCTAAATTAATTTCTTTTCACAAAAAAAGATTGTATTTTCTTTCTAACTGCAGCACATTTTCCTAGGATCTCTTTATTTCATCATTGTAGAAGATATAACAATGATGAAGACAATCAAATCAACGAATCACAATATCCATTTTACGAGCCCCAAATTGGTTGAAATACCCAAAAACTACAATAATGACTATACTGCAAGTCCTTCAAAGCTGCATACTTCAACATTAAAAGCCAAGATTCTTCATGACAAGGATTATAGAAGGGTCTTCTCCAGAAGAGTTCTGTCTGGTGCACAAATAGCAGAAACGAGTATTATATCCTTTAAAATGTTCAGAAGAAACCATGGCTAACCAGTCAGTGCACAAATCAATTGCAATCTAGTCAAAACAATGCTACATGGAGATCGAGAAATATCACCCTTGATTCTAATGTAAGGAACTGATATTATTATGAGTCCGAAAGTTTCATCAGCTTATCATTGCATCAAATTTGCCCAAGAGAAGAAACATGGTAGATGATCTCTTAAGAGAACCATGTATGATTGATAAATCTTCATGGTTCATACATCTAAGACACCTCTAATGATGCTATTACATGTCCACGGCTATAGTTGAAATACTTCCATTAAAATGAAACAAACGATAGCCAAGGGAAATAAAATTCTGTGCGAAAATTATATAGCGCAAAAAAACTTTTCTCATAATAAAAAAAAGTGGCAGCCAATCCCTTTTCACAGGAGTTGCTCTCCCGAGTTATCCACTTGATCCTTACCGGTGGCACTGGCACATTCATGACTTGTCTCCTTACTGGTGGCACTGGCACATTCACGACTTGTCTCCATACCACGACTTGTCTCCATAAAACAGAAATCTGGGTAATTACGTTGGTTCAAAGAGTGAAGCCATAGTGCAACCGCTCCTTCCTTGTGCTCCATAGAGGCAATATGAGGGTATATATATTTCATCTTAAATTCCTCAGCTTCCTCAGCATAAGCTTCCATGGTCAATGCCTCATGCGAATCCTTCCATTTCTGGTTATATGATGTAAATAGGCATTCATCGAGGTAAAGCCCAACTTCAGGGGCCGTAGGAACATTGATATTTACATCCCTGAACAACAAAAGCCAAATTAATCACCCATGACCAGGGCATAAAGTTGATATACACACAAGGGGATAAAAAGATCATACTTTTTCAAGGCTATATCCATAAGTGACTCAGGTGCACAGTTCCTCATCACTGCAACTGCAAGGCCGATCATCTTCCTGATCTGATGGAGCATAAAGCTCTGTCCTACAACCTCACACTTGACAAATTCAATCCCCTCGATACAGACAACACGATTTGCGTCAAAGGATATAATATATCTACGAGCAGAGGGATCTTCAGCCTTAGTTCTGGTTGTGAAGTTATGGAAGTTGTGAGTTCCCACATAATGCTTCAGTACCCTATTAAATCTCTCCCTCTGCTCATCCCCATAACAAAACTTGCTTTTGACAGTCACTTGCTCTCCATTAGTTCTATCAGTAACTATAGGTTCCAATCTCTGGTTTTCTAAAGAAGCACTCGGCTCCATTGTAGAATTCTCTTTCATTGTGATAGCCTCATTAGTGAGCTTACCATATTCTTCCACATAGGAAGCCACAGGCTTAAATGTAGCATCAGGATTCATGTTAGCAGGAGCAGCAGCATCTGTTGCAGCAGATACAAGTTTGCCGGTCTCCACTTCATTTCTACCCATGTTAGCCGAGTTAGTCTCTGCAGTCATAATGGAGGAATCATGCTGCTCATCATCAACTCCACCACTGCCAAGATCAAAATTTTCTAGCTTATTCGCCTCAGATTTATCACTTTCTTCCAGACTGAAACAGGCGACACCAACAGTCTGATCAGCCGATCCATCAGCTGCAGGATCAACTCTTTTCTGGGCAATGGAACTCCCAGCCCAGCGGCCCATGAGACCAGGGATCTTCCGCCCCCTTTCTGAGCATTCTAAGCAGCGAGCGAGTTCGTTGTCGGACCCCATGCTCGTCATCACGGCCTCCCGGTCCGGATGCGCGCTAGGGTCAAGGGCGAACACCGGGATGAGATACACGTACCGGCGGCGGTCGCAGAATTTCTTGGCGTTGAAGGAGTTGGTGACCCGTTTGAATCCGAAGACCCTGATCTGGTCGGAGAGATGGGCGTTGAGGCGAGCGACGAGGCCAGGCGGGTCTACATAGAAGCGGCCGGACACGACCTGGGCGGCGGCGCTGACGCCCTTGTCGGTGCGGGCGGAGCGGGCCCAATCATAACGGCGGGGGAGGCCGCGGTCCGCCTCCGGAACGGCGCCGGCGAGAAAGAGGGCCTCCTCGAGGTCGCCCTCGATGGTACGGGCGCCCGGGTTCTTCTGCATGCCCTGGTACCCTGCGCCGCAGTAGCCGAGGAAAATGGCCACCTTGCGCCGTTTGTACCGCCGCCTGGGCTCGCCGGCGGCGAAGGGGGCGGAGGAAGGGTCCTCGTCGGCGTCGGACGTGGTGGCGGAGGACGACATCTTGGGCTTCTTCGAAGGGTGGGGAGGCGAGGAGGGAGGGGAGGAAGCCATTAGGGTTTATATGAAGCAGTGCCGGGAGGAAAAAGGAGAGGCTTTTGGAGAGGAGTGTCTTCAAACCCTAGAACTGAGACGGGGCATAGTACTCGAGAGTGGGATACAAGCGTGAAAGAAATAAATCACAGCCGTCTGATCAAAATATCGCGATGGCAGTCCCTGATCATTTAATTTATTAATAACGAATAATACCCAAAACTTATTGGGGTTTTTTTGACATTTTATGGTTATCCAAAATAATTATTTTTAGTCCAAACTAATTTTAAATTGAATATTTGTTTGGTTATGTAACTCTTATTATTCCTTTTTCAAAGTTTTCATTTTTTTCATTGAGAAAAAAATATACAAAAATTGCATCATTGATCTTACTTCGTTTTACTAAAATGTTCATATATATATATATATATTATATACTCAAATAATTGATATATTCATAAAAAATATTGAATGATATTTAAAACATTTAATCATTGATAAATAGATCATACACACCACTGTTATATCGATATTATAGATGCTAAAAATAATTAAAATTTTAAATATTATAGAGCATATTATGCAAAATTGTTGCATAAAAAAATAAAAAAAATTCCAACTTTCTCATTGCATTTTTGCCACCGGCACAAAAATTCCATCTTCCTCTCCCGAATCAGATCCAAACTGCTCCAGCCAGACAAAATGGCAGCAGATTTTGCTGCCCATCTCGCCGTCCAATTCCACCATCCGCCGTAGCAGATGGCAAGATCCTTGGCAACACCGTGGCGTCACCATCTTCACCCCATCCCGCCAATTTCTACGCTCCCGACCTCCGCCCGAACCGCCCGGTTCGCCATCTTCCGCACCCTTAAATCGGCCCCCTTCCCCTTACCCTCCGGTCCACATGTGCGCCACGTTCCTCTCAGTCGTCGTACTGGTCTCGGACGTCCCATCGCCGCCTCTGACGCCGCCACCATGAGCTTTCTCTCCCCTGCAGCCTCTGATGCTCTCCCGCTGCTCCAATACCCGCCGGCCCGGCGGGACGAGTCCGTCGTCGACGACTACCACGGCGTTCCCGTCGCTGATCCGTACCGATGGTTATCCCCGAACCACCTCTTGCCTAAAAACCGAATCTTTTTCTTAAAGATTGAATCTTTGGGGCCTCGGACGTAGGTTGGAGGATCCGGATGCGGAGGAGGTGAAGGAGTTCGTTGAGGGGCAGGTGGCGCTCACGGACTCGGTTCTGGCGAGATGCGAGGAGAGAGAGAAGCTTCGAGGGCAGATAACTGCACTGTTTGATCATCCCCGGTATGATACGCCCTACAAGCGAGGTGGAAAGTATTTCTACTATCATAACACGGGCCTTCAGGCGCAGAGTGTTCTATATGTTCAGGTAGCTTTCCTTGCCTTTCGATGGCTGCCGAACCCCATCCAAATTGAATCTCGGTTGTGGTTCCAATGGTTTTCCCCCTTCTATATTTACTGTTGTTGTGAAAGCATTGGTAAAACTAGAATAACAAAAGTTCATCATTTGTACTTGTAGATTGACTTTGAAGGGTGTTTAGTGAGTTCTCATCATTATTCTATTTTTGATACGGATTCCAGGTTATGACCAAGATGCCTGGTGAATGGATCAGAGGGTCAAAATTCTTACTATTTTCGTGTCTTTTTTTCTATAATTTATAATAGAGTTGCCAATGTTGTGGAGTTGTGGAGTTTAAGCGTCGAATTTTGTACTTTGCTTTATTTTGATGAATTTGTTAGTTATTATTTTCTTGTGGAATCATTTGGATTTGATCAGTGCTTTCTTGGGGATGGTTTTGTAGCATGACTTTGAACTCTTTGCTTTGCTGCAGAAAGACTTGGATGGAGAGGCAGAGGTTCTCTTGGATCCTAACAAACTTAGCGAGGATGGTACAGTGGCTCTGTCGATGGCTTCTGTTAGCAAGGATGGGCAGTTTTTCGCTTATGGGCTTAGTGCAAGTGGAAGTGACTGGGTGACGATCAAGGTGATGAGGGTTGATGGCAAGACACCAGAGCCTGACACCATATCATGGGTGAGATTGTTTTTCCCTTGCACATTATGAACTGCTTTCTCTCGTTAAACACTGCTTTGTCTGATTTGGTTTAAAGAACTTAAAACCAATTCATTCATTTTTTTCATTGCAGGTAAAGTTCTCATCAATTAGCTGGACCGTTGATGGAAAAGGTTTCTTCTATGGTCGGTATCCGGCTCCCAAGTAAGTGTGGTAGAATCCCTTATTATCATCATGTTATTATCATTTGTTAAAGAAGAAAATGCTTTTGTGGCGACAGTCCTATTGGTTGTTAATTGTGTTTGTTGCTGATGATACATAGAGAAGGGGTTGAATTGGATGCTGGGACGGAGACAAATATCAATCTGAATCATGAGCTCTACTATCATTTCTTAGGCACTGATCAGTCAGAGGATATATTATGCTGGAGGGATCCGGAGCATCCGAAGTATATCTTTGATGGCTATGTCACTAATGATGGCAAGGTAACATGGTGCATTGTCATAAATTGTGAAGTTGTACTCCTCCATTAGGTATTAGTGATCTCTTCATTGTTGTAAAATTATCGCATATGATAATCAGTCCTTGCTTCAGTTTTACTTGTTTTACTTGCATTCTTTGCCACCATTTCAGTTTTGGTTCCTACTTTGCAATAAATTTTTCGTCAATACTATTAACACGAATATATGTGTTATATTTGTCTAAATACCATCTTTTGGTCTATATACTATCATCTTGTCTAGTTTGCTTATCTTGAACTCTAGATCTTTTACATTCGTTGTACCATCTTTAAAGCTATTGTTGGATGCTGTTGAAGTTTCTAGTTAGATTTACCTATCCAATGACCACTGTAATCCCAGGATTAAGTTCTCTTTAGTTGGTGTATCCTATGTCAGATTATACTTCTCTTTGAAATACATGGATCGGCGATGCCCCTTTCTGACCAACAGAATCCAGTTCGGGGATGATGATAATGTGATATAATTTAGTGGTCTTGGGAATGGATATCACCATGCCCCTTTCTCCTCCCATGTAGTTCACTGTTTCCTTAACTGGTGTTCTCTGAAGTAAATTGTTTCCTTGACTGGATCGATGAGACAAGGAGAACATTGGATGAAGAAGTTCTAAGATATAGCCAACATCGAAACCTAGCAACTCTAGCAATCCAATGCAATATTGTTAAAAAGAAAACCTACCTCATTTTGTCTATAGGCAGTGTGAGAAGAACAAAATCGGATGCAAAGTAGTTTCTTGCTTAAAACAATAAAGCCAAAAATAAAAAAATAACTGAAAACAATAACACTAAGATTTAACGTGTTAGAACCCTTGATTACTTGAGGGGAACAACTATGGGTCGGCTAGAAGGAATTCACTATAAGCGAAAGGGAGTATAACATCCTCAGTCTCTAGTACAAAGAGAAACACGAAACGGAGGAAGAGAAACTCATAAATGAAAAACCAAGGAGGAATCAAACTGAGGAGAAAATAATTCTTTCTTTTTCCTTTCTCTCTTTTTATTCATCTCTGTCTTCTCTCTTTAGTTTTTCACTCCTATGCAGGATGACTTAGCATTTGACTTTTGCAGTGCACCTGCACATCACCTTTGCAACAATCAGTGCCTTACATAGGCATCAAAGTGCTTGCAGATGCCTGCACACCTTGCATGGGAGGTTGCAACCACCCATGCCCACCTCGTGTTGGAGGTTGCAACCATCCAAGTGTGCCTTGCGTGGGAGGTTGCAACCACCCACGTCATGGGGCTTGGTCATGTTGACCAAGTCCTCCCTTTTTTTTGAGGATCTGTTCCATATGAATTTGTTAGTGTTGATTGGATTTATCATAATATCTGCTAGGTTGTCCATTGTGTTGAACTTATGCATATCCATGGTACCGTCTTCCGTTGCTTTTCAAACTTTTCAAATGACGTGATATTAGACTCCTATGTGCTTTGAATTGGAACGAAAGCTTGGATTCCTTGTGATGTGAAAGGCACTATATATGTCACAATATAAGAGAATATTTCCTGCTTATGCCTGAGTTCCTTCATTAACCTTGTAATCCAAATTCTCTCCTTTCAAGCTTTTATAGTTGCCATGTACTCTACTTTTGTAGTAGATAAAACTATGATAGTTTGTATCTTGGAAACCCATGCACTGCTCCGTTGCAAAGGTAAACATAGCCTGTAGTGGATTTTCTTTTGTCAACGTCGCTTATAAATTCAAAATCAACATACCCTTTGATAGTATAATTTGATTCTCCATAACATAATGTAGCATACATCTGAGGTCCCTCCGATATATTTTATAATTCTTTGAACTGTATTCGAATACTCTTTACCAAGGTTTACCATAAACCGACTGATCATACCAAGTACTTTTGCAATATTTGGTCTAGTATATGTGTCACGACTCGGACCTGATGTGCTAATAGGCCTATCACATTCGTTAAACCCAAAACCATTAGCTAAAATTCTTAAGCTGAAGTTGATTATAGTGTATCCACCAGACTCTTATAAGCTAATCTTAATCTTGCTCACTTCCGATGTGGGAGTAATTGGGGTGTTACAATCTCTCTCATTCAAGGGCTTAACGTTCTTGTCAAGGGCCAGCATAGCTCAGATCAAACAATAGCATAATGCATATGAGTCATAGCCTAATGGTGGCTCTATGCTGTAACGAGTCCTCTGACTTCATCCACGAGTAACTTTTTCGTACTCGAGCTCCTCACCATGTCCTAATACTAGGTCGGCTCTGATACCATTTGTCACGATTCGGGATTGATGGGCTAATTAACTTGTCACTTTGTTGAACTCAAACCATTCGTCAAAATGAAAGCTGAAATTGACAGTAGAATACTCATCAGACCCTTATAAGGCATTCTCCACTTTCGATGTGGGACTAATTAGAGTGTTATAATATATCATAGCAAACATTAAGCTTCTCACAATAGATAATACAACAGATGTTATGACAAAGCCAATCAAACATTGACTAGTCTATATGGAGCAAATCCTCTTATGGCCTGGTGGAAATGTAAGTAGTATGACTCGACAAGCAAAGATATAGGATTTTATTTTATTATTTTAAGTGAGAGGTTGTGAAGCATTAAAATAATAAAAAAGGACTTAGTTAACATAACCAAGTCTGGCCATGTGGGTGGTTGCTGCTAGTCATAGGTACCCTGCAAGCCAATCACGTGAGTGATGACATGTGTGACTTGACACGTAGTCTTTTTGCTTATTATTATTATTTGGTATTTTATCATTTCATATTGTCTGTTGCATGAATATATTATGATGTTCATAGATCTGTGCAATGAGAATCAGATCATGATGAGATCACAATAATGAGATCGATTCGCCTTCAAACACAGATCCTAAATAATCCCGGTCATAGGTTACTCGAAAGGGACATTGAGATAACCGGACAGATTGATGTGTTGTACCCGTCCATATGATGGATGCAGTTGGTCTCATAGCTGCTCGTGTGCGGACACTAGAGATATAGTGCAGGTGCTCATTGGGGAATGAGTTCACTGATTGATCCGCTCACGGAATATTGGATGGTTGATGATGCTTATTGTTAAACAGTGATTCCGTCGTCCTAGTGGTGTATCTGGTTCTTAAACTTGAAACACCAAGGATGTCTTGTATGAGTACTCCAAAGATGTTTTGTTTGGAGATTCCAGATCTAACACAATCGATTATCGGGAGTGGTAGCCAACCTTACGAGGGCTATTGAGTGTCGATAGAGGATCATCTGCTCTCGATGTCATGAGTGAAATATCTCATGTGTTCTTGCTCAGACAGATTCCTAACTAGGGTCATTCGAATTGAGAGAGAAAGAGTTCTCCGGGAGAATCCGATTAGAGTGAGACTCGAGTAGAAATTGTATGGGCCTGACAGTATCATGCCCAGTATATGGTCTTTGGGGTATTAGATGGATGAGGGATTATAGATACACGGTAATTGAAGACAGATAGGTCCAAAGAATTGAATTCCCTTGTATCGTCTAGGGACTGCGGCGTAGTAGCCTAGTATTCTCCTGAATTCCCCTGTTTTATTATGAAGATAATAATTCACTGAGCCAGAAAGAGTTCTGACAGGTATGACTCACGACCAGCTCGATATTGGGCCTAGAGGGTCACACACATATGACAGGAATTACGACGATTAGAGGTTCAGATATGAGATATCCGCTGGAGCCTTTATCTTATTGAATATCTAATAAGCCCTTGAATTATTAGATCCAATAAGAGCTAATAAGAGATTATTGGGTACAGACCCACTAATCTATAAGGCTTGGGTAGTTGGATGGAGATCTAGCACCCAATATGGTAGGATCCATTAGGGTTAAGTTGATAGGGGGTCTATATAAATATGAGGGAACCAAAGACCCATATGTTAGAGGTTCTTTTTGGTTGCCTCCTCCTATTCTCCCCTCTCCCTCTTCCCCTCATACCGCAGCCCCTATTTGGGGTGTGTGGACAGCAAGAAGGGGCAGCCCCTTCTTAATTACGTGGTGTGCGCGAGGAATAGTTTTGGGCAACGATTTGAAGAGCATCTTCGCAGCTCCTGCCGTGTGGATCACCACTAGAGAGGAGGACAGTTGACCTCCTTCATCCTCTCCCACAGATCTGCAGGTTTTCAAGGAAATATGATCTCCCTAGGTAATTCTCTTACGCGTAGTTTTTCGGTTTCGTGGGTTTTTGCGCACCAAACTTTTGCACGACGATGAAACCTTCTTTTCTGTGAGAATTCTGGGATTTTTTTTTTCTGTTCTTTCGTTACGCATGTGATGTCGCCTTAGATTTCCCAATAGTTACAACTACCTACGCAATGTTGTGCTTGAATGGTTGCAACCTCCTGCGCGAGGTTGTGCTCGGATGGTTGCAACCTCCTGTGCGAGGTTGCACTCGGACGGTTGCAACCTCCTATGCGAAGCGCTCTCGAATGGTTGCAAACTCTTGTGCGAGGTGCGCTTGGGTGGTTGCAACCTCCTTCATGAGATGCACATGTAGGTGGTTTCTGCAACCACTTTGATGCCTATATAAGGCATAGTTGGTGCAAAGGTGGTGTGTAGGTGTAGTGCAAAAACTAAGTGAAGTAATCTAAAGAGGAGAGAAACTAAAGAGGAGATAAGAGAAGGAATTGTTTTCTCCTTGGTTTGGTTCCTCGGTTTTTCATTTGTGAATTTCTCTTCTTTAGTTTCTCTTATTACTAGATGGAAGGTGTCGTGTTTCCTTGTATTAGAAAGAAGGTTATACTCGAATTTGCTTATAGTAAATTCCTTCTAGGATATTTACTGTGTTGTATCTTATTGTCTTAGTTAATGAGAATAAATGAAATTAATTATAAACTTGAGTTCTAGATACAATCCTTAGAAACTAAAAGTTTTTAAATTAAGACTAAAATTAAATATACGAGATACAATTTTAGTAATATTAGGAATAGATATAGTTAAGCTGGATGGGCAAGATGTTTCTTTAACTAAAAGATTTACTTATCTTAGATTTAATTATACAACAAAACAAGGAGATTAATGAAGATATTATTCGTAGAGTAGAAACAAGATGGGTAAAATGGCGAGGGTCGTGAGAAGTCTTGTGTGATCGTCAGATATATTTGAGAATAAAATAAAAATTTTATAAGATAGTTATTAAACCAACAATGTTTTACCGATCTATGTCTTAGACGGTTAAGAATCAATATATACAAAAAGTTTCTATTGCTGAGACGAGAATGTTGAGGTAGATGTTTGGAGTGGTTTGGAAGGATAGGAAGAGAAATGCTTTTATTCGTGAACAATTAGGTATCATTTCGATAGTATATAAAATGAGAGAGAATTGCTTAAGATAGTATGAATATGGGCTCCGGAAATCTATAAATACGGTGGTTAGAAGAGGTGAAACGATTATTATTAGTTGAATAAGGAGAGGTAAAGGAAGATACTTTAATAAAAATTATAAATAAAGTTTTAAATGCTATTAATTTAACTAAACATATGATTTTTTACGGATCCTAATGATGGTAAAAGATTCATGTTGTTGATCCTAAATAGTTGGGATTTACAGCTTTGTTGTTTTACCATATTAACTCTTAGTATCATTGTCTTTAGTTATTTTTTATTAACGATTTTATTGTTTTAAGCTAGGTACTGCTTGTCCGCATTTGGTTTTATTTGTCTAACAGGCAATTAGTATGCTTGTCTGCATTCGATCAGTTAGGAGTCAAACACAAGCCTGCACGTAGTGTTAAAATTACATGCACTGATCCTCCTAGACTCTACCGAGGCAGTTGCCTCATCCGTGGAGTTAGCTCTTATCTTTATCTGAACTTTTCATCTTTTTTGCATATTTTTATATTTTCTTGACCTATTTTTTTTCCTTTCCTGCTGCCACAGGGAATAGTGACTGCTTTTAGGCAGTTAAGACATTTGCCTCCAACCTATTCCCCATCTTTACTTCTTAAACTGGTTAGAGATTAGTTTCAAAAACAGCAAAACATATATTTGCAATATTACTGTATGATGAATATAATACTAAAGAAAGGGAACAGCTGAAGATGTCATCTGCTTTACTTGGATGAGAACAAAAGCCATAACTTTATTTGAACAGATGCTTTATGAAGTTATTAATAGAGACGTAAATTGAATGCTAATCTTGTCACCTAAGCATAAGGCTTATCTGATACATGCAATTAGTTTTTATGGCAAACTGGATTTAATCTGAATAATGCTTGTTAACTTTTGCTAAAGATGACTCATCTTGGAACTTGAGTAGAAAAACTAATATTGCATAATTATGTTATGATCAAGTTTGAATAAAGTAATTGATCTTACTAGAACTCGTGCATTCGTGAATTAAGCCTCGAATAGGTTTTCATGCAAACTGTGCCTCCAGAGCTACGTTCAGACCATTATTGTTAATTGATTTTCTAAATATCCATCATAATTTATTCTCATTGTTTTCATGGCTTGAAGTTCTAGTCAGTGTCAATACAGTATTGATGTGGGGGTTCATGTACCTGGTTGCACTGGTTTTTTGCAGCTTGGCCTATCGCTCATCCTAAGTGCTGATTTGTCATGATCAGCATGTGATGTGGCAGCTCATAATTCACAAGCCCTCTTGCTGCTTAAGTGTGTCCTTGATTGCTTCATCATGAACAATTTATGCAAATTATTCTGTTGCATCGATTTTTTGAGCTGATTGGGTTTGTAATTTTCTGCAGTATGTTCTTTTGTATATTGAGGAAGGCTGTGATCCTGTCAATAAGTTGTATTACTGTGACCTGTCCTCACTTTCTAATGGGCTTGAAGGTTTTAAAGGGAGCAATGGAATGCTTCCTTTTGTCAAACTTGTGGATACCTTTGAAGCATGCTATAGTTTGGTGGCAAATGATGATGGTGAGTTTACCTTGTTGACAAACAAAGAAGCTCCAAGGTATAAGTTAGTAAGGGTAGACCTTAAGAAGCCAGCATTGTGGAGTGACATTCTGCCAGAGGATGAAAGGGATGTGCTAGAATCAGCTTATGCTGTCAACAGTAACCAGATTTTGGTGTGCTATCTTAGTGATGTCAAGCATGTTCTGCAGATAAGGGACTTGAAAACAGGAAACTTGCTACATCCTTTTCCATTAGATGTTGGTAGTGTCTCTGGGATTTCTGGTAGGCGTGAAGACAGTGAGATTTTCATTAGCTTCACGAGCTTCCTCACTCCAGGGATCATCTACAGGTGCAACTTAGCATCTGAAGTTCCAGAGATGAAGATTTTTCGAGAAATTTCTGTTCCTGGGTTTGATCGCACAGATTTTGAGGTTAAACAGGTAACTTTACATTTTATTTAACTTTACATTGAAGTTCTTTTGATCAACATATTTGACAACTGCTTTTAAGGTGAAAGCTAAGATTTATTTATTATTTGATGATAAATTTTGTGAAGAAAATAACTAGGTCTTGTATCCAAGAACTAGGTAACTTTGAATAGATTTTTATTATCTTCATAAAAAGAAGTCCTCCAAATATCTCACAGAGTGCATTTAGTTTTTGGTAATCCATGAGATTAAAGGATAAATTCATAGTGCTGGATAATCAGTTCCTTTAATTTATTTTGTTTCTCAGGTTTTTGTTTCTAGCAAGGATGGCACCAAGATACCCATGTTTATTGTGTCAAAGAAGAATATTGAACTTAATGGATCAAATCCAGTTTTACTGTATGGCTATGGAGGCTTTAACATTAGCCTTCCACCTTCATTTAGTGTGGCTCGTCTTGTTCTAGCGAGGAACTTGGGATGCATCTTCTGTATAGCCAATATTCGTGGTGGTGGAGAATATGGAGAAGAATGGCATAAAGCGGGATCACTTTCCAAGAAACAAAATTGTTTTGATGATTTTATTTCTGCTGCTGAGTTCCTTGTTTCAAATGGTTATACCAAACCTGAACGTCTATGTATTGAGGGCGGAAGCAATGGCGGACTTCTTGTTGCAGCTTGCATGAATCAGGTAACACTAATTTAATATCTAAATTTATATCTGCAAGCTTCATGTCAAGATTGTTAGAATATCGTTATAATTTTTTGTTCTTATCTTGCTTGGTTTATTATCTTTTACAAGTATTGACTTGAAAGTTGTAATGGCAGCGTCCGGACCTTTTCGGGTGTGTTCTTGCTCATGTTGGTGTTATGGACATGCTCCGGTTCCACAAATTCACTATTGGTTAATCCAATGCTCTGCAACTGCTTGGTAGTATCGGGTATCTTGCTGGTTTCTTGACTGATAAATATATATTATTTTGTTATTCAGGTCATGCTTGGACTTCTGACTATGGCTGTTCAGACAATGAGGAAGAGTTCCATTGGCTTATCAAGTACGAAACCAACATTTTTTTCTTCTGTTAGTCTTGAATGATGTAGGAGTCACAATGGTGCCTGACATTGGCTATAGGGCTTATTAAGCATTCTTATTTTTGTGTTATTATTGGAAGTACATTTATCCTATTTGGAGACACATATCCTCTTTTAGATGGTCCCCATTTTCTTTCATATTTTTGAAGTTTTAATTAATTCACTGTGTTCCAACATGTATGGGCTTGTTCTCAGATACTCCCCGCTACACAATGTAAAAAGACCATGGGAAAAAAGCTCCGACCAATCTTGTCAGTACCCATCAACCATGCTTTTGACTGCTGATCATGATGATCGTGTGGTGCCTTTACACTCATTGAAATTACTGGCAGTAAGTTTTCCATTTATCCAACTCAAAGCAGTTCAGAGTTCAGACTTTGCAGTTTGTTGCTTCCTTAAATAGCAGTTTTTTTTGCAATATCAAATGTCTACTATCTTATGTACTTGTTTTTCCAGCTATATGTTCTAAATATGTCAAGAGTGCATTTAACAATAAGAGGTTATCTTATACAATATATACTTCTGATTGCTTACATCTTTCTGATTTGACTGAATTTGTAGTCCTTTTTGGTGCACTTAAGCAACAAGAAACAAGATTGTCTTGCAAAGCTATATACATTGAACTAACAACAAATTAAAAAAAAAAGATTTTATGATCAATTATACAAAATAAATAAAAAATGTACAGATCATATTAAAAAACACCAGATTCCTAAAAGAGATGCTAAGATTGTGACAGAGCTACCAGTTTTTTCTCAATTTTTTGATTTTTGTTAACTCTAGAAATTCAATTATCTAGTTTTTCCTGTATATTTGCTCACAGTCAGGTCTTAACTGCCTCTTAGTCATGTCTTGGATGGTTGCTGTGCTGTCCGCCATAATTCAATTACTGTTGTTTTATTTTTTTCCCAAGTGTACTCGTTTATGTGTCTGGCAATCTGAAAGCTTGTGAAGAACACTAAAGAAGCTTTATATTGGTGCGAGAAGTTGAGTTCTGGAATCCTATATTTAATAGACGTAGCCTTAGAGTGAGTATGTAAATAAAGGGACATATGACTTGTGTTATATGATGCATGAATCTTAAAGTTGAGTTAGTATGTTATGTTCTCGGCTCCAGTTCTTCTCCATCTAGCTACAAGCCAGATTTCATAAGGACTGCTTAGTTTGGAACTCTAAACCAATGGGACAATCCAGTCTTTGGGGGAACACAAGGCTTCCCCGGGATACAACCTTATCCCGACAATTAAAGAGAACACCAGGCTCCCTCACCAATGTAAGGTCAGGGATACAACTTCTCCCAACAATTAAAAAGATTGTTTCCATGACTCAACCCCAATCATTTTGAGCAGCCTTGTCACTATGTGAAACATGGAGAAAAAAATATGTTGTGTGACTACAAATATGAACTCGACATGTTACAAGTTCTGAAATTTGCCATTCCTCGAGGAAACATATTATGCCAGTATTGTATCTCTCAGATTCTTAATGCAATACTGTTGTAAGTCAAAATTCTAAGAGTACACACGCATGTTTCAATAGATCGATGAAGCAAAGGATGCATTGTCCCAAACAGATTGCAAGTAGTTCTCTTTAGCTCTTGAAGCTGCACTAGTAATTTTTTTCAATATGTAAATTTTGGTTGGTATTATTTTGTGGTGATTAATCTTTTTTGCTTCATTAACAGACTATGCAATACGTCCTATGCTCCAGTGTTGTGAACAGTCCACAGACAAACCCGATAATTGCCCGCATCGACCGTAAGGCAGGACATGGAGCTGGCCGGCCTACTCAGAAAATGGTATCATTCTCCTGCCTTCACTATTTCTTCAACTTATCGATCATATGCTAAGGGGTAGATTTCTTCATGCCATGTCTATAGATCGATGAAGCTGCTGATCGCTATAGCTTCATGGCGAAGGTGCTAGGGGCCACGTGGACCGACTAAAGTTATCGTTCTGTCAGTGTCGATGTCGAGTTGGGGCTTGATGCTGAAAGCTTCAAGTCATTCTTTCCGTACATGATTAATATTCCAAATTCAATTCTCATTTTTAAGAATCCATTTCATTTCCTTATCGATGTGTTGATGAATGGATACAATTATTTCCTCATGTATTCTCTCCTTTTAAATCAAACTTATCTCCGTATTACTGCAGATCCACTGAAAGCTACTATTTTAGATTTTCTTCAAATATAATTAGAAATGTGAGGAAACAAAATCTTTTTTGTTTGCTTCAAGCTTTTGCTCATACGGCTTTTGAATCTTGTAACCATGTTAGTAAAGGAAACAGGTGATAGAGGGTCACCTTTTATATATATATATATATATATATATATATAATTCAGTTTGGGTAGTGTTAGTTAATGTAGTTGATAAAGATTTTGATAGTTATTGTAATGCCGTCTTAGTTATTTATCATTTTGAAAGAACAAAACCAATAAAACATTATTCCTTTTTGAAAACATCACTCATCGTCGTTAAAACAACGAAACTGGCAGCACAAATCAAGCATGACACGAACCAAAAATACGACGCAGGACAGAGACGACACCGTCAAGCTCGGAACTCCTTTGGCTCTTCTTACTTAGAAGGACTCTTCTTCTCCCCCTCTTTCTCCTCGGTCTTGTGGTAGCCAGGCAGCTTCTCCATGATCCTTCCCAGTATGCCCTTCTTCTCCTTCCCCTCATCCCGCTCGTGCTCCTCGCCATGGTCGGCGCATGCAGCAGCTGGGGACGGCGGTGCCGGCGCCTCGTCGCCGGGCTTCTTGTGGCCGGGCAGCTTCTCCTTGATCTTCTCCAAGAGGCCTTTCTCCTGCTCCGGCGGGGTAGCTTCCACCTTCACAGTCTCCTCCTGCATCTTCTCCACCACCACCGCGGTGTCCTCCTCGACCTCGGGTTTCTTGGCTTCTTCCTCGCATCCAAGCTTCTCCTTGATCTTTTCCTTCAGACCTTTCTTCTTCTTCTTCTTCTTCTCCTTGTTCTCTCCTTCAGCTTCTTCTTCATCATCGCTCGACTGCACACGCACGATAAAGAAGAGCTTAACATTTCGGTCATATCTACAGTCGTGGTCTTGATTCAACCATGGTTAAAGGAGTACATACCGAGCTAGAGCTGGAGCTGTGAGACCGGTGGAGTTTCTCCAGAAGACCCATCTTCTCCTTCTCGTCCGCCCTCTCTCCCTCCTCGATCTGAACCTTCTCCACCCCGGTCACCAGAACCTCCTCCTCCTCCTCATGGCGCTCCTTCCTCTCCTCATCCTTCTTCTTCTCCATGAAGTCAAACAGCCCCCGGTCTTGGACCGCCACCTCCTCACCGCTCTCCACGGCCTTGTTGTGCTCCTCCGCCATGGTATATGTCTGAAGAAACAGTTCGACACTCAACAACAAAGCAACTACCGTATGGACTGGTTTTTGGAGGACGGAGAGACATGGCTTTATATAGAGCTTTGCCGGATGGTGCAGTGACGCAGAGATCGATGCGTTGCCACGCTACCAACGCGACGTAGGAATCGTATAAAGAACTCCTTAGGATTACCGAGGAAAGGACAGAGACAGCAAGCGGAACGTGGCCGCGCGGCAGGTGGTCTCTGTGAGCCCCAGGTGGCCTCGCCAGCGTCGGTGGACGAACTCGAGAGGTCGGTGGAGACACGCCGTCCGGTTCTCACGTGGCACTTGGTATCGTGAGGCGCGTCAACTTTACAGGGTACGTACGGTGTCTGGGGTGCGAGCCCTACACGTCCATGAGTCGTCAAGCCGCACGCGAGTGAGAGCGTCTGCTTATCTCGGCCCGAGGGGCATTACAACGCAGGTGACCTTCTGCTGTTCTACTATGAGAGAGAGAGAGAGAGAGAGAGAGTGCCGGTCATTAGTATTGCTTCAGGAGCCTCGAATGGAGCAAAAAGTCGGTCGTGTGTCGGTCCATCTCGTCCCTCCTCTCTCGTTAAGCTCTTCCATCTTCATCTGTTTTGCTCGCTGCTACTGCACAGGTTTTGCCTTCATTTGCTGTACACAGAAACAGCTCACGGTGATGCACCTCATTCTCACGTCCAGTAAACAAGAACAACCAGATCATCCATCTACTCGCTGTTACCTCGCGCACAAGTAGCCATGATGCACGTCAATCTTTACACGCACTGAATCATCATCACCAAGGACCGGCATGTGTTGCCAAAGAGCGACCTCTCCGGCTCTGCCATGGCAGCCATGGGCGACATCTTTATCTTTTCTATTACACGAACACTCGAGTTCCGGGGGCTGAAGCACATGGTCGAACACCTTACCCAGGCTTTTGGTGCCTTGTGGATTTGACGGTGGATGGGAAGAAGTTGGCTACAATTCCATGGAAAGCTACTCGTTAATCCTCAGCTGCTGCTGCTGCTGGTCTCTCCATAATATGCTAGCGAAGAACTCTCCTCGACGGATTCCTCTGTTTTGCTTCGCAACCTATGAGATTTTACCGATCATTTCTTTTTTGGGGATTTTCCTTTATCTCGAATCCGGGCAATGCTTACGGATCATTTTATGTTCCGAGAAAATAACGGTGGTAGACACATCAAAATCAACATTTTTCTAAGAGTTGGATCCAGAAATTGGAGAAACATCAGAATGTATCGGAGAAACTCAAGTCAGTCAAATATCTAGTGAGGATGATACTAATCCCAATGCTCGAGTGAGTCTTCTTCTCATGTAAGGGAATGCAGGAAGGCTTGGTTGCATCCCTGATAGCCAGTTCTACCTCCTTCACAAGGCATGGATAATGTTCTGCTGAACTCTCTTATCTAAAAGTTGCAGGAAATGTTTCTAGTTCATGTTGTTTAATGTAATACAAGATAAGTCATAAGATATTGGCCTACCTAATCCAAATTGTTTATTAATTTAGGCACTTAATTAGTTGATTGGATTAGGATGAAACAAGTAAGCAGTCTATTTCATCCAGTGATGACTTGAACATGTTCATGCTTGATGGATGCACTCAGATGAAGTGTGGATGAGGGAATGTTGGAATTTGCAAAGCAATATTATATAACCTCTTTATATGCAATAAGCTTCAGACAAATAGAACAACTCTAAACTGCATCAAAAGAGAGAAAGAAACAGGAAACAAATCTTTACATTAAAAAGAAGAACAACAGATTAGAGTTTTGAATTGGACAGTAGAAGTTAAAGACTTGTACAAAAGAGAAGTATAGTATCATCTTTTCCTAAAGAAGGTTAAGAAAATGCAAGCACAGGAAGGTTATCAGTTGAAAAAAGAGAAAATAAATACAGAAATTAATTGAAGATGATCAAAGGTATTTTTTGGCATAAAAAACTTAAAAATATTGATGAAATTGATAGGAATAAACAACACAATTCGCGTCGATTAAAGAACTTGTTGGCTCTAGCGGATTAACTAATTAATCAGATGATTTTCTTCACGAAATATATGCGAAATCTTATAATTTTCTACAGCAGATAAAATATTTTTAATAATATTTAAGATTTATCATGAGATAAAAAAAAATAATCTACCTATGATATCCTGTTTTTGGCCATTTAGATAAGGAGATAAAGAAAGGTCCTTTCATCTCCAAAATCAAAAAGTACTACAGTTAGCTTCTCCATTAAGGACTGCTAGAACTCTTGATGCATGGACTACATCAATTCCTGTTCTTAATGTTCATACAAAACCAAAGATTTATTGTGAGATCTGCCTACCTATCGATTTATGTCATATTTATCACCATCCAAATTAATCATGAGTCAATCTTGGGGAAAAAAGAGCACTGTAGGGACTCAAAACACATTTCAAGGATGTGTTCCTTAAAAGAGGACATAGTGAACGTACTGTCCTTCGCATGCCCCTACACTTCATGGATAGATCTCATTTCACATGACTCCTTGGCTCTTCCCCACACGCCCCACCAACCCCCTCCTAACACCTCTTCCCTTGTGGTATTTATGTTGCCTTCCCCCAGCCCATAAAGCCCCTCCTCAGCCCGATCATCTTCCTCCCACTCATTCGGCTCTGAGAGGAGAGCCAAATGAACTCCCACACTCTGAGTGAGCTGATCTTGAGGAAATGGCAGAGGCTGGCGAGCAAGGGGAGGAGGAAGAGAAGCAAGGGGCACTTTGTGGTGTATGCCAAGGAAGGGAAGAGGTTTATGGTTCCTTTGAAGTACTTGGAACACCCCATCTTTCAGGTGCTGCTGGAGATGGCAGAGGAGGAGTTCGGGACGGCCAGTGATGGGCCACTGAGGGTGCCCTGCGAGGAGAAGCTGATGGAGCACATCGTCTCTCTCTTGAAGGCAGCTCGCCCGGGCAAGGATGCGGTGCAGAAGAGCTTCCTTTTCTTCCCTTCCCTTCGGAATAATGTCCTCAACAATGGTTGTCAAAGTGGCATTACAGTAATCTAAACTTCATCTTGGATGCTACTAGTAATAAGATTAGATGTTTTGTACAATCTTCTTCGCTTGTAAATCTATCTGCAGGAAGAGAAAGATGAAGAAACTGTTGGATTTGTGCAGTGAAATCGACTGCAATTGTGTACTTCGTATGCTTATTACCTTTTTGTTTCATTGATTGTCTCTCTTACATAGCAAGCGTGAGAAACGTTAATGACTTGGAAGAACACAACTGGTAGAATCATATAATCAAATGAAACATTAGCTCACCAATCAGGAAAGAGCTGATGATGATTCCTACACCCTGCTTCATCAAGTAGGAAGAAAGATGTTGGGATCAAAGCTTAGCATTTGATATTAATGGGAGTTGGTAAAAGGAAGCTTTGATGATGCTATCGGCACTGCAGTTTGGATTTCATATTTGTTGAACATGTGGAGTTCATAGATGTGGGAAGACTCTGCATGCAAGATGAAGCCTTTGCCCTCCCATGTCTCTGCGGCGTGCAGTGCAAGCACAGTGTGTCTAATCTTCGTCGGCTCGCGGAATTCTACATGCAAGAAGAGAAGCCATGGCGGTTCGTCTTCTCCTTCCCTCTCCAGAGCGGTGGAGGCGGTAGAACTCGACGGCAAACGGCGGCGTCTTCTCCGTCCCCCTCTCACTGTCTGTCTGTCACTCGCTCTCGCTTTTTCAATTGTCAACCTTCCAGACCGGGTCGGAGTTTCGAACCGGAGACTGGACCGAACCGGCCCGTGGGTTTAAATGGCGTTGTCGGGAAGGACGGCGGCCTCCATTCCTGTCCACCTCGCTTCCTTGACGACCAAGCGTGAAGAGCGCCCCGTGCGGATCCCCCGCCCGCCGAGCTTCCTCCTTCCATCCGTCGACCCTTGGGAACGATTCGAGGTTTTGATCTTGGACATCGATCGTCTGATCTGTAGCCCTAACCTTTTCAGCTCATCCGTGTGGTTTACGGCTTCCGTTGCTGCGATCGGAGCGTTTTCGGATTCTGAGGTCGGAGGTATCTGGAACTCGATGTTCTTCTTGGTCCGATTTAGGTCGTGATTTTTAGTTATGCCTTATTCTTGCCCATGAATTGAATCCCTTTTACCGTCTTTACAGGCTGTGTTAGTGATGTTGGAGCTCGCTCATCTTGGGGTTGGAATGAGCTAGCAGTGAAGACTTCTCGACTTTGACTTACAGGTGGGTCAGAAATGTCTAAAAATTGATCCTTTTTAGCTTCGTTGGCAGATAATTTCATTGTTGTTGATGTGGCTTGTCCTCATGTCCTAGATCTTATTACTTCCTATTTTTAGTTTCCCATCTTGCGATGTTAATAGGGATTATGGTAGCATTCTTTCAATCCTACCATTTGCCACGTTCATATAGCGACCCAAGCTTGGCTTCAGAATGTGCATGACTGCACACCGCACGCTTGCAGACTTTTCCGTCAGCTGCCTGGTGTGTCTTGTATTGGTTCAAACCCTAGTTTTGTTTAAGCTTCAGACTTAAGTTAGTGCTGACTTGGTGAGGCGTCAACATTTTGCTGGATGCCTACAACTGGTAGATTGTAGTTGCATCGATGTGGTCAGAATGTGAGCAAGCTACTAAGGTTTTAATGTGGTTCTTCACACTAGTGAATCGTGATTCATGCATGATCCATCATAACTTTTGAAGGTTAAGTTCTTGTTGATTGGTTAATTGATATGTTATATGACTGTTCAATTTGATTTCTGCTATTTGCAGGATTTTTTCTTCTCAGAGCTAAGAAGTGCTTCCATTTCTGCGTGGTTTAATTCTTATGATTCCCTGTCACCAGAAGAGAAATTTTTGGTTTGGTCAAGCATGGAATTATGGAGAGCTTGTACACTAAACTGTTTTACATGTTGGTCTAGCTCTGGGTTCCTCCCTTTCAATTATAGGTAAATGGAGAGAGATAAATACGAGTTGGTTGAGTGATTGGACAAGTTCTGAATGTCTCAATATAATCCAATGGATGCTAGAAAGGGGGTTGGCTCTGCAAGTCAAAGATCCACACAGTTTCCGCCAAGCTCTACTGGTGCTAATGTCAGACCACCAGAGGCTAGTGTGTTAGGTGTTGCAACACCTGTTCTGAATTACTCAATCCAGACAGGAGAGGAGTTCGCTCTTGAATTTATGCGAGAACGAGCAATCTCCAAGAAGCCTATGATCCAAACTGCAACTGGAGATCAAAATATGGCCACTGGCTACACAGACATGACGGGTATATTGATACCACACATGGGGTCTGAAAGTGCATCGGATGTTTTAGCGCCTGCGACTGGAGATAGTTGGCAGTTCAAGGAGGTTGAGAAGCAAAACTTCTCTGAAACTGATCGTAAAGTTCATTATGAATCATCATGGTCCATGCCACGAGCATCATCTGGTGAGGGAAGCAGTCGAACAACACTTCATGGGTATTCTTTGTCAGAATATCCCGATGTCTTATCAAAAAGGATGAAATTCCTCTGCAGTTTTGGTGGCAAGATCATACCTCGTCCCAGTGATGGAAAACTCAGATATGTAGGAGGTGATACACGTATTATACGAATAAGCAGGGATATTTCATGGGAAGAACTCATGCAAAAGACAATAGCAATATATAATAGGCCTCATACTGTTAAGTATCAGCTGCCTGGGGAAGACCTGGATGCCTTGATATCAGTCTCATGCGATGAAGATTTACAGAATATGATGGAGGAATACACTGTTCTGGAAGGAGCTGATGGATCGCATAAACTCAGGATGTTTCTATTTTCTTCCGATGATATTGATGATGTGCACTACAGCTTGGGCAGCATGGAGGGTGATTCTGAGATCCAGTATGTTGCTGCGGTCAATGGCATCGATTTGGGATCTGGAAAATCTTCGCACGGGCATGGATTGACAAGCACATCAATAAGCGACTTGGATCAGTTACTCAATCTTAATGTTGAGGCTGAAAGAGCTAATCCTTACACGGTTGCGACTCAGTCAGTTGGTTATGTTACTGCTCCTGTAGCATCTGCTACTACATTCACTCCAACGCTGCAGGAAAGCTCATCTACTGCAAACGATAGCCATTCACAGAGTTTTGAGGGCCAAAGATACCAATATGTTGAAGGTGAACACTATGCTTACAATCCCATCAATCCTCCTGACAGATATCAGAATGCAGATAGCAGAGACTCTATTGTTCTACCTATGCCATCTGATTATCAATATCAATCCAATTATACGGACATTCCAGGCCAACAGTCTTTCTATCAAAGCATGCTGCAAGATCCATACAATGGTGTGAGTCCATTTGATAGAGAAACTGTAAAGAAGAATGAAAAACTGGCAGTTGATGGTTTTTCTCAGAAAAAGGTGGAAAGAGAGCATATCAATTCCCACAATAATGAACCTGCCAAAACCATAGATCAGCATGATGCTTCAGCTTCAAGTTCTATGCATGCTGAAATTCCATATGCTGCTGTGGCACCAGATGCTGTGACATCTGTGCAACCTCCAAAAAATAAAGGAAAACAACTGGAACCTTCTCCAGTCTTGTCATCGACCAACACTGTGAATGCTGGACATGGTTCTGAGATGAATGAAGATGACCAGTACTCCAGCGGAGCTTTAATGTCTGACTTTTCTGACTATGAAACTGATGTGATTAATGTAAACTACGGTAATCCACCTTCGCGTCCTTTCCGAGTTTACCAATCTGAGAGGCTTCCAAGGGAGCAGGCGGGGTTTCTAAATCGACTGTCTAAATCCGATGATTCCCTTAATTCTCACTATCTGATAAATGAGGCATGTCCCACTGGAGCTCAAGAATCTATTGCTGAAGCGGTTGACACTCTTGTTGAGGGAGAGTCTGGAGCAAAGCCTCCATGCTCAAATAATGCAACTTTAGAAAAATATAAGAAATTGGAAAATACAATTAATCAAGATTATAAATTCGAACCTGTCTCTGTTCTACAAGTATCAGAAACTGTAAGTTCTTCTCCTCAGCCCATGAGTGCTTTGATTAATCAAGATATGCAGGATCCAAATGGAGCTTCAATAAGTTCAGTAGTTCAGGCAGGTTCTGATCATACTGATGCCAGTGATGAAAGAAATTATAAACAAGGGAGGAAGATTCAGATGTCTGAGTCTCAACATGCACCTCCAAAGTCTGCATATAATAAGCCCACTGTTGTTGAAGATAGGATTTTGCCTGAATCAAATATGAGCAGACACATGGAAAAGGCCACAAATGTTGGTGAAATAGATGTAACCAAGATCAATATCCGAGAGCCACATAATGTTGGAGCTTTTATTAATGCACAGGAAGGTCCTTCCGTTCTTGCTGACATTCCATGGGAAGACATATCTAACAAGGATATATATAATGGTAATGTGCAACATGCCCCAGCATTTAGTTGGGAGGAAAGTACTGTTGGGGCTGTCTCTCGGGAGGATACTTCTGCTCCCACCCCAGAGCGCATTCTTATTGATATTAATGATAGGTTCCCACCTAATCTGCTCTCTGATATCTTTTATAAGGCTGGAATTGCTGATAACTTGTCAAATATAAATCTGCTGCGCAAAGATGATGCTGGAGTTAGCGTGAACATGCAAAACCATGAACCTAAGCGTTGGTCTTTCTTCAGAAATCTGGCCCAGGATGAGTTTGGGCGCAAAGACTTTTCTCTTATGGATCAAGATCACATTAGTTACTCATCTGTGCTTCCTAAAGTAGAAGAAGGGGTTTGTAGCCCATACCAGTTTGCACCTTTGGAGAATGAGAGAGTTGATTTTGGTCACATAGATTCCCAAATTGATTTCAGTGAGGAAATGCAAGAGTCATCCAATACCATTGCAGATAATACCAATATTTTGCACGAGGTTTATATTCCATCACAAATCCCTCATCCTCTTGGAATTGAGAAGGGAGAAGGTTTGCAGGTAGAAAATCCTTATACAAAGCTAGGAGAGACATTAAAAACACATATTTCAGAGAATGATGTATGTTTCTCTCTGCAGCACAGAAAATTTATTTTCATATTTTATATTAAACTATCACCAGGTGGTATGACATTATTTTTGATGCTAGGAATCAAAATTTGAAGGTGGGGAAGCAGCTGAGCCAGTTTTGGATGCTTCTGTTGATGATTTTGATCTTAGTAATTTGCAGGTAAGATACATGATATACTGTGAATTTGTTGAAGCTGTCTTGTTTAGTTCTGGTAAATGTCTGATTGCAAATAAAGACATTTTGTCGGCTATTTTACTTTTTTAAAGGGATTTGTATCATTTATTAGCTTTCAATTGTGGAAGGTGGTCATTTCACTCATGTTTTAATCTCTGAGTGAACTTCTTGTAATTATGAAGGTAAAATATTTCCAAACTTGCAATTTTTATTGTTTTTAGTTAATATTTGGATATGATGGACTGATATTTTACGTTCAAACGGAGTCCAATTTTGTTGATAGAGAGCATCTTCCATCGTACATGTTCTTTTTGGTTCTTATACTGTTCATGAAACTATATTTAGCTATCATTTGTGCAGTTTAGTGTTGAATAATGTCTGAAGTTGAAATCTTCAACTGGGTTCAACTGTTTTTAGCAATAAATTGTGCAATATAGTGCTACGACTATATCTGTTGAAATCGTCAATTGAGTTCTTCTGCATGATTCATGTTTAGCATCTAAAGAAGGTTGTCCTTGTAGGTGGGGCCTGGTTTGTGGTTAAACTCTGAACAAGCTGTATCTGAATTGTGATTAAACAAGGCTTCCAACTGTAAAGAAAGCATAGGGAATCTGAAATTTTGTTTCAGAAGTCAGAACACTGTATTCTCGAGCCATTTAGTTCGTTATATGTTATCTGTAGAATGTGTTTAGGCACTAGGACATGATTTCTTTACATTCATCAACTAGTATGAAGAAGCAAGACAATATTTTCTTTTGGTTGTCTTTTGCTTTGCATGTAGTTAGGACCTTGTTTTGCTGTATAATTTTATGGTATCTTGATTCAATATATGCATGTCTAATAGTTGTGTGTTCATAGATAATCGAAAATGAGGATCTTGAAGAACTGCGTGAACTAGGTTCTGGCACTTTTGGCACTGTATATCATGGAAAATGGAGGGGCACTGATGTGGCTATAAAGCGAATAAAAAAGAGCTGCTTTACTGGCCGATCATCTGAGAAGGAGAGACTGGTAGATTCTCCAATTTTTATTTTGTTCTTTTACTATTCTTACTGAATCAAAGAAGTAATTAAATCCATATATAAGTGGCTTGTTGCTAATCAATTAACTATAATGTAAGTAGTAAATCAAGAGGTAGAAACTTTTGAGAGAAGTAACAAGCGGTTGCTCTCAGACTATAGAGTTTTGGCGGGAAGCTGAAATCCTTTCCCAACTCCATCATCCCAATGTGGTGGCCTTTTATGGTGTTGTGAAAGATGGACCAGGGGGTACCTTAGCAACTGTAACAGAATTCATGGTTAATGGTTCTCTTCGACAAGTTTTACTACGCAAGGACAAGTACATCCTTTCTGTTCTTTTGTTGTTAATGGACTAACGATTTTTTATTGCATAAACTAATAATTTTCTTTTAATCATGCAAATTAACAGGTACCTTGATCGCCGTAAACGACTTATCATTGCAATGGATGCTGCTTTTGGGATGGAATATTTGCATTCAAAGAATATTGTACATTTTGATTTAAAATGTGACAACTTGCTTGTAAATCTTAAAGATCAGTCACGTCCCATTTGTAAGGTATTCTCTTTATAGCTCAATTGTAGTTACTATTACCACCAAGTTAGTTCGTTGTTTTCTCTATTTTAATCTGTGAAAACTTTGATCCTTGTGTGGACACAACAAAGACTATTATGTTGATGATCATCGCAAATATGGTTAACTTTGTTTCTGGCTAACGTTACAGGTTGGTGATTTTGGTTTGTCAAAAATAAAACGAAACACTCTGGTTTCTGGTGGTGTCAGAGGCACGCTACCATGGATGGCTCCAGAATTACTAAATGGAAGCAGCAACAAGGTGTCTGAAAAGGTACAAGCGATTCTTATTTCTTTTCTACACTGCAATATTGGTTGGATTACTGAAGGCCTTCTGTAATTAACTTAAATTAAACCTTAACATTAAGTTTTCCATTTTATTCCCTGCTTCAGAAGATATGAAACCTGTGATTCTGTCAACCATCAGTTAGGAAATCTCTTATGATAAGCATACTTGATCTCCATCTCTTATGACTATCATTTTTGGTGACAACTGCAGGTGGATGTTTTCTCTTTTGGCATTGTTATGTGGGAAATTCTCACCGGTGAAGAGCCTTATGCCAACATGCATTATGGTGCCATTATAGGTATGCTTTGTGGTACATTAATTTAAATTGATATATGACTTATTAGTATTACTTTATACACACACACACACACATATAATCAACTAGCTTTTGTGAAAAGCACTTCTGTTGCTTAGAGAGTGTGAATCTTGGCTCCATTGGTGTGTTGATTAATTGCATTCTGGTTGTTGAGACTTGAGAGTTCAACAAATGCACCACAAAAAAAAAGAAAAAAAAAAAGCACTACATGCAGTGCCAAAGATGCATATAGTTGCAGGAACCTCTTAATGAGCTGCTCTTTCTGACCTAATTTTTTCAAGAGCTGCAAAAATGACAAAATTGCCTTTTAACTAAGAAAGCTCCTTTTATCAGTGGTTCCTTATGGCCTAGCTTCTGAATTGTCACTAGCACACTGATATCTGGTTGTAGAATTTATCCTGTCTGAACATCGATGGCTGTCTGAACTAGTCGTGGTTGCTGCATTTTCTTAAATATCTAGTGAGCTTAAGCGACTTCCTTCCAGTGATCAGAGCAATAAACGTAATGTGCTTAGTTCCATCATCATGTGGAAAGTTTCAAGATCTCGTGACAGACTGATTCATAAATGCACTGGTTCTGATACAACTAGGGTTTATATGCTGTCTTGGTGCTCATCTTTAGTTATTATCTTGTTTTCCCTCGTTTCCTTTAAAAAACTTGTGGAGCACTAATTTTGTAATCTGCATATTTTTTCGTCAATTTGTAAAACACTTGCAGGAGGTATCGTGAATAATACACTGAGGCCCCCAGTGCCAGCTACATGTGATCCAGAGTGGAGAAAGCTAATGGAGCTGTGCTGGGCCCCTGATCCAGCACAACGGCCATCCTTCACTCAAATTGCAGGTCGTTTGCGATCCATGTCTGTTGCCAGTCAGGCAAAACCAGCCAAGTAATGATACTCTAGCCTTTCATCCTCCAGAGCTGCACACTGTCACTTGTTCTGGTTTGTAGTATCGGTGATACATGGACTATATAAGGTACGCCAAACATCATATATTGTGTGTATTTAGGTGTACACTTATTATTAGATCATCACGCCGATCAAAAACAAATTATATCTTTTTTGTGTGAGGTTTGTACCAAGAACCTTGTTATCTATCTGTAACTTATACACACGGATATCTGTGAGCTACCTCAGTAGGAACCTTATGCTGTTTATATATCTTTCATGGATAGAAGAAATTGCTACTCAAAATGGATTCACCACACAACTCTCCTGTCAGAACGCCAGATATGTGGTCGAGTTGAATCTCATTTCCTTGAGCATGAAAACATGGATCATGAATGTATTACTTCTTGAAGAGCTTTAAAATGCATGATATATACAACTGCTGCTATGCACTTTGGGGTTGCAAAGGAGGCTTAGTTTGTGCTGTTTTGGGTTGTGAATCTTTAATGCTCTCCTCCCTTTTCCTGATATTTTAAACTGTTCTTTTGATGTGAAAAGTGTAAGCATTGTCATACAGTAGAAGTTAAATTATTTATAGGGTAAATTGTGGCCTCGTGCATTTTAACCCTTTCATTCCTGATTGCTTTCTTCCCTTTCTACTTATCTATTTAATCAGATCAATAATCTTTGCTCAACATAGTTTTAAGTAAAAAAAATAAATAAATGCCATATATTTCTCCAGACCTAAAGACAAATATGTCTCACAGTCGGATAACACCGATGAGTGAAATGCAAATAAAAGAGAAGACAATAATTCATATTAAAAAAAAAAATCTTTCCAAAGAAAGTTTTCGTAAAAAAAAAAAAAATTGCATCATATTTTCCAATAAAACCTATCGACTTATTCTTTTGTCGTTTTCTCATCTTTTCCAATACATCTTTTTGATGCATAAAAAAAGGGGGGCGAACGTTAAAACATTCATAGAGGAGGTGGCTAACCCTAACCCTAACTAAATCCACTCTAGCTAGGGATTCACGTAAATTACTAAAATATCCATATGTACTTTACTTATTCTGGTTAGATTCAAGTTATTAGATTCAAGTTAGACTACCGTATCTTATACTAGATTTTGTCTCAAACTGTGTCGGGATGTCAGAGATTCTCGTCTCCGAATGTAACTGAGATTTTGTCTCTACTTTGTTGGATGTTAGACCTTCTCCGCTCCGTATGTAACTGTCCATCAGAATAAGCTTCATCCAAAAGCCATCACTGTCTTCCAACTCTCCCTCCTCTCTTTCTCCATGGACACATGCATATTATACTAACTGCAGCTTCTCCTCGCACCGAGCCGTCCTTCCGTGCCGGAAGATCCAAAGCGGAGGACATGGTGAGTCACCAGCTTCTATTCTATGCATCACACGCCGAAACATCTCCTCGCTTTACTCTCTTACCTCATGCAGCAGCTTCTCCCTGCCCTGCTGCTCCTCATCCTAACTCATCTCCCGGTGGCCATCAAAGACCTCGTTGCATTCGACGTAAAAGACTATGGAGCTGCGGGTGATGGCATCACGGACGACACACAGGTAGCTTCCTCGTCACATTTTGCTGCGCTGTTCTCTGCAACCCGCCATGGTTTTCTATGATAACTGCAGAGGTGCAACAGAAGAGAGAGGAGTTTCTGCAACGATGCTTGTGATCACTGAACGTTACCAGCGTCACCGCTGCACAGATTCCTACAGCGTCGTGCCAAACTAGTGATCACAAGCTAACTCTGTAGCGTTTACACGCGCCGTCTCCCACCGATGTCCATTTGCCTGTTCTGTTTCGCTTATGGGGAAGGCAAATGCCAATCTCTGTTTCTTGCTCACATCAGACCTCCGTAGGGAGAAGAAGAGGTCCTTTAGTGAGTCATTTATTTCTCTGTTTGGTTGCTTTGTAGGCATTTGCAGATGCGTGGGAAGCTACATGCACGAAGGCTGCAGGTCTTCCCATCATGTTCATCCCTGGGAAGAATAAGTTCTTAGTGAGCCCCATCATATTTAAGGGGCCATGCAAGGCCTCCAATGTCCTGGTTCAGGTTTGTATCGGGGATCTCGATGCCATTCAGAAGCTTCTCTCTCTCTACACTCCATATATACATAAACTCAAAGTTCACAGAGTGACAATAAACTTATTTATTGTTTGAAGATTATTGGTTGACATATATTACATTACGATCATACACACACTGACATTAATAGGCAAATTCAAAGTCTAGACCTCTTCACTGTACACACAACATCTGAACTTCTCGGTTGTTTGAATGATGTTCACTAGCACAGGTTGAAGGAACACTTGTGGCACCTGACAGCCCGAGCACGTGGAACTTCACCGACGCCTCCCTCTGGATTCAGTTCAAGTCCGTCGACGGGCTGAGACTCACCAGTTCTGGCTTTGGTCGGTTTGACGGCCGAGGATCCAACTGGTGGAGGCAATCTTGCAAACTCGATCCCAGAAAGGTTCAATTTAGATTAAGATGAACTGTATGATGCCAACAACTTGCATTGTTTTCTGAACTCTCTGTTGTCTTTGAATCCTTGATGCAGGGATGCACTTCTTTGGCCCCAACTGTGAGTATTTTCCCTAGCAAGACATGGTTACTGATCAGTTAGATCTTATGATATCAACTTACATCCTCAAAACTTACATGAAAACTCAAACAATTTAGCAAACCTTCAGGGATCTCTAGATCACAAAAGATTGTCTTTACTTGAGGCAAGAAGAAAGATTGATGATAGTACAGTTACTGAAGTTGTTTTGTGTTCATTCAGGCAGTAAAATTTGTGCAGTGCAATGACCTTGCAGTGAGCAGTCTGCAGTTCATAAACAGCCCACAGACACATATTTTGATAATAGACAGTAACAGGGTTTACGTCACTAACCTTAAAATCACAGCTCCTAGCACGAGTCCCAATACTGATGGCATCCACATCCATGCTTCCCGACATGTTTATATCCAAGACACCATCATAGGAACAGGTCAGACGTCCTTCTTGTGTCTCAACTTACTGTTCTACTTCTCAAGTAAAATTGTCTTGATATGGAAATTATTCCTCGTGTAACAGGTGATGACTGCATTTCAATCGGCGATCGTACCAGTGACATAGTTGTGACACGAATAACATGCGGTCCGGGACATGGAATAAGGTGAAAAGCTAACAACCAAACATGTTGATTTTACATGATTTTGAATGTTTCCTGCTTGTAAGCATCACTAGCTGAAATCTGGATTAGGCAAAGGGGAGAGAAAACAGAGTTCAGAAAGATATTTCAAGTAAGAAAGAGGACATCTTATATGAGACAAGTAAAAATTTCAGCAAAAGAATCTAACCAACAGATGGAGTATTGGCCCATATATATAGACAATTCAGTCACCTAAAATGAAGTCATATCTGTATTTTTACATTGGTATTATTTCATAGCCCTTCCATGAGCTCATTGATATACATATACATATACATATACATATACATATACATACGTACATACATATACATATACATATACATACGTACATACATATACATATACATATACATACGTACATACATATACATATACATATACATACGTACATACATATACATATACATATACATACGTACATACATATACATATACATATACATATACATATACATACGTACATACATATACATATACATATACATACGTACATACATATACATATACATATACATACGTACATACATATACATATACATATACATACGTACATACATATACATATACATATACATACGTACATACATATACATATACATATACATATACATATACATACGTACATACATATACATATACATATACATACGTACATACATATACATATACATATACATACGTACATACATATACATATACATATACATACGTACATACATATACATATACATATACATACGTACATACATATACATATACATATACATATACATATACATACGTACATACATATACATATACATATACATACGTACATACATATACATATACATATACATACGTACATACATATACATATACATATACATACGTACATACATATACATATACATATACATACGTACATACATATACATATACATATACATATACATATACATACGTACATACATATACATATACATATATACATACATATACATATACATATATATATGTTTTTCTTGAGGAAAGATAGCTCATCATATTGATGACATACCAAAGGTGTTATCAGGGAATAACATATGCTACTTTCAACTCTTTATAGGTGTCCTGATAAGAAGGAAACTTAATGTATCGGTTGATGGCCCTAAAACCTAGGTGATAGTTGTGTAAAGAATATGTTCAACAAACACCATCCAACAATACCATGAAGTAATATTGTACTGATTATTGGAAATCATAATAATAATCTAGAAGTCAAGAATACCCTAAAAAAAAAAAGAGAAAAAGAAGGAACAGCCAAGGAAGTAAATTTTCATTCCTAAATATTGGTTTCATTGTCATTCATATCTATGTTTCTGGCCAAAATATGGACATAACTAACAATTTACTAATCAAATGTGATCTACTTATGTGATCCAAACTGAAACCAGAACTCATGATTATGTATATAAGTCACCGTCTCCAGTTCACTTCATTGACATGCATGATTTTGTATTGCACCATCATTGGAAACACAAACAAAGTTTCACTTGCATTTAGTTAAGCATGCCATTGTAAACTGCAGACATGCATGATTATGTATATTAGGTTGTCCGGTCTCAGCTCAGCTGGCTTTTGCCTTGTAATTATTTCTTTTACTTTAAAAGCTATGAACAATTTCTTCAGTGTAGGAAGCTTAGGAAGGGGAGGCTCAAATGTTTCAGTTGAAAGGATTCAAGTATCTTATGTGAACTTTTTTAACACAACCAATGGTGCTAGGATCAAAACTTGGCAGGTAAATTTCAATATCCTAAATCCTAGCTTGTTTCACATCTCCTAATTATTTCTTTCTTCTTATAAGTTTTCAATATCCAAACTTAATCTAGAGTTATGTACTTTGACAATTTGCATCTTGTTCTTTGCATACTGTACACACATAATCAAAACTTAGTTGATGGAGTTACTTTGTTTATGCGTTTATTTTCCATTAAATGCAGTGGACTAGGCTTCATGAAAAATTTCTAATAAGAGCTAATATTATACATATAACAACCTTATTGGCATACATCAATCTCAATTATATATTTGTTTTGCAGAAAATCTTATTTGAAGAGACTAAAAATTGATGAAATGCTGATAACCTTAGTTATCTGTTAGTCTTTTATAAATTTAGAAGCTGTTGAATGAATGTATTTCAAAAAAGTATACTCAGAGCAATGCAAATGAACATCACTTTAATCGCCTACTATCACACACAGCTTCTAACCAGTCTTATTGACTACAATACTTCTTCTGATAGTACTTTCCTACTGAATAATTACTGAGACTTAACTTTTAATTGTTGATTTACTGAAAATTGTTCACAGGGAGCCACAGGTTATGCAAAATCAATGTCATTCGAGAAAATCAGATTCAACAATGTACAAAATCCTATCATAATTGATCAAAACTATGGTGCTAAAGCTAACAATTATACCATTCAGGTATGCAACTATTATAACCAAAATTATCATCATCACGGATGTGATATTTTTTATATATATCATCACCATCATGATAGCTACATGATTCTGCCCTTGTTTTCTGTCTCTTCCCACAATTTTGATGGAAATCTTTTCCCACATATGTTCATTAGAAGGTCTCAGAGCATGTGATGAACCTGAAGATTAGATAGTAAACACGTAAACAAGGTTATAAAATAGTTGACCAGCCACCGAAAGACATCAAATTGCATCAAAATTTATTGACTTGACCACACCTTTTTAATTATTCATTTATTGTATACCACACTTTTTTACTGTCAATACAAAGATGTTGAGAAAGTCAAATAAGAAACATTTCCTATTTTGATCTTCAATGGACAGTTAGTAAAGATAGTCAAATCAGTAACTTGCGGAGTACCAGGGCTCATGAATTGTCTTAAGTCTAAATAGTATTTAGAGGGATAAGAAGAAAATGACAGCATATACATTTCCTTATGTGTGTTCAGTTAGGAGTGTCCTATATGACCATGAAGTATGTAGGGGATCGAATGCTTTACCTCTCTTTCTAGTAGATGGGACACTGCTGGTCAATTACATATCCTTGATGTCTTTGATTTCTGTTCTTTGTTATCTTTTTCTAGTGTCATATATAAGTTGATGGTACAGAAAGTTTATCGAGTCTATTTCAATTAAAGCATGCCAAAATAGCTTATCTTTTCTGAAACAAAAGGAAAACAAAAACAAAAACCTTTTGTAACTGACTGCTAATTCTCTTTCTGTGATTCCATGAAGCAAAATGCAGTGCAGATTAGCAATGTGAGATATGCCGACTGTGCTGGAACTGCAAAGACAGATATTGCTATCAACTTAAACTGCAGCCAGACTGTCCCTTGCACTGACATCCAATTCGACAATGTTAACATACCAGTGACATCTCGGGGAGATACAACAAGGGCTTACTGCAACAATGCCCATGTTACCACATCCGGATACATCAATCCCCCAGTTATGCCCTGTTTTCCCCTGAAGCAATCATCAGATAATCTCATCTCTTAGCATTCAAAGACAGTGTATTAACATCAAACTTGTACTTTTCACAACTTTATGCTAGAGATGAAATTGAAGCCAAAGTTATGCAAGTCTTAAACCTCTCAATTATAGGTCTAATTTTGTTTCATTTATAAGTGAAATGAAATCATATAAGTCTCATCTTCAAATACAAGATAAAAATACAGATTAGATTGGAAAGGAATTCATGAATACCAACCAGGCAAGACAGTGAATCATTCTGAAGACAACTGCTGTTCCATAGGAAGAATGTGGATTCCCCATCCATTACCAGACTAATGCTCTTGCAATCGCAAGCAAATTCTATATGACGCAGCATGAGATGATGAATGGCAGTCTGTGACCCTTGTAAGAACCTTGGACCATCAAAATGTGATTATTCTCTGCTACTGTTTCAGACTACATGCTCAATCAGTGGAGTATGAGATGATAACAAATGATTGCATCTCATCAAAGCATTGAGTCTTCAGGCTTTCAATTTGATCAACTGGCCCAAGTAGTTGTTGTACTGTGATCAATTTACAATAGAATGATTAATGCATGAAGCCAAACCTTCTTTAGATGAGCTTTCACTCTTCCTCCTCCTCCTCTCTCTTTCTCTCAGTGGCACCGGTTGTGCTCTCCAAGAGCCTCGCTAGTATGTAAGCCCCTAGAACAAGCAGCCGACTTGTGATCACACCTCATCACCTCACTTCTCTACCATGCCCTTCTCCTACTCCCACATCCATTCCTTGAACCCAATGCAACGCTGCTGCCGGAGGCAGCAAGGCCTACACTTACTGCTGCCACTCGTCCGCCGCCGCTGGGTTGTGGAGAACCACGGGAGAGATTGATGAGGTTGGCATACAGAGCAGGAAGGCCTACACTTCCTGCTGCCACTCGTCCGCCGCCGCTGGGTTGTGGGGCGGGGGGTCATTGCCGCGCTGCCGGAGCCCGGGGTGGCAGCGCGCGTGCCCAAACAAGGCCTTCAATGAGGAGAAGCGCCTTTCGCACTCGGTCAGCGGTTGGGTGGTGGTGGCCGGCGGCGGCGGAAGTGGATGATAATGGCTCGGGCTGCGGCGGAATGAGCGAGGAGGGCGCGAGAGGGCTTGTATTTGGGCTTGTGAGGTGCAGCCGCTGTTGTCCAACTCTTGTACCCGGCAGTGAGAGGTCAAGATATTGGGTCCCACCCATGGTCTCTCTTTCATAGGGAGGCGGGATTCTCGGGTCACTAAAGATACAATCCTTTTATGAGACCAATCCTCTTCTCGATGACGTGGCAGCTCCAAGGCCGCTAGTTCGGCGCCAGCAGTGCGGAAACGTGTCGTCCACCATAATTTGACTGCCACGTCGAGTGACAAAGGAGATACCCACGAAAGAAACGCAAACTATAACCCACGAAACGTGGCAAAACCTAACAAAACGCTTGAGCTACAGATCTATGATCGACGGTCTGGATCATCCTGGTTTCATGTGGGAATCATCTGTAAGGTGTACTAATACTGATACATAACCGCCACATACCGCACTCGCTCTGTTCCCCTCCTCCTCCCAAGAAAGCCCTCTCCTCCCCCCTTGGAAAGCGACAAAGATCCCGGAGGAGTTCTCCTTCTCCGCAGCGATCTTGTCGCCGCCTTGGTTCTTTCGGCTATCTTGGTTCCCCTTGGCGGTGGACGGAACCGCTCGGTCCTTCGATCTCAATATCGTGAGGATAAACTAATCTTGGCGGCTCCGGAGGCCGCCTCTTATTGGATCAGGTATCCGATCGGAAAGCGCGCGGAGGATTGCTTCGCTGCCGTGTTCGAGATTCCGAAACTTGCCAATGGCCGGAGGACCGGTGGCCCGACCCAGGAAGAGCACGCGCGGCCCGAGATTCCTTGCCCCGGTAAGCTCGATTCACTTCTTGCAGCAGATGAATTGTACTCTTACTCGTGGCACAAATCTTGAAGGTTTTCCGAGGGTTTTAGTCCCTTAAAGACGTGTTTGAAGAAACATAGCTAATGGCTCTCAGAATTAGAGACAAGAACCTTAGTATCGTCCAGTATAGATTGGTGTTCATTGCTTGGTTCGGTCAATGTTGTGAGCTTAGGAATGGTAAGCTTGGTTTCAGACAAGATCGGGCGAAATCACCCACCCAGTCTTAATTCCTTGGTCTTAAGCATGCACATTCCCGTAGCTATAAATTTCATGTATATAGAACTATGGACCTCAGTAGGAAGATCAAACATTTACTAAAGGCAAATTTCCTGTTTGGTATGTATAAGTTTCATGCACATTCCCGTAACTTTCCTTCTTTACTTGAAGAAAAGAAAATTCAAAGGAAATATCAGCAATTACTTTGTCTAAGATAAGAGCCATCTTATTCTACAAATTTTGTCATGAAGAATTACTACTCCACATTACCACCAGAGTATAACTATATAAGGAACTTGAAAAAGGAAAAAGAAAATCGAGGCCTAAACTAACCTTTTCACATAATATTTTGACCACCTTATATCCCATATGAGTTGTTAGATATGAACCAGTGTTCCTATGCTGATTTATGAAGAAATACAACATGCTGTATTTTGGTTGTTTCTATTTATATTCGTATAGAGAACTACTGCAATATTGTTTTTTTTTTGCTTCTGCTGTGACTTCTAATACTTCAAAATTGTGATACAATCATTTTAACTAATGCCCTTATAACGACTTGAACTCATTTCTGTCTGTTCTTAATTTCAAGATTGGTCTAGAACTTGGGAGAAAAACACTGGAATTTGGTACTGTACTCATCACACTTCAGAAATTCATCAAGTCACAATTTCTTGGTCTCTTGATACTGAAACCTGCTGCACTTGAAAGACCAATATGCAGAGGCCACATTAACTGTACATATTGTGGCACTCCATTAATCCTAATAGCAGAACACTCTTTAGATCCATATTCATATTCTGCATGGAAACTTTCAAATATCTCATGCTTTGGCTCCTCGGATAATTAATAAGTCCACATTATACAAGGATGAATAACAACTATGGAATGTATGGATCGAGTTTCCTCCATGTATCAGGTGTGCCTTCTTGTACATTTTCACAGAAGGATCAAGACTTGGACTGGTAATCCATCATGGTTGAAAAGTTTATTCTCTCCTGAAGTCCATTTATTCATGTCTTTCATATTCAAAATCTTACAAAATGAACTGATCAGGATCATTTTGGGTGTTCTTTTACGTGGATAGAATATTAGCACCCTCGAGCTTCAGTGGAGCCAACCTCCATGAACTGTGACTAAAAAAAACCTATGCCAAGTAATCAAGTCCTAGTGGAGGGTGATCTAAATTATAATGCCCCAGCCCTAGCTAGAAGCTAGGAGTGATGCAGTGCTGTAATCCCCATAAGAAACTTCGTGAGAATTACACGGTCTAAACCTGAACAAATGATATGTTTCTTCATGTATGTATCCTTGAAGTCATGTTCAATCATATGTATATGAAATATGTCACTTGGTCATGTTTAGGCCTTGTGGATTGCGGTGTTGTACCACTCCTAGCTTCTAGCTGGGGCTCGTGCATTACGATTGATGGTACCAGAATTGCTAGGTTTGTGGAAAACTTTCTCTGAAGTATGCCAGTACCAATTTATGTATGTATCGTCAGGCGAGTTGAATCTTAAGACAAAGAAGTAGAACTCTTGAAAAAATAATGAGAGAGGAGGTTTAGTGTTGGACCATTCATCGACCATTGTGCATTTGTGTGTGCGTGTGCATGTTTATATATGAGTGTACATATACACACACGTATAAAAGTGTATTGGTTTTCCTCCCTCCTAATTTTAGCATGATTGTGGTGACATATGAGACCATGCCCACAAGACATACTCGTCCATCCACTGGTTGACGAGGTGTTGTAGGATGCAAAATGTCAATTTCTTTGGTTTTATGTAGTTTGGAATTGTCCAAATGAAACCTTTAACTGCATTAATTAGTTAACATTCCTAGTCTGACTAATTGTATTTGCCTCGAAGGGGAACGGCTAATCAGTAAAGAATTTGGCTTATTGTAAAATCAGTTTTCTTTTCCCCTATGATTTCCATTTTACCTCTTTTTATCATGGAAGAACAGATATTAAGATGTTTACTTATCCTCGGTTTGTGTTGGTGGTGATGGCAGCTGCATAGGTTGGTGTTGGTCGCATTAGAAAGAGGCGGCAATGGTAACAATAATGGTGGTTGTGATGCATGCAGCTTTGAAGGTGGTGGGTCAACCATGTCCATAAGTAGTTCTTTTTCTTGTTGTAGCTTTAATTCAGGATCATTCTCTGCAAGTAAAGAGTGCGGCAACCAATTTGCAATGTATCTTTGATTGCCAATTATTATAGTTTATATTCTTTCCATCAGCATATTGACTACCATTTCTTCTTACACTTCAGGGAAGCACAGCACACATCAAGTGCATGGTAAAAGCGCCAGAGGCGAAAGCTGGGAGGTATCTTCGAGTAAGGCCGCTGGCGGTTATAGACACTCAGGGAAGCACAGCACACAACAAGTGCATGGTCTTCGAGTAAGGCCGCTGGCGGTTATAGACATAGATGTGATTCGATGACATGTTAGATGATATCTTCTTGATGCTTTCTTGGGCAGACATGTCTTTGGGCCATCACCACCCCGACAAAAGAGGAGGAGGAGAAGGGAGAACGGCATCACCGATTCGTGTGTGTTCTTCACCCAACTATTAGCGGTACAATAGGCAGGCTTTTCCTAATGCAGAACACTCGACATCTTCGTTCCTACCCTTAAGGTATCAATCGACCTCGCAGCCGTTCACAGCCTTCGGACGGATCGGGCGACAACAGCAGAGCACTCGGCGGTGGCGGTAACGCCGGCCTCGTGACGCGGCTTCTTCACCTCCCTCGTCGACAAGTCCGCCGGCACCGACCTCGTCGCCCTCTCCGTCCTCTTCGGGTTCCGCCCGTTCTCGAGGTCCACCGCCACGCCGGGTTCCTCGGCCAGCGTGGCCTCCTCCTTCCTCCTCCTCTGCAGTCTCTCGTTCCTCCGCGCCGAGTAGAGCTCGTAGAACCGTCCTCGTTCGAACACGGCGGGCGCGGTTGCCGCATCAGGGACGCCGTCACCGCCCCCGGCTCCCAGGACCAGCTTCGCCAACAAGTCCGACGAGATGCAGACCGGGGACTCGGTCCAGGGATGCGATTTCTTTGGGTCCTCCGCTGGAGGAGTAGATGGAGAAAGAACCGAATCAACGCTCCGTGTTAGGATCGTGCGGCTCGGTTTGGTGGCAACCGGCGGGGCCGGGCCCGACTGGCTTCGGCGGGGGCGAAGGCGGCGTGGGGGCACCGCGAGCGAAGGCCTCTCTGTGCATCTCCCTACACAGGCCGACTTCGATGCATCGGGAATTCCAGATGCTGCCGCTCCTGCTGTACCAGGTTCATGTCACACCTCATCTCTCTCTCTCTCTCTCTCTCTCTCTCTCTCCCTCTCCCTCTGAGCGGCTGGGTGGAGGAGAGGACGATGGCGGAGGATTTATGTGACGCCGGACTGCTTCCTGTGTCATTTGGTTATAATAATACCTAATCATTTTAGGGGTCGAAAATAGGGCGTCAGTTACGGGGTCAATCTCGAAGACTTTGGAACGTACTCGTCTTTATCGGATAAGAAACGACTACCAACGATAAGTTTATCGGCCGATAATCACTAGTCTTCGAGCTGTCATTATAACCTATGCGATACCGATATCACCCATGCAGACAAGCACCTCCACGTTATTCGTTTACGGTTAATTACACATTCTCACATATAATTAGTTGTCTTTAGTATTTAATTTTTACTCTTATAAAATAATAATAATATCTTTATAATTATGAGTAGTAAAATATCTATATCAATTTCAGTTTTATCGATAAAAATATGAAAATAAAGAGTAAAAAAAAAATTTTAACGTTCGGTGACAGACGACGTCGGTGTTGTCGGACGATGATGGCATTGGCATCGGCATCGATGCAATTACCTAGTCGCTTTCGATGACGATAAGATCCGCTCTCACCGTGACGCTACTTGCCTCCATAAGGAGCGCATCATTGATCTCATCGTTATTCGTCCTGCGTCGCTCTACATCGATGCAAATGGTGGTGGTTGCCACGATGTTTATGACGAAGATGGTAGTTGACCAGACGAGTAGATCGTAGTCTTGACCCCTCCTCCTTTGCAGCTACGTTGGCGTCGACGTTGATGCTGAGCGATCGTTGCACTAGACATCGTGCTTGAAGATAGAGGAGGACTTGACCACCAACCTCCTCTACCTCCACCAGAGCAATTCGTCGATCGTGCACGCCAACCTCAAGCTCTCCAATGTCCTGCTTGGCCCAAACTTCAAGTCCTGCTTTGCCAACTATGCTCTCATCTCATCCCTCCTCCCTTGGCCTCACCTCACGATCTCATTAACCCCTCTTCTTTTGCTACATCATCCTCCCTCTTTTACCACGCGCCTAAGTCTTGCCTTTCTAAGCCTTCCTTTACCCTTCTGACATCTATAGCTTTAGCATCCTCCTCTTGGAGCTCTTCACTAAGAAGACTCCCTCCCAAGACCTAGTGGGAGAGCATGATACCAAGATCCCTCAATGGATTCGCTTCGTGCGGGAGAGAATGAGACGTGTAGCGATCAAGGTGGAAAAGCGATCGTTGATACGAGAGGTGCTATAAATGATTAGGGAGGTGTAGGCGGATGTAATGGTCTTATCCAACCGCATTGATCACTTGTCGTGGAGATAGTCGAACACGATGTAGAGCTTGTCGATAGAGCATGGATCGGAGGGTGACGGTTGCTCAACATATGCATCAATATTGACACATACAAAAGGAGAGAGGTCCACCACCATTGGTGGCATTAGGTGAACATTAAAATTATTTTTTTACCTTATATTTTTATATTTTCATCGATAAAATAAATGTCATTAGGTAATTATTTCATTTTCATAATTATAAGAGTGTCAATATAATTTTTTAACATATAAAAATTAAAATGCTAAATACAATTAACTATAGAAGTAATCTGTAAGTCCGTTCGTTTACGAGCTTTAAGCTTTAAAATTAGCATCGAAGAGACATATGATATTTTCCTACCAAAGAACTGTGAATTGAACGTATTAGATCTTAGAGAAATTTAATCAATAGCTTTTCATTATTTAAAGCAAAAAATCCTTCGAATTTCCTTGTTTTCTTTGATGTGATTCGGTTTCAAATATACAGGAAGGCAAATTCCAATCGGCCGAATCAGTCAAGGAGGTGCAGTAGTGGAACTTAAGAAAAATATACAATGGCATGAGAGAGAGAGAATAAGGCTACTCCATCAATTTTTAGAGATTGACGTGCCATTAGCTAGTCGTCAGCTGGTGTTGTCGCATGTCGACGGGCATAGATCTTGAAGGAGGACCACAAATGCTCAAGACCACCTAAAAATATGCACAACAGGTATAATTAATTAAAACCAAGCTTTTACACCCCCCACCCACACCCCCCACAAAAAAAGAAAAAAAGAAAAAACAAATTCCGTGGTCTTACCGGGAGAAACACCAGTCCATGCAAGAACCCAATCAGAACCAATGCCAAATACATTTGGAAGTAATAAACCTACAAGACACGATTGCAAATTGGGTGAGAACCGTATTATTTTTGTAAACATAACTCTGAAAGGACGAGCCCATGATTTTATCACAGACCACAAAAACTTCTGATTTTGAGAAACGGAGGACAACTACTCCGACTAGCTTCGTGAGGGTAATTCCACTGCAAGAGAAAGAAGAAAAAGGAACTATTAAAAGATTTTCGATATGATGGTCTCACAAATGCTACGATAAGGACAAATGGCTCTGGATCGACTTTGGACCATAGAGATCACAATTTCACGATCCACAGATTGTAATAAATGCATCAGTGTTTTTTTTTATCTCAAATAACCTCAGTCGACTTTCAATAGAACTTCAGTAAAAATATACCAAAAGAAGCTACAGCCTATGATGATCGTCAGATAATGTGGGACTACTCTTAACATGTGGAACAATGTTAAAACACAATCTAATATCAAGCATACACTATCAAGAACCAATGAATTTTGGAATTACAATGTAAGTGCAAACTATCGATGTTCAGATTAACGGGGTAATGCCGGCAGTAGCTTCAAAAGTGACATGACATTTTGATTCACTAGTATATATCTTTTATGGACGACGCCTACAAAGACAACAAGATAAAAGAACAAAGAACTCACCTAAATACAGAAGCACCCATGGTGGACACAGCCAACTTGGTTCGGGTCCCTCTATCACCACTGCTTACCTGTTGGCACCAGATCATATTTATGTTGGAATTCAGAAGCAATTTAAATACCCAAATTAGAAAATACAACTACCGAAGAACAAAATTATTTTTTTTTTAATTTTTACTTAACAATAAAGAAGATCTAATGAATTCTCCCCATTCTCCAAAGTCATATGTTATCTATAACTTGATGGTGAAAGCAAGGTTTGAAGTCTTGGCTGTATGGGCAAGTATCGACAAGCATTTACTGGTCCAACAAGCTCACTGTTCCAGGCTTACCCAGTGGTAATCTGATATACCTACTTGTACTAGAGAGTAAGACTACATCAAGTACATGTACCAATACCGACTCTTTTGTTCTATCTATAAGGATATGATAGTTATCTTATCCTTCTTCTTAACTCTTCCATCTCCTTAAATGCCTTCTTTCTCTCCACCTCCCCCTCTTTCTTTGGGTCTTCTCCTCTTCTTCTTTTCGTCTGCCATCTCCTTGATTAAGCCATCAATGAAATTCTCTTATGTTAATATGCCTATATATTTTGGAGAAAGCCTCATCAAGAGGATTAAACATAGGACATCTTCAAGATGAAGAGGGGGAAGAGATGAAGGGGAACCAGTCACTAGACCGAGGCCTTCTCTCTCTCTCTCTCTCTCTCTCTCTCTGTGCATCTCCCTAAGAAAAAAACAAGTACATACATATTGATAAAAGAGAGAATAACATAAAATAATGAAAACTTTTCCAATGTATATCAAAATGGAGAAGAGAAAATTTTTCAACTCACCAGAATAGGATACATTTTGTTGGATAAAATGATCCTTAAAAAGAAAAACCATTTGATTGCAGATTTCAGTTAGTCACCAAGTAATTCAGGTTAGATCAAAAGAAACTTGATCTCGAAGGATGTGGTGCTTAAATCATTAGAGATTGAGCCCTAGACAATGATGTGAAACCAAAAGAGAAGCTGCCCTATTTGTCAATAAAAAAGAAACTAAGAAGGTCTTGGAAAATTGGCTTAAATTGTTACATAGAGACACTGTTGAAAGACACTACACTGAGTTCTAAAAATATGAAACAAACCTAAATTTGTTTGACAAGAAAACAAATTGCCAGAAAACAAGTTTTCCAAACATCATATCCATATGACTAACAAACATATTTGATACTCACCAAGAAAGCGTGTGTTATATGAACACAAAACTCGACAGCAATTCCTATTGACATCACAAGGTTTACAACAGAAATTGCATTCAACTGAATGTCCAAAACAGCCATGATTCCCTGCCATGATATTTGTGTTAGAAATGTGAAAAAGTAAAGTTTTTTATAGATATCAGCATAACAAGAAATGAAAGAAAATGAATATAACATTAAGCCTTTCATAAAATCAGACTTAGCTATGATTGCACTCTGCAACTCACATATGGACTATAAAAGAATAGAAAAACAAACATATTTATAAGATATAACTGATTCACAAGATCAATACTAAATTTTATTCAAATAACTTGCAAATGAGTCATACTTGTTAAACTTCCTAATGAAGTTTTCTAAACCATAGAGTATGCTTGCTTGTCAATATATGTAGTTTACCTTGGTTCATAGAATTCTGCACTATTTACACCTGAAAGATATCGGTTGACTCTACGAGTCCATGATTATCATGATTTTTATTGGTTTAAACAACAAGGATCATATGCCAGACAATAAAGGGATCCTGAAATATACTACATGGCAAAACAAACAGTCAGTTACGTCGCCTGATGTGATGAATACAGTAATTTTAATCATGATGTTGACTATATATCGCAATACCATGTGATGCCAAAATTAGGGATCATGTTGAACCTGTAATGCTTTGAAGTTTGATTAACCAATGTTCACAAGGCTACTTGAAAACAATGCTTATATTACATCAGAAAGTCATCAAACAATTTTTTAAATAATTTGTAATAAATTTTAAACTTGACTAATGTTAAGCGGCTAATGCTGAACTTGGTAACAGGATACTGACAGAGCAGTTGTATGATGAGCAGTAATTTCCGATGGCTTGTGTATGAATTTCTTCAATTTGGAATTGTTGCAACACCAAAAATTTATCAAGGAAATTGCTTGGTGGGTGTACTAGTTACACATCATAGTAGTGAATCTGGTCCATATCGAAGGCACCAAAAAATAGAGGGGAAGACATTGTTATCATTCTGTTTGCCATTTACTGCAAACAGAAAATAGGGAGAGGAAATGGGAGGATAGGGTAGCTCTTAATTCTTAAGGAAATAGAGATCCAATTATAGAGAAAGAAAATATCATGGGATCTAGAACAATTTTCAGATGTAGTAAATACACTTTTCAAATGATATATATTTTTATTTATCTTTGCATTACCCTATATTTCATTTGCATGGTGATTAGAATAAGCACTAAGTTCACATTGGGATCTATCGATATCTTCAAAATTGTAAGAAGATAATTTTTGGGATTTTTGTGTGACATATATAATATTTGTCTACAATATGATGTGTCTGTATGAAATAATTTACAGATACCGTAGACAATTTTAATGTATTAATCTTCATAATTTTCATTGTTAGTAGATAAGTTTTGGGATTTTTGTGTGGCATACATAATATTTACCTACAAATTTATGTGTCTATATGAAATGATTGACAGATAGCATAGACAATTTTAATGTATTAATCCTCATAATTTTCATTAAAATATTATAAAAAGCTTATACATTAGTTTTGCATGTTTTTATACATCGGAAAATTTATGTCAATCCATTTCAATCAATTTTGCCAATTTGATCGTATCAGAGCATATGAACTATGCTTCAAAGCCATTCATTCAAGATGAGTTCAATGCATTAGGTAGAAGATTTAATATGCACTCTATATAGGTCATTACACCTGGAGTGATATGAGAATTCTTGACTTGGCTGAAAGAAAATTTCTTGGGTAAGAGATTTCAGTTTCTAAAAACATGAAAATAAAACATTTCAAAGGTCATTCCTAGAAGACTAAATAATTCTACCATCAATGCAGGATCTGGAGAGGGTCTAAATATAAAGATCCTATCCTCCTATTTGAAACTAGTCTTCCAGATCATAAAAGAGTCACCTTACCCTTACACCAAAGCCCACCCTCTCTCTGAGAGAATGACTAATTTTCCTAAATTAGTTCTCTCAAGCATTCACTTTGCTATATGCCTGTTTATCTATTGCTTGTCAAAATTACCTATTAGGCCATTGTTAGAATGGGGAAGCATATTTTAAAATCGCAAACAGAAGTGCAAAGGGAATAGTGTTTTGACAGCTGTTATATTGTCAACATGAATGATATGGAGCTTTTCACAAGGGGATATTATATTGTCATAAAGGAAATTCCTCTGTGGAATCAAGAGGTTCCATGGGCTGTGCAGAAAACAGTTACATTCCCACCAATTTATTGTTTTTATTTATTTGGTTAAATGCTTAGTTTGGAGAAACTTACTAATGATCAGGATTGCTAGCTCAACTCTTTATAATTTTGATATTTAAATAGGAGATGTATTATGATATGGTCTGCAAACTCATCTATCATTCAATTAACCTTTACTGGCCCCTTGACTCTTCCCCATGTAATGTTAAAGGACAAAAGTATACAATTTCATGAAGACAAATATAAGGGATTTTTGTTGTTTCTTTCTACTATAAATTTATAGGTCCACTAAGTCCTTGCAAGTTCATCTTAGGATTGTACATCACTATAGACTGGGTTATCAACAATCTGACACATGTGGCAGTGGGCAAAACAAAGAGAGAAAAAAAGAAGCAACAGGCACATGAAGATTGGAAGTCTGACCATCACTTTCCTTGATCCCTCCTTTTTATCATCCATTAAATATATCTCGTCACCTATTCTCTTTCCTTCATTTCTCTAAAGTCTAAACTCTGTATAATCCTTATCTCATCATCATAATGAAAAACGAACATTCATCTTTATCAAACTCTTAAACATATGTATATGCTTCTTTATAAGTTGCTTAATTCTTGCAAGAGAATCTAACTGAGGTATTCCAGAAGAAAAGGTGGTTTCTACATAGAACAACCATTGTTATATTGTCTACAAAAAGGCCTACCAAACAAACATACTTCATATTTAATTGTACTAATATCCTTGATCGTATTACCTAATCTTTAAGTTTTTAAATTAGATAATATGTTGCTACAAATTTGCAAACCATATGCATAACAGATGATGACGAACTAAAAACATATTCAAGTTTACAAGATAAAGAGTAAAACAGAATACTTGATAAACAAAACTGTAAAGAAAAAAAATCAAAATTTTAAGTATTAATGGCTTTCTAGGGCCCACAGTAGGGGAATTTACTTGAAAACATACCACAATATTGCAATTTCTAATAGAAACATGTATCAACTAAGCATAATATAAATGGCCAGATGCGTAACAAAATAATTGGCAAGGAGATGGTTGTAGGGAATAAATTACCAGCATATCAATGACAATCATTGCCAATACCAATAAAATTATTGCTGATATCCATATGCTGCAAAGAAAAGTGAGGCTTTAAGATTTCACATGAAACCAGGTAACAACTAATCACAAAGGTTATTCCATACCTGCTAGTGAGAACCAGGCAAACAACAAAGACAGCACCTATTTATATAAAACAAAATCCATCAGTGCTTATAACTCAGTTGCTACCTTCCCCTATTATAGTGAATACAACACTTCCAAAACAAAATATTCTATTTAAGGCCTTTCAACTGAAAAGATACTTAAAACTATGAGTAGTTGCTTTCATGTTTCAAGTAACTCATTAATTTTATGCTAAAATTTGAAGAATATTTCTCAAAAATTGATGCCAACTAATAGACATCAGTCCTATGGAAGATGGGACAAAATCAGACAAGTATTTACAAAGCATGTCTAGAAGATGGAATGATGCAGATACATCTTTTGGCCAACATGGCACAATGCCTAGGTCCCGGATGACTTACAAGCAATACATGATGTGATTGCTAGCTACAACCATCATTAATTTCCTATCTTTCCAACATGACTGAAGTTCCTGTGTAAGTTCAGATTATTACCATCCCTCTTCTAACTATCCTGCTCAACTGAGTCACTTGTCATCCAATTTTAAGCATTCCATATAACTTGTTTCTCCATTTTACAGCAACACCATTTACAAATTTGCTGCATGGAGTCTTCTCCCTCCTTCAGGCATTGTATCTTTGTAGGCCCTCAAAGTTGGTAGGAAGCCACCCAAGAAAGTTCAGTAAGGTTCTTTTTCCTTCATCCTCTTCTTGAGGAAAGGTAACATAGTTTTTTGTTTTCCTCCCTCTACTCTCTCCCCATTCAAAGATAGTTAACATGTTTTTGTAGGCATAAGAGAGCAGTGTCCCGCCAATTGAGTGCACCATAACACAGAAAAACAACAAGCTGCTTCTCAAAAATTCAATTTTAGATCATTTACAAGTTTGGCAATGATATCAGAGATGATCGGGCCTATACTTGTTATTGACTAGGGTTCCTACAGTCCAGGTCCTCCTAGTTAATACAAGAAGTTTTCAGGGTGCTTATTAAGGCTGACTGCAGGCCAATTTCATTGTTTCTATGAACCAAAACTTATTCTGGCAAGGGCACAAGGCTTACGAAAGAAGATGCAAAGAATTCTGTGCAGTGTATATTAACTTTCACAGTTTGGATCATAAAGAACTCGGGCATGCAACAACTATTTTTAGGACAGGCTCAACTCATTACCAAATCATATTAAAGTGTGGTAGCTCATTGTGTGCTAACAATACTACGACCAAGGTTCACAATTTTGTGTATCAGTACAAGGCCTAAAAAGATAATGCCCAGTACAAAGACTGTACACCCTATACTGGGCAGTACCCTGCCGGGTACAACTACCAGTTTAACTGTCAGATACTGCTCGTACCAAACCATACCAGGTGGTATTGCAAATTTTGACTAGCACATAATATGCATCTTTATAATCCACATCTGACAAGGTGATCATGAAGTGTGATGTTGGCAGGTTAGATTTAACTAAAAATAGACTGTACGTAATGCCAGTGCCCTACATCCAAACATTTAAGTGCCTTCAGCATGCTAGCTGCTAATTGAAGGTTGAAATGGTATGTGGGTTAGAAAAAAAAATGGAAAGAAAAAGATCAACCATGACCATGATGTGCTAGTGTAACCTATAAAGAAAAAATGGAAAGGAGCAAAGGAATAGCCTGGCCCCAAACATGTTCCTCAGATGATTGTTGCTCTCTCTTTTGAGTTTTGTTGAGGTTAGATATAAAATAAGACCACTTGGATTTACTGTATTAATAATGGAAATGTCACCTGACAAAAAAAATAAAGAGAATTAAGCAAAGTAATAATCTAACTCTATACTCCATATTGTAATGAACAGATGCTCGAGAGCTTGCCTAGGCAGCCAGGCGAGGCTTGAGAGCTTCAACATGGACCACACAAGACTCCTAGGCTTGGGTGCTGCCTAGGCAAGTGCTTGGGCATGGGCATCATACAACTGATCAAACTTGTTAGGATTATCATATCGTTACTGAGTCAAGTTCACGCCACTTGAGTCAAGTTCACACCACTTGAGTCAGATTCGTGCCACTTGGTCTGGTTTGATCAAGTCCAAACCAAAACTGTAAACCTCCCCCGCTCCCCCCAACCCCTTCTTGGCAGCAAAACCATGACTGACAAATGACGATTCTGCTTGTTGTCAACGAAGGGTCATCAACTCTCCTCCCTTTCAACAACTGACACTTAACCCCCCCATCCTCTCTTCTCCCTTCCCCCCTCTTCACCTATAGCACATCACCTGTATCCTCTTTCTCCCCTCTCTCTAGCTCAAGAAATCCCCAACCCCTCCCTTAACTCTTCCCCAGCCTTCACTCTTCCCACTCCTCTCTACCTTTGGGGCTCTAGCAATACATTCACCTTTCCCATCTTCTTCCTTATCTAGCAAGACACTCCCCTCCCCTTCTCCATTCTCTCTCTACGTATAGTGATTGCATTTGACCAAAGTGAGCAGTAATATCATTTAGCAATAGGTACCAGTGTGTTTAATCTGTGATGTGTTAGATGTTAAACTTCATGTGCATGTGTCCAAATTTCACACATCCAAAAAGAAAAAGGCAAGCGTAGGTGATATAAATTTGGTGGCCTGCTACTGGTAATTTGAGATCTGCTTACAAGTCCCACTTTATGGATGTTACCAACTAGTATGTTTCTTGGTTTTGTTACAATTGAAAACAGATAATTTTGTCCATACATTACAAACTGGGATTTTCTTGGTTAAGCAAGGGCTCAATATAGTTTTGGGGCCCATAATGGACTTATTGAAACAATAATGTGGATCACACTCCTTTGAAGATGCAAGGCTAAAAAAAGGAATATGTCAGAACTTATGTAAAGCACATGTCTGATCCCACATGAGATTTCACATTAAATATTACGGATGCTTGAATGATAAAGGAAAAACAGCTCTATGATAACCCACTAGGATGAGGTCCTACATCATTAATAAACTACGATTGCTTTATTACAAGAGAATCTACATAACCATAATATAGCAAAAGATAATGAGAATACTTACCAAGGGCAATTGAGATGTTGATCAAAGCAGTCCTCCATATATCTAAATATTGCTCAAAAAATATGTAAAACACTGCATACGGAAAGATTTCCATCTGCATTAAAAGCATTCATTAGTGCTTATGTAAAAAGAAAAATTCTTACATCAAAATTTCTGCAGTTCCTAATATAAGAGAACAAATGAAAGCTAAAAGAAAATTATGAATGTATAACATGGTTTTACATTCTAAAATCCATAAAAACACTATAACACATGAGACCATACACCTAAAAGATTAAGCTTATAGACATACAAGAAAAATTTAGAAAACCATATAACATCTATAAAATCTGCAATCAAACAAGTTAACAAGAAAACATAATGAACAGGTGAAGTACTGAACTAAATCACTATAACTGCTAGCTATGTACTTGTGCAAGACCTTCACATTTGCTTTACTGATGATACCAAGGTTTTAAATACTGATTAAACCAGTATATGTAATAGCCGATTTTTATTGGTCTGACCAAGTACTCGTATTGGACCACCATGTAGGTGGGTACTGATTGATATTTGATTTTTGTACTATTTCTAAGTTGATGCTGGGTCGTACAGGTCGGTATACCACCAGCAAATAGGAATGGTACTAATCTAATGGGTTGCCGAAGTATCAGACTAAGATTTAAAATGTTTGCTAATACTATAATCTGCAATGTCCATCGAACTACCTCATATGATCACAGATAGGCTATCCCCTTGCGAACCCATGATAGCTGGGAATAAGCTACACATTTGTGCCCCATACAGACCCCCATACTGTTTGCAGCCACTATATAGCAGCAATAAGTTGTTGTTCCAAGCCCTGAACTATCTCCTTCTAACCTCTACTTCAATCCTGTTAACTGATCCAAATAACCTTGAAAATGACATCTTAGCTGTGCTACAATTTGACTTATTATCTTGTGAAAAGAATGCTCATAGCATAGCACATTGCTCTCAACAAAGTTCAGTGGCCAGAAAAGACTCATAGAGCCAACACCAAATAATTGGGACTCCATGGCTTGTTTTAGAACTTTAAAAGAGAACTCCTGAGTGTGCTTCCTGAATGGTCCTAAAAATGGGCTACTTATTTGACCAATTCCCTCTTGTACTAAAACAAAATAGGATTTTTGGTGTTCTTTAAATTTGTCATGTCTGCCACTTGAACAGGTCAAAAGACCATGTTGTGTTAGACCATACATAGCAACAAATTTTATGCTCCGCACTGTTGTTTTGATCATCACATGCCCACACAGGCTGAACTGTATAGTGCTAGAAAGGTATTGACAAATGCCATTCTGATTGTGGCCAAGGTACCAATATATGGCACAACCAATTTTGAAATGTGTCAATCGAGAAAAAGTTTTGTACAAAAAAAATGTCATTCATCTCAACACCATGAAACTCTCTAGTGGCATTTAGAGGAAGACCCCCATGGGTAAATGTTGACATGTAGAGAAAATAAATTAATTCAGCAGTTCGAGTTCAAGTGGCCTTGAGACTGATATGGCACAAAAATTCATCATGCCAGAAAAATATTCACACAAAATGATAATCATTATAACAGTGTAATCAGAATTATACCAGGTATCTCAGAAATTAATGCATCATACCTTCAGTGAATCAGACATCTTAGAACTGAAATCCCGTGCAGCTTTCATTGAGTTCACATAGTCACTCTGAAGTGAGAAACAACAAAACATGTAAGTTCCAAGAGATAACAATTAGCGATGCTAAAATAGTTTTGACCCATGGTCTTACTTGTTTATTAAGTGGTGTATGATAAGTACGAAAAGCTGATGCTTCAATTATACCACTTTCATAGCCTGAAATACACAATCATGAAATTTGTCTTAGCTAAAGTATTAAATACTTTGTCCAATGACAAAGAAGGTAGACAACTTAGTACAGACCAGAGAGATCCACACTACTTGTGTAAGCTCCTTTACCACCCTTCGCACAATTAGAAGATGGCAAAGCATTGAGAAACCAAGGAAGCTTTTCCCTGAATTGCACTGTTGATGGTCGACCATCGTGCAAATCTAGATAGCGGAAGCACTGAAAGCACAAAATATCGTAAGTTTTAGAACATCCAATTACTGGATCAGACCATTTAGGATACAATGTTTCAGAAAATTAAGCTCCTGAAACAAAGTAATAATAATTTGATAAACTATTACTATAGTATCAATCAACATCAAGTTTTAAATTTTAATATTATAAATTGCTTTGAACTGAACACTGCAAGTGTCATATCTTAACAATTTTTTAGGTTAACGAACCTTGTCCATCTTACTCTTCACAATGGGTGCTATTTGTTATGAAAAAACTGGCTGATGCTCACAGCATATTCAATAAACTTATGAAGATGGGAAGATGTCATACCGTAGTACAATCTTCGCATTCTATCCCTAAGGTGCATGATCCATCATTTGGTTGGCAACAAGGAGGCTGGGAGCAAAATAATCATGTAAGCATATAAACTAGTTCAAGGATGATACATCTCATAGAAGTTTCTTCTAATAGTAATGATTGTCATAAAAACTAGTGAACACTAAAAAATGAGAAATCATCCACAAAAATTGAAATTTTTGACAGAGTTCCCATGCTGTTCAATATTTAGCCAATGAAAGAACATGTAACTGCAAAGCAATCAGATCGCAGCTATATTTACAAACAAAAACAAGTCAGTTCTAATCTTTTTTCCCTGAATAGTTGACTCTAGCTAAATCAATAGGCCAATATTTAGTGACAAACTAGCACCGACTGGCACTGTCAGAAGGGAATCTGGAGTAAGTTTACTGATCAAAGCCAAATCTGATCAAATTCGAATAAATTTGTCATGGTGTATTATGAACTAAGTGCTCTTTGCTTAATATGATTGAGTTTATGCCAGTAAATAGAAGCTATAAATACATGATATATACAGCAACCATGGTCAGCTATCATTGAATTGAAAATATAAAAAAATAGAAGATCCAAACAACTAAAGCAATTGCTAAACAAATTCCTTTACTTTAGCTTCAGAAAAATAAAGCTGAAGGCCTAGGCATGGTGAAAGGTTTTCAGTTTCAGGTACCAGACCTATGCCAGTTGGGACTGGTACTTAGTCTAGTCCTTTTTTGATGCTCTGACACATGGGCAGAAGGTGGCCAGCAGGTCCAGAGAGGGGTAGGGGCTGGAGCCGACAGGCACTATGACAGGTGATGGGCATGGGCAGATTTCAAGAGAGAGAGAGAGAGGTCTTGGGGGCTGTGCATTGGATTATTAGCGTTAAAAGAAAACTGTTCACTTCAAAAAAAAAGAACCAGGCTCATCAGATTGTAAGCTCTATTTTCAAAGTGGACCACTGCTTCAGGATGGTCCGCATGTCAGTAACCTGCGCATCAGTATGTACAAGGTGGACTGGTAGAACCATGATCTCCACATTATTCCTTTATGTCATGATACAACAATAAATGCAATGAGCTACACCATATGTATAAATCGATAATCTATCTACATCCATGTGTAAGAACACACTCCATATATGTACACAACAACAAAACTACAACGAGTGAATAGGGGAACCAATAAGCTTACTGGTAGACCTAGTAAGATCAGTAAAATCATTTTTACCCTGAATATCATAAATACTCAATTGCACAGCAAGGCAAGTTAAAAAGCCATACAACCTGATCATCAGGAGGGCAATAGCTCCCATTCACAAACTCCCGACAGCAACTAAATGCATCTGGGGATAACCATATAAGAAAATCATCAAGCCATGAAGCAGCAGGTTTAGCGATATAACTTGATGCTGGTACCAATGATGCTTTTGTAATCTGCTTAAGAGTACATCATAGAAAATTTTAATTAGGCAATAATGGTTTGCCAAGTTCAACATGATCACTAGAAGCAGACACTACAACCCCTTAAAAATCAATGAAATATTCAAAGCATAATTGGCATTTAATTTAGGTTTAAGTCAGTGACGAGAAAATAATTCATTAACAGATATGTTGATTAGTTAATCCTCAAGAAACAGAATAAATTGTACCCTACACCCATCAATGCACTAGTTTTATCTGTAAGACAAGAAAATGATGATGAAAACAATCAAACCTCATTCAAAAGAGAATTTGAATCACATTGGCTGATTGAGCATATTTGGTTTGTATTTCTTGCTTCCAAACTGGAAAAAGCAAATTAAAAAATAAGGTTCAAAATGTGATGACTATCCTATGGCACCGTTAATTAAAGCTATTGAAAAAAAAAACCTGTAGTTGAAGTCCTTTACAACAAAGTATAACGGTGGTCCCACTCTGAGATACTTTGCAAGATCATCAAAATAATCCTGAGAATAGCACAATAGCAATCATGTAATAAAGTTGAGACAATGAAGATTGTGTATCTTGCTTCGCCAAGGTAAGTAAACATAGATAATACTCCTTGAGTGCACCTGGAGATATGAGTTACGAGGAAGGACAACTTTCTGCTCCAAACCAGGTTGTACTCGAGTACATAGTGCCTTACATATTCCAAGGAATAGAAAAGGATCAGTATGCACATAGGAGAAACTAGTTTTCATATGTTGATTGTTAGATAGCAAAAATAAGATCCAGATACACAAGTTTGGCACCATGGATCATTTTTGTTGCAATACATCAAAGGAAATCAAATTATTACAGTTTGCAGTCAAGAATTTGGAAAAGAACTTGCATAAAAGATAGCATAAACAGAAGATAAATGTATGAATACTTGATGACAAAAGAGAAATATAGCATTGTCCAACAATAAAACAAAAAACACGACAGCAAACAAAAAAAGACAATGGAAAAAAGTCAGCATATATACAAATTAATTATGTTTTCATTAGGTTAGTTACTGGAGTCTTATTATTGTGACAAATTTCATATGTTTTATAAACAGCACCAGTTCATTAATCACAACAATGTACAAAAGGAGAAAACAAATTAAATTATCTTGAAGCAGACATGCAGAGGTCCGACACTCTTCCAAGCAAGTTAAAATCTAACTCCACAATGCTAGTGGGAGGTTTCTGTTACCCGGAGATTGTTTTCTTTATGATAGGCAGAAAGCCTACACCAAACAACTCCTTTAAGGAAACTTATGAACAGTCAAAGAACGGCAGTCAGAGAAAGGCTTACCAGAAATCTTGTACATGATTTATCACCAAAATATATAATGGAAAAATTGGTCCTTATCTTAAGGAGTTGTTTGAAAGAGTATACACGAGGGCTTACTGTGCAGGAAAAAAAGACTGGCATACAAGGAACCATGCCACCTGTCTCACTCTCTCACCTGTAATATCACTCTCCTATTTTGTAACAAGACTAAGCCATAACAACAAACAAATTATCCTGTTGCTGTTACCAACAACTGAAATGAATCAACTTGAGTCTAAATATCACTATCCATGGAAACTTGCACCGCTCCACCCAACACTCAATATGCATCAGCCGATGACTGAAAACAACTCTTCACCTAACACCTCTGAAAGTATTTAATACCTTTCTAATTGTTTCTTGACACAATGGTAGCTTGGACCAATTTGTGACTTAATCTGACTAAACTGAACCAAAATTTCTTTTAAGTCAGAATAAGCAACCAATACCCATCTCTGATCTTAGATTAGGATATTTCCACAGTGCAGCACACCAATCAGTTCTTCACTCTCATTTCATCAGTTCACCTATTTTATCCTCAGCTCAGGCACAATCCTTCCCGTGGTTTGACAAGCATCCAAAGGCTTATGAGGTATGTCCTTTTTGGGTCTCTCTCTCTCTCTCTCTTTTATTTTTAACTTCACCCCACCAGCATGCCAACATCGACACAATGACATGCTGAACCACGCTGACAACACATGCCAGTCTATCTGCAAGACGACATGGAAAATGCAGCATGTGAGCAAATATCCTAGGTTTGAAGTGGAGCATTATCAATACTAGGTTTTATGAATACAAAGATCCTTGTATGGAACAAGCAAACTAAAAAGAAGAAAAAAAGATGTACCGCTTTTGCTTCAAAAACTAAAGACATTAAAAGGTTCATGAATAATAGAAAAAAAGATGTACCGCTTTTGCTTCAAAAACTAAAGACATTAAAAGGTTCATGATATCAGCTGTTAGGCTCAATAGTTAAAGATCAACAATGTGTATCATTTTGGACTATCAAGATTAATCTCAAACTGTGTCCTATAAGTACCTAAGTGCCATACGTCTGTGAAGTTTCAAGTCACATCTGGATAGTATCATATCAAGCTAGACAACAATTCAAGGCAGTGCCGTAGGCATCCACAAAAAGAAATCCAAAAAAAGGCACCGTAGTCGTCCAGAATTTAGAGCTAATCATGGAAAATGGTGTCCTTTCAAGGCTTCTGTGCAACAGTTGGGAGTTGCTGTAACTGCCTTGGGATAAGGAAGCAAAAACAGAAAGAAACTTGTACATAATTATTTGCTGAAAAAAACTCAGCAGCATAATAGGAATTCTGACACTGAAAAAGACAAATATGAAGCTTCAAAACAATTTAAACAATAAATAAAGCAATAGAAGTAAGAACTTCAGTATCATAAGCTCATGTAAGATATCCAAAAAAGAACATAGCTTACTGTCAATAAGATGTTTGGTTTTTTCCATAATGACCCCATAAAGGGGCTAAATCATGTGTCAATCTATAAATCCAAGAGGAGTTTTGATGCACGGTAGAACATATAATGAGCAATAAGTACTAGTAGTACACCACATGAAAAAAAAGGCAACTGCAAACATTGGCCAGTATCATACAAACCATAAACCTCAACCTTTAAACAGTCTTTTAATTCCTCGGCACAATTTACAACATGCATAATGTCTAATTTTTTTGGAAACATTCAATCAAAAAATGTATCATCCAATAAGAGACTATAGCTCTAGTGATGCAGTTCTTCAACAACTACCAAGTAACTAAATCAAAAAATTATACACAGCCTATACTGTTATAGAGTAACTCACAATGCTTGCAAAAGCAAATCCAACAAAGACAGCTATTACAATAATTTTAACTCCCCGATGGCTAAGAAGAGGTGCATGAACTTCCTGCAATATATCAATGGATGTCCAAGGAAATGGTTACTAAAATCAGGAAATACTAACCAAAGACCAAACGAATTCAAACTAGAAATAGAAATGTACAAGCCCAACATTATTTATATAAAATTTCTTAATCTTTTAATGGTGCAACACACATTCAAATCATAAACTGACTGGTAATGTAACAAAAGCATACATAAATGAAATATATTTAATAAAAATGTGATAAAAAAGTGATTTTAACAACAAAGAAATTGGTGAATCAGATTGGAACAAATTTTCTAGATACGCAGTCGTCCTATTGTAGATTCATCACTACAGTTGGTTGTCATAGCCACCAAACTGCTACTGGCTAACAAGAGGCTAAAGCGAGTGGCGAACAATGAGTGGTAGCAAGAGGCTAATGGCACTCACATTCCTAAAGTTTTGATTAACCGGGTTGGCGCAGACATGTTTTGGTGGGTCACAGCAGACCACCCAAAATGGGGGCAATTCGCATACTAGTTCATGCTCGGCCTGAACTAGTACATACCATCCATTTCGTACTGGTCCGAGCGAAACATCCTTGAAAACTACTTTAGGATAGAGTGAATGTTTTTTTATTGAGATTCAACAAGGGGTCATGTACTTTACAGAATTTACAAAAGATTGGAATGATAGGATGATTTTTATGCAGTCCTTACATGCAATATAATTCAAAGTTCTGAAATTTCAAAGATTTATTTTATTCCAAGGAATAGATTCAAAATTAAACTAATGAATAAAAAATATAAAAATAAGGGCTTTATTCATAAAATTTGTGAAAATATCAACTAATCCGAGGGTGACTTGTTGCAATCTAAGACACAAACAGAGACAAAGGTATGGAACTGAACTAATTCTGTCAATTGATTTTTTCTTGCTGTCATATTTTGTAAAATTGAAACTTAGGTATGTGTTTCTCAACGTATGTTGCAAAAGAAAGTGATATGATTCACAGTTACTATTTGATGAATTTCATATTTGAAGTTGCAAAAGTCAAATCCCCGCTGCCTCCTTGAAAGAGTAATATCCTAAACCACTACATGAAAGGTCAGCACGATCATGATCATATTAATGGATTTATATATGTATCTACGCATTCAAAGATAAGTACATTGACTAGGGTATGGTTACTCCATTGCAATCGATGAGTCCGAGATTTGAGTCACCAAAACAACCTCTCTATATTAGCATGGCCGCATATATTGACCCTCCCCATATCCCACGTTGAAAGGAGACTAGTGCACTGGGTAAATACATTAGGTTTGAGTTGCACAAAGAAAGTGTTTTCTCATCAAAGTTGGAAAAGGAAAAAAAGGAAAGAACTTTGAAGAGAAAAGGTAGTAAATAATTCGGAAAATGAAAATAAAAAAAAACAAGAACAAATCATTCTTCTTGACTGGGAATTTGAGTAAGGAGTAATTCTCTGTTTGTAGGGTTTTTCAAACAAACTTTTAAAAATAAAAAAGAGTTTAAATCTTTTATCCGGTTTTTTCAGAACCACTTAAAAATTAGAAAGAATTTAAATCCTTTATCCTTACTAGGAATTTGAGTAAGGAGTAGTTCCTTGTTAAAGGGATTTCTGAATGAACTTTTAAAATTGGAAAGAATCTCATTATCAGTGTGCAAAATGCTTTTTGCTTCCACAAATTCAATTTTCATCTAAAGGATTGTTCACACTTGCTTGGAGGTAGAAGAAGTAACCACAAAAAAGCAGAAAATCATGTCACCATATATTGGGAGCAAGAAATAAGCAGCATGCTGTCCCATAGTGTAAGTCAAGATTGGTTTAATGTTTGGTGTCAAAAAGAGAAAAAAAATTTGATGTTGACAAACCTAAAGGAATAAAAGAAAGGAAATTAAAATTAAATCTAAACACATGTCCACTGATACATTTGTCAAATAAAAAGGAAGTACAAGACTATACCTTCATATAACGTGCAAGCAACCCAGGATCTTCTTTGACAGTACCTAAACATGTGTAAATTTACAATATTTCACGTGGAGTATGAAAAAGTTAGCAAGAGATGCTTGTTAATGACAAAAGATTGAGACAGTCGCCACTTATTATTACACACCTTCATCAGAGATCTTGCTTGATTGAAGTTTAATACATGGAACACAATCTACTCTGTCATCTTCAGCTCTTAAGAAGTCAAAGATTATCAGCGAGACAAAAGCTGTTACTTGCAAAAAGAAATCCAATAACACTGCCAGTGCTGCACAAGAAAAGTCATAATTAATTTAGACTCGCATTAAACTTCTCAGGAAAGAAAAGGAGGTATGACAATCAGACCAGCAAACATGGAGAAAACACGGCATGCTGGCATTGGTATAAAACTACCAACAGCAAAGGCCAAAACTTCAGACAAACTAGCAAGGGTGATGGATGGCCCAACTTCCACAAGTGCATTACTTATCCGTTCTTCTAAAAGCAACTCACACGGTTGGCGTTTGACAGCATGGACAAGGATACACATGTTATCCACTCCAACCTGGTACATATCACAGATGACAAGCAGTAACTAATAATAGTTCAAAAAACTAAATAATGAAAATGGCAAAACTGAAATAACATTGAATGTTTTGCTAGCTCACAGAATGTTAGTATTAAAACCATAAAATAAGGGGAAAATGCTATGAAAATAGAAAAAATGTTTATATGCATGTTAATTATTTGGACTCCAACTTTTGACCAGGAACCCCATTTTAACAGCATTAACTGTTTGAAGAAATGAAATTTTGAGGAACTCAGTATATAAAAGACAACAAAAAGGAAAAGAATTAATTTCAAGAAGTGAATCTAGTGGTGACCATCTTCCATGGATTCAACAGTACCTTCTAAGGAAACTATGTTTTGGTCCTCGAATAGATAATATGAGATGGTACAAACCTTATAGTGGCTCTCCACTACAAGCCTTATGTAGATGGGGATCTGGTATTTTCTGAGTCCTTATATAAGGAACTACAAAAGAAATTTTCTCAACAAAGATGTGAATTAGGAAGGATTTCTCACAAGCATAAACAAGTGTGACAGATGGAGGTTTTTTGTAACTTAAAAAAGAGAAATTTGGGGTCTATCATTGTAAAGGCGAATATGCTCATACTATGTTAAATTCAACAGGCTCCATATTCATGAAATATGAATTCTCACCAGCTGAATGTGGACAGAGAAAGGTTGTGAACAGAGAAAGAACACATACAGTGTTGAATGAAAGAAAATATTTGTCGATATTTAAATCATCCTATAGAGTTAGTCCGTCCCCATATAAAGGATTTCACCAAAAAGTGGATCAATATCATGCTTACTCAATAGGGCCGGGTTTTCTTGAATTTTGGGCCTTTATCCGGCCTGCTTTGATATTTCATGTTGACACGAGATGGCTCCCAAGTATACTTTGAGTGTAAACTTGCATGAGATTTGCCAAAGTAAATTTACCTTATGTAATATAGGTATCACATTCATAAATTTTTTGTTGATGCTAAGAATTGCCTGTTAGGGCCAAAGGATATGTCAAACAAGTGAATTTGATAAGTCTACATGAAAAAGGCCCTTCCCTTAGTGCAGCCACAAAAAAATTAAGTTCTGCGAAGCTTCAGAACAAAAGGTTGAATTACACATGCAACAAAAACTTTAAAGAGAACTTAGCAATTAGGGAGATTCATTTTAGCTCAAAATAAAGAGTATGGCTAGAGCCTGTAAAGAAGATTCCTCATGGAACTAGGATAACTAGAGAATTTGTAAAATATACCGAAACTTAGATCAACAAAATACACTTATCTTTAAAGTTGAATTTGCACCTTTTTTATTATAAAGTGTTAAGCTAGTACTATGAAACAGAAGTGGTAATGAAATTCTAAAAGGAAAGAACTTACAGCCAAAACAAGAAAAGGAATCACTTCCATTATGATGAGGGTTGACTTGATACCAATGGCACTATAGAACCCGACTGACCCAAGAACAGAGAGCATAACCAAAACTACTCCAGATAGGCCAAGAAGCAGCTGGAAACATATTAAATGGGTGTCACAGAAGATAAAAACCAAAATGATAAAGTAACTTAAATTGACTAGACTTTTAAGCTACTATGAAGTGTGAATAAATGAAAACATAGATGCCAACCTCCCATAGCACCCAAAAGTTATGTGCACAGCCTGAAAACTATATATTTTATGTACATGTACAAGCATCTAAAACTTTAAGGCCATAAATTACAAATGCCAGGCTGCCACATCACAAAAGGCAAGTTCCTTCCCATAGGCATAATTCACTGCTCACAGTACATGAATAGTTGTGTTGCTCCTAAATGTTGAAGCACAAGCAGTGTTGATTAAGGCCAGCATATCCTTGTGCATCAATAAAGCATTCATGCTAAACAAGCTCATCAACATAAATTAGGCTTGATGTAAAGAAAAATTGATGGCACACACATAAAACCTAGCATTTAATCACAATATAGTATCAGAGTTTTACTTGTATTCCATGAACATGTTTATGCATTACTATCACTTGAGATTAAAGAGTTATTTGAGCGCAATCATATGATAATAAATATCTAAGGCTAAATAGAAGAAATAAATAGGCAATGTTAGCACAAAATGAACACATTTGACCAAATTACCAGGTTAAAAGGTACTTTAATGGGTTGGGTTTTTGTTACAAAATGAAAAGTAGAGAGTTGGTTTGATTGATTCACAGTTTTAATATGATCAAGGACTGACTTTTAGAGTTTATGACTTGTGCAAATAGGTGTCAGGCCAAGCAAGATGTGGTGATTAATGACATTTTGACTGCTCTCCATTTTCCCACTCTTGTTATCTCTCTCACAAGACTCTTTATTTTCTTGATTATGTTTGAATTGACAATAACTATGATCCAATCATTAATGTGATAAAACTGTGCACTTTTCTCCATAAATTTGGTCAAAGAATAAACCAAGATCATTATCGGCGTGAAAATAAGACTAAGCAAACCTTTGAAAGCATATCACAAGCAAGACAATAACACAGATGAGTCAATTCAAGCACCAAAAGAGAGTAAAATAGCAAGCTGGACTCTATTGATAAGTTTGAGCTATGACTTATCAAAATTATAAGGAAAACCGAAGATCACAGGTTATATGCAGGCCAGATAAATCGGACGGTCAAATTTAGATGTTATCAAAAGTCAAAACTCAAAACTACTGAAGAACAATTCCATATTAGTTAGAAACCTAATGAAAAGTATGCTTGCAGAAATATACATGAGAGAAACAAACTGCTACAGCTGTGACATCAGAAGAAGCACAGAGGAGGTAGAAAGTTATTATTAAACCTAAGACAAAACTCAAAAAATTATGTAGTGTAATCATTACATATAGAATTCGCAAAAAGAAGAATTGTTTGCAACAGAATTTAAATCTTGGTGTTTCAGTAACCAATTGGACTGGTATGGTACCACCCAATATCACCAAAAAATAAATAATAAAAAAATATCAATCTGTATATACTCCAGTATCCTTGGTCTGACTAATAAATATCAATCTGACTAATACCACCCTATATACTCCAGTTCCCTTGGTCTGACTAATAAATATCAATCTGTATTGACCAATATATTCAAAATTTGGTTTCTCAGTTTGCAGCCTCAACTTGAAATATTGTTCAATAAGGAGCAGGTCTAAGGATCAGCATTGCATTGTCATCATAATTTTTATAATTTAATTATTTTATTAAAAATTAGAAAAGAACAAAAGTGCAAAACTAAATCTCAAAATTTGAATAGTAACATATAGAAAGCCATTTTTAGAAACAAAAAGTAAATCTTCATGCAACCAAATAACTTACATAAATAACTTAAAACACATGAGAGCAACAAGGAAGATTTAAGAAAGAAAGAATAAAGAATGATGATACCTTAGAAGAAACGAAAAAGGTGGACAAATGACCTCTATCTCCCAGCATGATGGATATGTAAGCAAACATTACAAGGTAGCTCACCTGTACTCAATTCATGGAAGATACAGCATAATGGACTTTTTCAGTACTTCGTGGATCTTTCTAGTATACATAGAGACTTTTGAGCAAGAAAGACGGAAACTGTTTACAATGGTACACTTACAATTATAGTTATCACATCAGCTGTACTTTCCCTTTTTAGTTCTTCTTGAATAGAACTTTCTGATGAAAAAGAAAGACTAAGATTTTGTGACTGCACCATTGGTACAAGCTCATCCTGTTATTGTTAGTACAAACATTGTCAATGTCGATCTAATATCACAAAATAACAGTATAGATGTTCCATTCCAAGTTTATCCACAATTACAAAAACAGCATAAAGGAGACATGAACACACAATAATGTGAACCAACAAACAAGATGTACCTACAGAACATTGTGAATGTCTAAATATAAAATCTAGTCATTACCATAAATACCTGTTAACTGTAAGTTTATTTTGCTTTATCATAAATACATCCTTATGCTGTTTTTTTCTTTCATTTAGATACGTCATAAAAGTCAAATGCTATAGACTTATATTTATTCCTCAAAAGTCAAAACAATGTGAATTAAAATTTGACTACCACTTTCATGAATGTGATTGTGCCAACAGCTTATTTTGACCCTATATTTATAGTGCATGTGATGTGTGACTGACCTACCACTGATAACGAGGGTTGTAACTTGTAAGCATTAAGTGCTATACTGTGAGATAAAAGTCAATAGACCAAGATGCTACTGTAAAAAGTAGCACTACAGCAACTTAATTGTTGAATTTTTTGTATGCTTAAGGCCCTATAACTTAACTGATGTTATGGACACATTAACTCTCAGCATAATGAGGAATAGGACTACTAACACAGTGACAGCAACATGGTAAGAGGCTATAGAAGTCCCATATCAGAACCATAGAGAAGGAATCTAGTATGAGAAAAATGCATATCAAATGATAAATTGAAAATGACAAAATCTAGTATAACAAAATACCAGTGTACAGCAGTAGGTTCCATGTTCATGATAAAACATAATCCAATAATCATACTAGAGTCACCAGCAAAGAGATGACTTAAGAATACTGAAGATATCACTGCCTTAAAGAACTATATAGCATTATAATGGAATTCTAGACAAGGAAGATTAACCTGTATCAATCGAATGAAAGCCTTCTCCCAAGCAACAGCACTTCTGTACTCAGTGCTTGTTTCGTCAAGCTCATTGTTCACAGGATAGGTTATTACAAAAGCTGAGGCCTGTCCAGAAACCCGTTCAAATATTTATTTACCATATACTTATATGTCTAAGTTAGAGGCCTCTCCAGAAAACAGAAAGAAGCTAACGAAGTACCTCAGAGTAGTTATTTCCAGAAAATCCCCCTAATGCTGTGCTTGGATCAAGAGGAGCACTAAACGCACTCAGGCAGTTTTCGGCAGAAGAGAAATGCTGAAAATTGTGTAATCTCTTAATTATAATGAAGACATCAGCCAGACTCAATAAAAATAAAATTTAGAAATTTTTAATCTATCTGAAAAGCTTGTATTGACTCCAGAAAAGTATAACTGATAAATAAGATCCATGTAGCTGATGCTATATATTTTTTATTTAGTTGTTATCAAGACAGCACTTTTCATTCAAACCAACAAAGAGCAACCAACAGATTTCAGAAAAAAATATATATCAAAAATAGAAAAATTAATACTATAAAACATGGTCTGCCGTATCGATGTGTACCGCCCGATACGGGCGGTACGTACCGGTCCGACAGGTTACCGGTATGCGGACCGTCCGCTATCGGGTGGTACGTACCGGTTTTGCACTGTAGCACTGTAGCAGTACACTGTAGTACCGTAAACAGTATACCACAGCACCGTAAACAGTGCATTATAGCACTGTGGCACTGCTACAGTACTCGGTACACAGTCGGTACACCCGTACCGTACCGAGCCCAGATCGAAACTCCGGTACAGTACGGTATTGCGGACCTTGCTATAAAATATAGATTATGGTAGTAAATGGATTAGTTACTAAAATCTGCAACTTAATAATCAAACTAGATCGCAACTTATCCCCTTCATCCAAGCTATCACTAGATTAAAGACCCATGCCAATAGAACAGTGGATAATATTAATAACTAAAATATTAGATCACTGAATCTGATCATAAATGGATAACATCATGGTTGTAGCTAACCTGGTTTTTACCATAATTGGATAATCTGATTAAACAACAAATCATATTATCAAATTAAAAATATAATTCATTTGGTTGAGGTCAGACTGGATCTCAAATCATCCCCAATCCATTCCCAGGTCTGCTATGAACAAAGTGGGTATCTACATAACACAATGAAATTTTATATGCTAAGTTTAAAGGTGTTACCTGAAAACAGTATTGAACATGGTCTAAACCACCATAAGCATCATAGTTCTGAGGATCCATTTTGAAATACTGGTCAAAAGAGAATCATATTTAGTAGAGTAAAGATGTCCATAGTTATAAAAACATATGAAACATTTAGAAAATAATTTAACTTTACAATGAAAGGAAGAATCAATTTGACTTGACATAGATCAATATGAATGGTTACAAATGGCTCACAAATTCGATTTTAGTTCCTTCGTAGTTCCTACAGCTACAACTATCTAAGTAAATTGATGAAAAAAAATTCCAGCACAATGCACCTGTAGAACACTCTGAGTAGCACAATCTTTACCAAGAGGCTTCAGGCAGATATCATCAAGGGAAACCATTGATCCAGAATAATTTGCACGAAGATCATCAACCTTTCAAAATTGGAGAATACAATTACTTATAGAATTGAATTTAAAAGCATTAGCAATTACATGTATATCAAGTACCTTCTTTTGTAATTCAAAAAGTAGCTTTAGATTTTTATCAGTAATGATATTGGGTGGCCTCTCAGCATCTGAACCAGAAATTCCTGCTAATATAAGCTGCAACAGAGAAATTACCCTAGTAACATGTGAGCACAAGCAGGAAACTGCTCAAATTAAAATGAGAAAGAATACAATTTTGACATATAGATTAATCTTTTGAGAAACAACACATTGATAATACCAGCTAGAGAGACAAAACATACTAGTAAAATGGAACGAGCAAACAGACTACAAAACAATAACAAAAGTTCACAGTTCATACTTCATAGAACCTTCAAACTAGAACGTTTAAAAAGTTGCACAATCATGGATAGACAAAAAGTAGTTTAACTTTTCATGTAGTCCAACCATAATGAGAATAGCATTTGTTGTCCAACTTGTACTGGGTTCTAGAAGCAAAAGATGCAAAATTTCCAGAACCACTGAGAGACGAAGGAATCAGGAAATTTGCACCGGTAGTTGAAAAGTTCTGATACCATCTGAAAAAGAAGCCACGGAAAAAATATATATATTGAGCAAAACTGTGTCTAGACAATGAACTGTGTTATTGTCCCATATCCCATGATAAGTTGAACATATTGCTCCAATAAAATATCAAGACCCGAATTGTCCTCTAATGGTATGTTCTAGACCAACATAGTCCATGGTATACTGACTAATAGAAAAGAGCACAGGTCCAATGCAGGCCAATAACAGACAGTACAAGTTTGAATGGATGTAAGGCAACTCAAAATCGATGGGATTAAGTTAGTATATATCCCCAGTCAATCCCAGAACCAACCTATTGCTTGTACCAAGGACTTAACTTTCCCTATAGTATACTTTGCTACCAAATTATCCCACCTTGCACTAACATGTAAATCAACACAACAATCCTTGCTGCTAGTTGACATGCTACTCAATGTGATCTTAGTCTTATAGTATGAGCCTATGAGGTATTGTCTGGTTTTAGACAAGGTATTGAATTTTACTCTCGTGACATCTGGTATCAATAAAAAGTACATAGCTGATGTAATAATGTGGTAGCAGTCATCGCCTCATCATTGTTCACCACTTGTGTGGTAGGAGGGACCTTAGATAAGTAGGACCACAGTATACAACTCCGTAGGATGAAGTGCACCTAAGCTATGGGTCTCATTATCGTTATTGTATACTATCCGACTCCGAAAAGAACGAACAACTATCACCATACATCCGTAAGTAGGAAGCCTGAGAATATGAAGAACCACTTCTAAAGTATTAGGAACAACTATCACCATACAACTGTAAGTCATAAGATCCAAAGTAGTAGGAAGACAGAGAATATGAAGAACCACAGTCTATCTTGATATCCTGTAGACTCTGCCTCATATTTCACATGAATCAATAGCCACAATTCTTCCTTCTCTTTTATCTTTGCTTTTAGACCACAAATGATCCACATGGATCCTCGTGCTCTGTGACCTGCATCCTAGATGGCATGGTTAAAATACTGCTCCGAAGTATACTTTCCATCTGTTTGTGTCTGAATAGTGACTGAAACTAAGACACAATTTTAGGCAAGCACATTGGGTTATCAACACCAGCATGCATGAACAATCATAGTCTGTGATTCAATTATATCCATCTGACATAGATATTAGCTAAGTGACAATAAATGAAGGACGTTTCTCATAACAAAAAGTCAAAAACAACATACAATCTTCAAAATTTGGCATACATGTAAATATATATAATGGAACTTCAAAACATCCCTCTTTTAATGCCTTCTACAGTTAAACTGGGCATTAAAATTTCCATGGTCAAACATAGTTTTGAAGTATATAATTGTTGAAGAATAATGAAGAAAGTAGGGTTTTACACTGACAGCATATATGATTATAATACAGTGATGTCTGATTAGGCAATAATATAAAAAATTACAAGCCCAAATTTTACGCCATCAATGTTCATAAAATAGCATTAACAATGCATTGAGTGGCAAACATGGGAATGAATGGTGTGCTAGCAATTAGCCAATAAGATGAAGTATATATCTTGATACAAGATGAGGGATATGCAGGAGAATTCATGAACAACACAACAAGATCAACGAGTGAGGAGAACCGGAGAAGAACACTACAAAAGAGATGAAAGAAGAAAAGATGGGAGAAAGAGAATGAAGATAAAGAGATCGAGAGAGAAACACCTGTTACAGACAAAAAGCAACTGAAAGGTTAAATTTTTGCAATCACTTTCAACAAAGTGAATATTTTGGGCCTGATAAATGCAATCCGCCTCAAGTTTGAGTTAAAATGACCAAAATCAAACCCACCGAATAACAGGCAAAATATATGATGGTGTTGGGTTAATGGAATCTGGGTGCATAACTTCCACCACTTCTATCATCTAAAGAGACAAAATCAAGACATGAAGCCTGGGAAGTGTTCATACATCCTACCAAGTATTTATAAGTTTCCAGCTATGCTTCAGTAGCGCATAGCTTTCATCCAGCAGAATAGACAAGTATAACTAGTGATGTAACAGTGAAATGGCTAAGTAGAATTACTGTGACCTACAAAATTTATGAGTACCTGTTCAATTCTGTAGAAAGGAGCAAGGTGGCTATCAAAGTATTGTTTTTCTTTCGCAGCCTTACTTCCAGGACCAACCCATAGCTGCACCATGACAATGTTTAGAAATCACCAAAGAGGATAAGGATACAGAAAGAAACAAACTGGGAATTTCAAAGCCAACACAAAAGGGAAACACACAGAAATTACACAGAATCTAGCATAAAGATAATCTTCGTTAGAAACATGACAAAGAATTATTTCTGAGAACAACATTAGAAAATTTTTTGATTGGCAAAATTAATTCTTCCAGGTAAAAATATGAATAAATGATGTGAATTAATTACTTAACCTCATTTGACTCAATTTGCAGATAATACACATTGTCCTTGGGTTCAATCAAGACGGATCTTATTAAGCTTAAATTAGGCCTATACTGCTTCAAGTTCAGCTTGGGTTTTAACATAAATTTTAATCTACATTGATTTGTCCTAGTTCACAATCAGAGGGAATTTAGTGCTCAAAGCTTCTGCATTGCCCTGATCACCTTCTTAGATTGGCCTGGTCTATTCACATTTCAAAAGTTCAAATCAAGGCCTGAGGGTTAGATTAGAAGTCCAAAGTAATCTTGTTTGCAAGGAGATTATTTTTGGTCAAACTCACTCTCATTGTTATCCTTACATTACCCATCATCCATGATCCTGCCTGATTTATCAAGGAACACAATAAAGGGCTTTTGTAGAATGGTCAAACTTCAGTAAGAAGAAGATGGTGTCCAGTAAATTAATTTATCTTCTATTACAGCAAGATCTAAATAGGAGGAGGACCTTGGTGTTCTTAATCCAAGTCCCTGTTAGTGTTAGGTCAATGCATTCCGTACTTTCCTTCTAGAACACATTGCATTCAAATACTTTAAGAGGAAACGTTTCTGCAGAAGTTCCAGTAGATCATCCTTTTCGACGCATGGAACATCAGAAAACCTTCAGAATCTCCTCCTCCATTCCCTGCAATGTGCTCTCTCTTTCAGGCTTTCAGAGGACAGTTAGCTAGAACCATTTTCCAATATAGCAAATCCTCTCATTCAACAATTTGATCAAAGTTGCCAAGATTTTCATGGCTTCTAGTTGGCTTGTGCAGTCCAGGAAGGAGACATTATTCAGACTTTAAAAATTGGCCTGTGAAGTGTGAACAACACTATTTAACTTTTGTCCCTTCGTTCCTTGGTAGCCCATCTATAGTAAGTCTTTTTTTTCTCCCTTGGCTAGCCTGAATATCAGCATCTAGTGATTTCTCAATAACTTCATAATAATTCCTAATTTTGTAGGATCCCTTTGACCATTCTCCAAATTCATCTAGAAAGCCACTTGTGCCCCAACATAAAAGTGCTTCATGTGGTTTGGTCGCTAGGAATAAAGTCCGTTCCAGTTAAGTTTCCCCTCAAGAAATGTTGGACACTCTAGACAATTCCTGGGCCACAAGAGTCCATTGGCTCATCGTCCTCCATTGCTTACTTGCCTTTCAAGTCTGCATCCCCAAAGGTGATCTCAGTGATTACACTTGGTTCTATTAAGCTACCATGGGATAACTAGCACCTTTCTTCTTTCCCATCCAAGTGGTGAAATTTCTGCAACTTGCACCAGGTCATCTGGAGAGCAATATAACCTTCAGATGACTCCATGGATCCTCAGATTAGTGATGGCTCAATTTGCTACTTTTCACAAAAATAGGACCTGACTCAGTGATCTGTGTTATTATAAAGATTGTCATTGTGATGCAGTTCACTTTTGTTGTTATCTCTTGGACTATTTTCTTGTTTTGTTTTATGTTTGTTTTTTATTTTCTTCTGCTATTTTTTTTCTCTGGTACTTATTTCAAGCTCTTTTTGAGATATTCATCTTGCTGCTTTGCCTCAGGAAAAAATTATCACACATGCACAATGAAAGATACATGTACTAAATATAAGCAATCCAAAATTTTCTAATCCATTGTGCATGAATTAGCTTTCTGAGAACTTTCTACCCTCAAATTCATAAATTCCTACAACTAGCTTTCTGAGAATATTAAAAAGAATACCTTCTCAGGACGTGTTTCCACTTTGAAACGGATAAGCCCTAAGCATAGAAGAAGAGGAACAACCAATGATAAGCACAAAATGAGAGTTGGATTTTTGGAAACAAAGCTCCCGTACTTCCTACAAAAGCGTAAGCAACTAGTTGAAGACATTGCACAGAAATAACAATACTCCAAAAACCATCACATAAAATTTACAGATGTAGAACCAAAGCCACCTGAAGAAATTTGACATATAAAGTTGAATTACAGAAGGTCGATGTGCTTTAACTACCGGAGGAACCACTTCAGATATCTAATAAATGAGAATGAACTTTTGTAAACACAATTGATATGAAATCACAAGGTACAACATTGACATTTACTGAAATTATTTCTTATAATAATAGACAAGGGACATAATTAAAGAACACCAAGTCGAGTCGGTAAACGTTCCTACAAGCAGCATTAGTATTTCTGAACAAATTGATGCTCATTAAAAACCATCATAAATTAACATGGACAATAAGTATGACAGCCAAAGTTCACAGATATACCAAAGAACTCAAAAAAAGAACACTAACATTAGTACATTACAATGAAACCAATCAATATCACTGGCCATGTTATTGCACAAAAAGACACAAACAAAGTCTAATAATAACCAACCCTAACCGGGCATTTTGCAGTCAGTTCAAGGCTTACCACCTGGTAACCATGCTGAACCAGGCTCATTGCCCAGTTTTTTACCCATTTTGGGACCTAGACAGAGTGGTAAACCCACCTCCTGGTCCCCAGCTTCAAGTGAAACTTGAGGTATCTTTTGAGGCTTTAAAGAGGGCAGTTTAGCCTTTCTTCAGCCCTCTTCTCGCTATCCGTCATATCCCTCTCTCACCCTCTCAATTATAAAATCCCAACTACTTGGGCATGACTACATGGATCTTTTTCTAGACATTGAGCTCCATATAAGGCCTTCTCCCACCATTTATCTCATATTAAGTGTATCATTATACTCAGAAAACCAAACTAAAATGAGATAAATGGTTCACGACCATTTTTAATGATTCAAATCATGACCATCTTCCAATAGGAGATAAAAGTAAAACTGCTTATTACCTAAAAATTGCAGATTATTTCTATCAATATCTTCATGGTAAACTTGATAAAGTTCACTTATATTATCAAGACTAAGAAAATAGCTCTGTTAGTATATCCATAACCACAGTTGCACCAATATTAGGGTTTAAAAACACCAAAAGGAACAAATTTTCTATTTAAAAAATAAAAAACCCTCATGTATCGGTTTACTTGGTAACTATTTGCTGAAAACACAGGCCTATACAAAGCAAAAAAGAGAAACCGTAGCATGTCTGCATGCATAACTGTGCTAATTGTTCCACAAAATTGAAAAAAAATGCAGCATATCTGCATGCATTTCTGTGCTAGTTATTCTGCAAAGTCAAGGGAATGTCTACATGCGTAACTACGCTAGTTATGTTATACTCATGGATTTAAAACCCATGGTATATCATAGTAGAAGCAGAACATATTAATCTAGCATGGAGTAATACAAGAACCACCCAAGGCCAAGCAGTATATAGCAGAACCCAAAATTCTCCATCAAATTAGTCTAAACTCTAAAGTCTAAACCATGCTGAAAACATTGTTTCTGTGCTAGTTTGGCACCCATCAGTCACAGGAGTCATTTAAGTGTCTTCCACCAGTTTAGACCAGCTCAGTCAATTGAAAGGACAGTATCAGAGTCCATCATGCTGGCACCAGCACATTCATGGGCAGAAAAATGGAAAAACAAATGAAAGAAGAGGAAAGAGAGAAAAAAATAAAAACATTCTCTCAAAAAGTTGAATTCCTTTGACCATCCTATTTAACAACTTGACTGCTTTGGTATGTGTTGAGAGAGAAAAGAGCCCACTAATGCAAAGTATCAATAACCACCTATCAGTAAAAGCCAGTTCAGTCACCCCTGTGCCCAAATTGGCCATTTAAATAGTCAGTATGATATAATTGAAGAACACAAATATATAATGCTACAAAATCAATAACCCCTTTCATTGTAAAGCTAACATAGCAAGCAGTATGCAGGTGCAGAAAAAATACCTCAACCATTGCTCTATATTGATATGCAAAGCAAGAACAATAAATATAGGAAAGAAGGCCAATTTTTGCCAAAGCAAAAAATGAGAATTATTAATAATTAAAAAAACGAGAAATTGGAAAGAACATATTTTGATAAAATCAATGCCCAACTCCACTACCAATAGATTGCCAGGATATATATACCTCAACCACATATATATATATGTATATATATATATGTATATATATATGTATATATATATATGTATATATATATGTATATATATATATGTATATATATATGTATATATATATATATGTATATATATATGTATATATATATATGTATATATATATGTATATATATATATGTATATATATATGTATATATATATATGTATATATATATGTATATATATATATGTATATATATATGTATATATATATATGTATATATATATGTATATATATATATGTATATATATATGTATATATATATATGTATATATATATGTATATATATATATGTATATATATATGTATATATATATATATATATATATGTATACACACACACACATATACATATACATATATACACATATACATATACATATATACAAACACACACACACACACACACACGAAGCTAGATAGAAGAACTAAAGAAAGTTTGAACTCAAAGGTATCTAAGAACATGAAAAGAAAAAAAATTATCACCTAACATAAAATCCTAAGTCAACCAATGTCTTAAGTCTCTCAAGTCTCACTTCCCTCCAAAGAAAGGGAAGCAGAGAAAACAAGTAAGCCTTAAAACAGAATCTTAAGTTGGCTTTACCAAATTATTAACTTGGTTGAAAGTTTGATCAGTTGGACATAACATAATATTATCAAGTTTCAACAACTAGCTATTTCCAGAAATATGGCGCTTATACACTCCAGATTATTTAGAGGAGCTACCATTTGAATAACACAATTTATAAAAGCATCAGTAGAAGAATAATTACCTAAATAGTAACAGATCTACAAATAAATAGACAAAAAGGGTCATACAATTCAGTCTTCAAAACTGAATCCACTGATTGATCCTAGCAAAGGACCATAAACTATAACAAATTGTCATGTAAACCACAAGAAACATCCAAGCATAAGATCCTTTCTTTTGAACATTTTAATTAGCATAAATCGTGATTAGTCTTTTACATTCCCAATCTCGATAGCCTTATCGTGACTAGGTATCTAGCATTGTTTGCCCACCTATAGCAGTCCTCTGGATGTCAGAGCCTATGAAAGATAAACAAAAACTTGAAGTTAACACCAAAACCATATATTCATGCATAGTCACACTGAATCCCACTTGATTTTTATAAGCTATACTTTGATATATCATAGACTAATGGCTCTAAGTTCAGTGAATTTTGCCTTATGTCAACATGGTAAAGGGGTCTATGTTGTGCCAAAAATATGTTCGCACACCCTTTATGCACATTATCAAAAAGATACATGTAGGTGAAAATTAATTCCTTGCCTTTTCTTAAAATATATATATTGGAAAAATATCTATAATTTTCTCTATATATATACCCCAAGAAATTAGGATCTTGAAATATTACACTATCTCATAAAATAATACAATACAAATGAGCCTTCCTAGTTTCACCTGACAGCTTCTAACTGGGAACATTAAATATCTTGGAGTTCCACTTCAGTAAACTCCAGTGCATCGTGTGCACTGTAACCAGAAACCTATAAACCCACAATTGAATTTAGTATGTGCATCCCAAGAGTCAACATCTAAGAGAGACATACATGTTCCTGTTAGTTGCCATAGAAAAAGGAGCATTCTTTAATAGATTGTCAAAAGAAAGCTGTGTGCTTACTGTTCATTGTTCATCATCAGTTTCTAGACAAGTGATACACACGAATGTAGAACAAGATATCTGATGGCTGCAATGTGTTAAATTAACACACCCTGACTCACTAGATTGGCAAAAGTTTTTACCTAATTTGGTTGAAACATTCAATTTCAAAAGAATGAGAAAGAGCATGATCTCTTGGAATATATTTAGTGCTTTACCTCTTCTTCAAGCTGGTGATGGCCACAGCTAGAATTTGGTTGATGGCGATTATAACTAGCAACAAGAAAAGTAAAGACACACATAATAACTTGTGAAATGGTCATCAAACAAGACACTGAACTTTTCAAATAATAAAATGATATGCATATACGGTTAGTGGCAAATATTTTAAAATCTATTTTTTTTAATTATAAAAGCTTATTGTTTTCAAAATGCCACAAATTTTTAATAAACAAAATATCGTTTGAGTGGTGGTAGGCATACAGAATCAGTCAAAGAGTCAAAAGTCCAAAACAATTGCATTTGTACAAAGTGCCAAACAGAAGAGGAATTTATAGTCCATGATCTTATATTTTTATGTTTACATAAAAGAGAATATGACACAATAATATATAATAAAATTATTACTACATGATAAAAAATGGCAAGAGATAATATTATATCACAAACCAAGTAAACACCTGGGAAGGAGCTTCCTTCTTGTCACCAGAATTGTGGTTGTTATCGTCTCTTACATTCAACAATGTCTTTGTTCTAGAAGGGCCAGCTCTTTTTTTTCTGTATACAAAACCCCATAGTAGAAAGGCAGAAACTAAGAAGAGGTAGACAATTGCCAATGAAAAATCCAGACATTTGATCTGCATAAAATGGAAATCGGATTAACAAAAATAAAATAAAATAAAATTCCATGGATACTGAAGCATATAATGGCTATCTGCACATGATTTTTCATATTGGCCTATCAATTGAGAAAAATATCCAACTTAAAACTTCTAAGGTTATCAATTGCACCAGTATTACTTTGTGTAATACTAGTGTTATGCACATGACATACAAATGAGACGAAGCTCCTTGTTGGATCACTGAGAGTTAAAATAATAAAGACTTCCTTGTTGAAAAACTAAAGAACGTGATCAAGACATTCTTAGTGCACTTCAATTGATTCTCAGCTTCAGATAGCAAGAAATTTGCTGAGATGGACTCAGGTATATGGTATCTTTTTATTTGTTAGGCATCTTTAAGTAAAGATTGAATCAGGCATAATCTCGATTCCCTGAATCACCAATTCCCTATATTCAACATGTTATGTGTGGATCAGAATAAGATGAAAAAGGATATTAAATATAATAAAATATATTTTGTGGAAATCGGTATAAGCTAAAGGTAGAGAATAGATGTCTTAACATCCTCATTCAAGAATTGCAGTAAATAATTCTAGTGGTTCTTGTTTTTAGCTGTAGTTATAGTTTACTCTTTAGCTAAATTTGCCTCTAGCATAAACCAGTTTATGCATGTTGCATATTAATCTGTATATCGGAAACAAGTAAAGAAGCTGACTGAGATGCCATATGGATGGTTGATGGTTCATTCTGTCTTCTGAGGAATTCCCTGCCTTCTTGATTCAATGGAATCAGAAAAAAAATACACAGAGACATAAGAGATCATCAGCTAGAATCTGCTTTCCTTTCGTAGTATTTTTATCTGGTCTTATAGATTAATCATGAGTAAACCGCACCAACTCAACGTTTAGAAGTTGATCAGCGAAATAATCCAAGTCAATAAAAGTGGGTAGGATACATTAAGGACAATGACATTGGAAGACAACAAGTAATGCACTAGTAACAAATATTGAGGTCTGTGTAGTAATAAATTTGCCGGAGTAAGAATGAACCTGAACTGATGCAAATCCAACATTTAAATAGAAAACCTTGGAACATCATATTTGATAATCTATATGGAACCTTAAAAAGAACATAGTTCAGAGTATTGTTCAGAACATTCAAACTAGTGAGAAAAAGATTCTTTCTTAGACATGTTGACGTACAGATAAAATCTATGTAGGGACTGCATATATATGAACAGCATGCATCAGTTATATACATACTCTCATTTCAGACATTATACACTGTACATCTTTTAAAAATAGAAACAAACAACGAAAAAGAAAGGAGTGTTAACCTTTGCACACTCCTGACTTCATCTTATCTATCCGATCCCATGTCAAGAATCTACAGACATGGGAGAGACACTGGATGCAACTGTCAGGCAATAAAGCAACTGGAGTCCAAAGTCCAAAACTAATAAAAAACCACCACCAGCTGCATCTAGACTTGCCCATAGGATGCAGGTCATCAAATTAGTGTCCACGATAGGTCGCGCAATTCTTTTTGGTAAATATTATTGCCAGCATATCATGCCATGCCAAGTTTCAACAAATTGGCATGTCAACACATGCCATTCCAAAGGCCAATTTGACTAAGGATTAATTAGTTCTATTCTCGATGGGACTGGGAAGGGATATAACTTAGTGTTAGAGTCTCACCTTGACGTGGTGGAAGTCATCAGTTCGAGCCTGATTATCCCCAAACCCAATGTAAGTTCTTCTATTTTGATTTGCTCCCCCGCCATGATCAAACAAGAATGGATAAGAGGCTTGTGGGATTGACGTGAAAGGGTAGGGATGACTATATTGCTAGGAGTAAACTCCAAGCTAATATGAAGCGCATGGATACTAGTTATGCCTTCGAATGAAAGAGAATTCCGAATCAGCATTGTCTACGAACAAGGAAGATATATACCTACACGGTACCCCTAACACCCACAAGTTAGCCAGACTGGCAATCATAGCTATTAAAAATTATGATGATGGATCTATCTTACCTTACCTTTCTACCTATTAATTTCTTGTTCTTTTTAAGACAGGGTTTTCTGTGCATCTTTGAAATGCAAATTACATTAAATAACCTATCTCAAGTTCACTTTCCAATGTAGGTTGTATCTAGAGGTTAAGCAAAGGCCAATATGCTAAGCATAATATTTCATTAAAAGATGAAATATGGACTACAAGAGGGTAAAAGGAAAATATAAGAAAAAGGTGGAAGAGTTAGATTCACAAAGCATAGAAGTGACGACCAGTCTCTTCCACTATGACAGTTACTTTGCAGTTACATACTTACATTAACCTTTCAATATGAGAGTTCAAATTGCAGTTTTGGTGCATAGGAAGCCTCTGCCATAGTTTTCCGAAAGATTTTTTATTTTTTTGGTCCCTAGCTTCTAGTATCTCCCAACATAAGGAGAGGGAGATACTGGAATGCAACTAAAAAAAACATGAGAGAGAAAAGACCATTCCAATCATTTCCAACCTAGACAAGAATGTCATTTTTCTTAAGATAGCTAACAATTCCTATTGCCAACAACATTTGTCACATTTAAAAGCTTTTATATAAATGGACATCCTATCTAACCCCCCCAATGCATGGATTAAAATATATTTTTTAATCCTCCATTGACTGATTAAAATTTACTTGAATTTGAAACCCACATATTAATATAGAAAAGTATAAACATTATAACCCCTATTATGCATCCTATCTGCTAGTCAATTCTGACAAACATTTTTATGATTACCTCTTTATTTCTTCATAAGCCAACGAACCCCTCCTCTTTCATTCTTCACATCGATTGAGGAAAGTTTGACCGCAAGGAGGGAAGGAAAAGGATGGCATCATCTTAAGAAATTAAGTAGGTTTAGGGTTTACAATGGCATCATATGCATAATTTAGGGCTTTTCACTATTTTATTTATTTGTATAATTTTTTAAATTTACTAAAGGTAATTATATTTTTTGTTTTTCTTATGATTGAGAAAAATCATTGAATTTTGTTCAGATTAAAAATTATTTTAGCAATCATGAATTTAATTTTAATTTTAAAAAATAAATTATGGATATGAATTTATTTTTTAGAATTTAGATATTGTTGATTAATTAACATGATAATTTCTACAACAACACAATTGTATTTTATCAGTTATAAATTTAAATTAATCAAACTGTGCCCATAATGTTATACTTTAGAATTTGGGCATCATGTTGAATTTGTTAATTCATGTTGATAGTAATTAGTATAACATAAGAAAAATAAGAAGTATAATCATATTTGAACAAAAATTATCCAAATTACAAATAGCGAAAAAACTACTAATTTCATTATGGCACAGTTGATGTAAAAAACGAGAAAGGATAGATTTGTTAGCTTACGAAGATATGGAGAGGTAACTCCCAACTCCATAAGTATTTGTCAATTAGCATGACCCAGAATAGGGGTTACAATGTTTATACTTTCTATATAGTATATACAGATCTCAAGTATATTTTCATTGATCAATGAGGGCTTACAATTATATATATTCTAATATATACATGGGGGTTACATCCTAGGTCCAACATTGACTGTTTAGGTGGTAGGCAATGGTCCAAGCAGCCACCTAGTGATCAAGTTTGTCAAACAGGCAACCAAACTCTGCAGCATCTGTGGCATAAGCAACAACAACTAACATTAATATGGCAGAGATGGTTGTCTTTACAAGTGTTACCACCACCAGCTGAGGAACTAAATTTGTTATTGGTAGAAAAGAAATAAGTGTAAGGAGTACAACTTGTGAATTAAACAAGGAAAATAATCCTCAAGTACTTCCTAGTTGAGAAGAACCATTTGACCTTTTTAGCATGTCATCAGCCTTGTCAAAAGTCGAGATAGTTGAAGTTGTAAAAGCAAATTAAAACATCTCAGGTTTATGCCCATTTAAGTTCATTAATCAAATCATCCCACTCGAATCGGTTTGCCATATAGTTAAATAAACAACCATCTAGTGCCATCCATTCAAAGTAGTGATTACAAGTAACCTATACAGCCTGTTGCTGACCTCCTCCTATGCAGGTACGCAGGGAAATCTATTGAAAAACTGAGACATCTCTTCAAAGTTTCAAACAACATAAATGTTGTGTTTATGTTTTGTCAATTCTAACCTAACCAAATCCATGGATTGTAGATTCTAGTAAAACACGTCAAGATTATAATAAGAACAATGCTAACACCATTGAAATAAAGGTTTCCACTAATAGAAGGATCATAACAGATACCAGATAATGTTCAAGACATTGAAAACATGAATCATATCCAATATAAGTTATTCTATAATTTTAACTACAACAAACAGCTATTCGATTATCAAAAAGAAAATCAGCTACAAAGATTGATCAAAGTAATATACTTAAACTAATTGTTAACTATAAGTTATATCCAGCAAAATATGTTATCTAATAAGATAACAGAAGAATATGTGAGCACAAAATATGTAATCAAATTATTATTATAACAGAGGAATATGTGAGCACAAAATAAGTTAAAAGCCAAACATGGGTTACCTTTAAAGAACCAATATTGATTGAACATGATTGCTTCACATGTTGAGCTGGTGTTGAAGAATCCAAGCATACAGCAGACGAAGGACAATCCCCACAAGAGCATCCCAGAGAAGAGTCGCCACATGAATAAACAGTTGTGTTCATAGGCTTCATTCTAGATGAATCACTAATATTTGATCGGAATGTAATTGCATATGGTGAACCAGGCTCATTGAGATTTGCTCGACGACCAAGAAAAGCAAACCAATCTAAAAGCACAGTGAGAACAAGAGATGATACATCCAATGTTTGAATGGAAATTTTGCAAGTTTATTAGTACATTACAATCAAAAGAAGCACACTTCCACTCTCAAGATTCTACATCTGTGTCATTGTTGCAATAATGGCAAACTTATAAAGCACATTCATGACACAATAATTTATACATTGCTGGCAACAAAAGCTTGCAAATAGATCATCATTAAGGAATGCAACAAAGTTAAAACTGAATGGATAATTATGAACTGGATAAAGGAGAGAGTTGATATTATATTAAGTTATTAACCAAATTCTGTGCTAAACTTTTGCTAAGTTATCTCCAGTAGACTTGCTAAACATATTAGTTGCATAACTAGAGCATCTCTATGTCACATCATAGCATAAATTTTATCATTTCTCAGACTAATTAGCTCTTTAATTTAGTATGGAGTTATTAGCTATAGTTCCTCTTGCAAGAAAAAGCAAAAGAAGCCATGCAATTCTCACCAGCATAATTTTGAGCACCAGCACCAACAAAATCCATTGCACGAGTATTCATACTACCAAACTTCACATCCTTGCATGAATTAAATAGCTGTTCTCCAAAGTAATGAGTTACAAAGAAATCTATTGCATCAACAGCCAAAGTACCATTCACCTGAAAATGTAAAATCATTTCTCAAAATTATGTTTTACAGCACTTTAGATGCACACACAAAGTATAATAAGATGATGTATCATGCAAGGTATACAGTTTCGAATAATACCGTCCGTAATGGGCAGTATGTACCGGTCCGTCAGTTGATCGGTACATGAACCGCCCGTTACCGAACAGTATATAAAGCGACATCACCTATAAAGGCGAGATATATATATATATATAGAAATATAATATATCGAGCAGTATACTAAACAGTATACCGCTCGGTATACAGTACCATACCATACCGAGCGAATGTCAAAACGTCAGTATGGTACAATATTTCAAACCTTGGTATCATGTATGTCACATCAAACTAAGAAAGCACTGCAAACAGCAGAAAACAAGTTATGTACCATTGAGAAGTTGGTATAGACACAAGAAAGTTCCAAACCTACTTGCATCACATAATTTTTTTCAAGTAAAAGAAGAAAGCACCTTCTTGATTGATGTCACATTGATGAATAGGCTTTGATTTGGAGAGCAAGAGAGCTCACAGAAGAGATTCAGAAAATTCCTCAAGCATGCTGGACAACCCACAAGAAGAGGAATTGCCTGCAAAAGTTATCCACAAAAAATTAATTAAAATACTAAACAAATAAATTATAAGAAAATATCATTAAGGTATCTAATGTAAGAAATTGTTTCTGTAAGCAACAAAAATGACAAGAAGCTCTAAGGCCCCAAATAATACAACGAATTAACTTCTACAAAAATAGTTTATCTATTGAAAAGTAGGGGCTGAATAAAACCCATGGTTTAAAACATAATAGAAATATAAAGTTCAATGAATATGGGGTCCATATATGTCAAAAATTTTGCAGTTTAGTATCTCATCTGCTTCTGTCATCATCAGCAGTGAAGGCAGCTGGGATCTAAATTCTGAGTATCTAGGGATTGACAACGTATTGGCCCATGGAAGCAAACCTGTTGGTCAAAAAATGTAATAATGAAGTCTCCTTGATTGTATTGACAATGTAATGATGAAGTCTCCTTGATCATATTGGACCATGGAAGCAAACCTGTCAGTCAAACAATGTTTATCTTGTGTGTTTCAGATTACTTGTTTTCTCCAGTTTTTAAGATTATGTCATACTAACAGCCTATTTGATAGGTTCCTACCAATCCCAGAATCTTTTTCTTTTTTTGGCTAAATACAAGTGATAGGTAAATGATAAGTCTAATGTTGAGATTAATTATGCTGAAAGTGTCAGTCCTTTTCATTCTAGTTAGAAAATACTACGCATAAATACATTTTGTTACTACCAAGGTTTTAGAATCCAATCATACAGAGTGGCATGGATAAGTTTTTACTGGTGTAACAACTAACCAATATATGGACCGAACAATTTCACTAGCCACTCTTCCTCCTTTGTTGCTTGTCAATGTCGCTGCATCACCACATCTTCTCTGCCATACAAACCATACCAACCTTCCTCAACCACCACCACCACCACCTCCTCCTCCTCCTCCTCCTCTCTCTCTCTCTCTCTCTCTCTCAACTTGAAGTGGTTCAGTTGATACAAATCCATATTGACACTTAGTATGCTGTATATTGTTTAGATCAGTCCAATAAGCTCAATGGTATCGACTTATATCAAGTGGTAGAGATATTTTGTACCAGGCAATAAGCATGTTGTCCAATACTGATAGCAACTCATAATTTCTTTGGTTTTTTTAGTTAAAACTTGCAACCCCCCCCCCCTTCTCCCAACACACCCAAAGAAAAAACCACCTCCTCTGCTGCATTCTATTGGCTGTCCAATGGTCTCTCTCAATTCTTTCATGTTCACCTTGCTAACCACTTCGTACTTACTCTGCCTTGTCAATGTATGTGAATTGTTCTGCTCCGCTGCCCTCATCCTTAAGCAACAACTCATCGTCGCCCAAGTCATGATCTGCCACTTCGACATGCAACGCCCCACCTTCTTTCTCTCTCTATCAGTTTGCTGTGGTCAAGCCGGTACCAAACCAAATCGATACTCGACAGATTAGCAGGTATTGTACTGTACCAACCAGTAGTGGTACCAAACCAAGATTTTATCCCATATATTAAATGCAATTAAAAGCCAAAAAGTACATGGAGCAAAGGGATAGCTAGAAAGACTTTGGTAAGTCAACATTGCAAAACATCCAACCAGCATAGAACCATGAACAATGAACAAAAAGAAGTTCTGGAACCATAGAAGATATAGTAAATGAATGGATTAAAGTGAGCAGCCAATGAAACAGAGCATGTACAATGGCCTTTATTAGTATTAAAAACTGCAACTGTCAATAAAAGATTTTACTTGTTGGACTTGCCCACGTAATGTGTCAAACTGATCTGCAGAGCAGCAGACGTTGCCGGTGATTGTTGGACACAGACTCTGGATCTTCGAAGAAAGCAATTCATCTGGCTGAAACCCAAAGGAAAAGAAAGTTTTATTCAATTGATGCAGTAAGGTACACATTTCTTAGGTAGTATTTTGTCACTCGATCAAATAGAATACAGGAGAGCAGGACCTCATTAGAAAAACTTGCAGAGCTTCATTACAAAAACTAACTTCTGCAGAAAATAAGTAGCATGTGTAGACAAATATGCAGTCCACCAGCTTTCTCATGGACACAAAGGAAAAAAATTTTAAATCCTATCTCTGAATTGAACGTCTATAATAATCATACAAAGCAGCATAACCATGTCGTGGAAAAACAAATAATAACATCCAGAGTGCCTGACCAAGTTACCTTCACAGAATGTGTACGGTTAGGGCAATTTAAAACCTTCCCATCACTGCGTTGTCCACAAATACCATACATGGAACAAAACCCTTCTGCATGTATGTCTCTAAATGAAATAAAAATAATAGGCAATCAAAATACAAGGAAGAATATACAAACAAAAAATAAAAATTATTCATCACTTGATAGGAGAGGGGCAAGCATAATGAAAAGTAAAATCAGTATTTTATCAATTTCAGAACATAAAGGTTATGTCTCAAGAGAAAGAATAATTCTGGCTTACTGTGCATTGGACGGCTGAAAATTTGCTGGAAACAACATGAAAATGACCTGCATATATGAGAATGCATCAACTTAGTTCAGAGATTCATTAATCTTTCATTTAAGTATTTCACTACAATCGAAACCTCATATGATATTAAGTATTGACAAAAAGATCTAGATATTAGTGCAATTAAATAAATAATTTTCTCAAAGATACCAACTCATTTCATCAACATTTTATTTGCAAAATCATTATCATTCAACTATTTTGGCCATCTATATGGGGTCACTTCAGAACTGATACATCAAAAACACTAACTTGATAATTTGATAGTTGTTAGAAGTTAGAACATACGTTACCTAGATTGTTGTACCGCCTGATGCGGTATGGCATAGGCAGTACATATTGATCCGATAGGTGACCGACACGTAAATCGTCCTGTATCTGGCAGTTATCAATTGCGGATTGGATCAAATTTGGGAGGCTTATTTGGGAAGTTTAACACTTAAGCTAGAGGAGGATCATGTTAATCATAAGGTATATATTCCCTTTCTAGATTTTTGTTGATCTATGAGATGATTAGCCGATTCTATGTTGTCAATGTCTATTATGTTGATTGACATGTTTATGATGATAGAGTAGGGTTAATTATAGAGTAATTAAGGTTGTTAATGCTGTGATTAGTGGGTTTAATGTTGATTTAATTAAAATTAGACATATATTGGCTGAAATCTATGTATTTAATGTGTACTAGGGTGATTTACATGTTTACGATGATAAAAGGAGGTTAATTAGGGATTAATTAAGGTTTTTAATGCTGTGATTAGTGGATTTAATGATGATTTCATTGAAATTTAACCAATATTTTCTCAATATAATGTATTTAATTTGTATTAGGGTGTTTGACATGTTTATAGTGGTAAAAGAAAACTAATTAGGGAGTAATTAAGTTTGTTAATACTGTGATTAGTAGATTTAATGATAATTTCATCGTAATTTGATCAATATTGGGTTAATTCTATGTATTTAATGCCTATTAGGATATTTGACATGTTTATAGTGATAAAATAAGATTAACTAGGGAGTACTTCAATTTTTTGATGCTGTGATTAATGATGATTTCAGCGTATTTTGACCCATATTAGGTCAATTCTATGTATTTAATGTCTATTACGGTGATTGACATGTTTATAATGACAAATTAGGGTTCATTACATATAATCGCAGCTTATTATTTTGATAAATTTCTTTAAGAACATGGCACCAAAGGAACAGCCATCTGATGATACTTGGGATCATGCCTGCCGTTTAGACAACAACCGCCATCATTGGAAGTGCAAACATTATGTCTACATCGATCAGGGTGAAGAAATCACTCAATTGAAGCAACAATTAATCGGTGATTATCCCGATGTTACAAAATGCAAAAAGGTTCCGAAAGAGATGTGTCAGTTATTTCAAAATAAGCTACAATAGGCAAGGGATGATGCAATTCAAAAGAAGGCCAAGGAACAGAACGAATATAGGTGTGCTACACAGGAATCATTTTATGATGAATACGAGAGTCGCAACAATGATGTAGACCCAGGTTTTAGGGATGGTATTCATGCATCACTGAAGCATCAATATATATATATGAAGATGCAGTAAGGCATCAACAACCTAACTCACAATAGGAGTATGGTGATTGCAGTGGAACTGCACCATAGGGATTCCATAGGAGTGCTAGCACAAGATAGCCAACTACCCCTTATCCTCAGTTAAGCAGGATTGGTAGTCTGAGGCAGGATGGAATCCATGGTTTTATCATTGTTTTTAATAGGCACTCGGGTACTCACCTAGGCGCCCAAGAGAGGCGAGGCCCGAGAAGCCTAGGCGACGCACTTCACTGAAGCACCACCTGGGCGCTCACCTAAGCCCAAACGCCTTGGGCGAGCGCCTAATTGAATGCCACCAATCGAACCAAATTGTGAGCTCTAGTTTGATTGAATAGTAACTTAGTTAGTTCAATCGAACCAATTAGGTCTACAGTACACCCCTCGCCCACCAATTAGGTCTACAATACACCCCTCGAACCAATTAGGTCTACAGTACACCCCGCGCCCAATTGAATTTCTTAAACTTTTAATTACTCTATGTCTCTAATGTGAATAGAAGAACTATGTAACTCCTAAGTTTCATCAATTTTATTATTGTCTTAGATAAATTACTACAAGCAAAAAAGACAACATTTGTACTGGACTCCATGCACAACACATTACGTTGATCTAATACTAGAGGATATTGGAAAGATTTCTAACATCAAGAAGACTTTATGAAGGCAATCTTTATCATTGGATTTCTCTATAATCATACTTATGCTTTGAATATGATTACAAAGCATGCATTATCAAAAACACAACCTGAAAAACATATTTACCTTAGAGAAATGGGTGACAAGCAAATGGGCAAAAGAAACGAAAGGTAAAAGGGCCAGTGATGCCATTTTGATGTCATCCTTTTGGAATTATATAGTTTATACATTAAAGGTAATGGATCCTCTTGTTCGAGTCCTTCAATTGGTAAATAATGAAAAGAAGTTTGCAATGAGATATATTTATAAGGCTATAGATAGAACCAAGAAAACAATTTAAAAGTCTTTTGGTAAAAATAAGACGTATAAGGATATATTTGCAATCATAGACAAAATATGAGAATGGCAACTTTATCATCCACTACATGCAGCGGGCTATTATCTAAACCCAAAATTATTTTATAGGAACTCTTTTAAGCTTGATGTTGAAGTTGTGAGTGGGTTATATCAATGCATTGTAAGATTGGTTCCAAGTATTAAAATGCAAGATAAGATCACATATGAATTATCTTTATATAAAAATATCGATGGTCTTTTTGGAATTCCAATTGTAGTTCAATCGAGGACAATTAAATCCCCAAATATTTATAATTTTATATAATTAATACCATGTAAATACATACGTATGTTACTGTTAATAATAAAGTTTAATTTTGAAGCTGAATGATGGAGTTTATTTGAAAATTTCATCCCGAACTTGCAGTAGTTATCCATCAAAATTCTTAGTTTGACTTATAGTGTTGCAGGTTGTGAGTAAAACCAGAGTGCCTTTGAGAATGTAAGTATACAAGAATATTTATGCTTCAACTAATATGTTCTTTCTTCAGATAGACGTATTAATATATCTTTAATTCATATGACATGATAGATTCATACAAAGAAGAGAAATCGGATGGAGCATTAACGATTACAAGATCTGGTTTATATAAAGTATAATCAAGTACTAAAGGCTCGTTATGATTTGTAAAATAATATTGATTCAATCTCATTACAAGACATTGATGATTCAAATGAGTGCTTAGTGGAGAAAATGAGTGTAAACTTACAAGATGTCGAAGATGAGCTTATATTTGAATATGATAGCTTAATATGGGGAGATATGGCAAGAGACTCAAATGTTAGAGAATTGCAAACATACACAAAACAAATGATGAGAGTAAAAATGAGTGTATAAGCCTCAAGTCACCATTTGCCATTGTTGAAGAGGAGAAAACCTATTCTGATAAAGATGGACAAGGGGAAGAAAAAAAGAAATAGGAAGATATGATAAGTTTAAGAATGATGATGTTGTTTATGATAATCATAGAATTTAATGTAAAACTTTATTGTTTTGATATTTTTGTTATTAGAAGATGGACAATGTGACTTGGTACTTTATATATTTTTAATTTGATATCATATTATTATTTTTATAATCATATTTATCAATCATAACTTATTTTTTTATATTTTAATATTCTAAAGCGCTTTGGGCGTTTTGAGACCTTAGCGTCTTTTGATGCCTAGCGCTTTTTAAAACACTTGGTTTTATCAAAAGACTTAGCAAGAGATCAGCACCTGATATTGTTAATATTGATTTATAAATCTATCCTCTACAAATAATAAAACAGATAAGAATTGATGATGTTTGTACAAAAGAAAAGATTCAAAATATTAGTAAGCCAATAGCAAAGTGGTTCAACTTACACATGATTCAAGCAAACACAACTCAAGGTCCATATTATCAGAGTATAGTATCTTTAAGCAAACTGGTTGGCACGAGGATCCAACCTCCAACACCAAAAGAGATACACTATATTTATTTAGATAAGGAAGTGGTAGAACTGAAGGATTTGATAAAATCCTTCAAGAGGCAGTTGGACGAGTATGGATGACACTAATGTGTGATAGTTGGACTGGGCCTACAAGAATAAGGATCATCAACTTTCTTGTATATTACAACAGAAGGGTCATATTTCATAAGTCGATTAATGCTTTCGATAAAATTTAATATGCAAACTACATTGAGAACCTAATGGACATTGTGGTAGAGACGATCAAATCATTGTACATTGTCCAGATAAACAAAAGAGCTAATTTCAAGAAAGCGAGTTTACAATTAGAATGCAAAAAAATATTGTTTTGAACTCCATGTGCAGCTCACTACATGGATCTCATATTGAAGGACATTAGCGAGTTATCATCAGTAAAAAAGTATGTAGCAAGGGCACAATCAATGACAAAGTTTATATGCAACGATCACTGGATCCACTCATTGATGCAGAAGTTTACAAATGGTGAGATACTCCGACTCGACATCACTCGGTTTGCTATAAATTTCATCTCCCTAAAGTCAATCCAACAAAAAAGACTAGGTCTCAAGACAATGGTTGCATCACATAAATGGTCAGATTCAAGGTATTCAAAATCGAGTTACGGAAAAAAGGGAAAAAAAACATTTCTTTCTTCTAGATTTTGGGAGTTTGTGAATGAGATTATATTATAACAAGAGTGAAATCGTTTTACGTTGTCCTTCGTAAGGTCGATATAAAAAAGCATCTGCAGATGCCTTGTCTTAGACATATGAAGCTTACAACAAGAGAAGAGGTCAAGAAAGCATTCTTCGATGATTTTAAAGGATCAATATTTGCATATCATCAACCGCAAGATCAAAGCTCATATGGACCAAGACATCCATAATGCAAGTAAATTCATATTCATAGTAGTTTATAATATAAATATTTACTTACCAAAAAAAAGATACAATATAAATATTTAATATTTGAAAAATTCTTACTAGCTAAATCATTTATCTTACGACATATTATCTAAATCCGACCATTTAATTTCAATATAGTCTCAGAACACAATCAAATATATTATTGGCACTAAGGAAAGTGATGATGCAATGAAGGCTATTATAGAGGGTCAACTATTCTGATAAATTATCAATTTATTCTCCGACGTTATAGCTATATCGTGTTGTTACAATATAGATCCTGGTAAGAGAAAGTTGCATACACACATTTAATTATAAATTAATATTGACATTAATGATTTGTTATGCTAATAAGTAAGGTTCTGAATACCATATCATACTAGTGTACCGATCAACTGTCGGTACGATACGTACTGAGCGTACCGACCCACGATACACTAAGGTGTACCGATGTACCGCCCGTGCTGGTCCTCTATCAGACCGGTACATACGACCCGTACCGAGCGGTACGGTACGATATTATAAACCATGCTAATAAGTCTTATTTATATCTTTTTGCAATAAAATGGTAGCCACAATTTGAAGACTCTGCACCCAATTCAAGAACGGCTATGGTCCATGTACTTTCACATTGATTTACACGAAGATCCATAACAAACTATCATATAGACGACTGGAAGAACTAGTATATGTCTACTACAACATGCAACTAAGGTTGTGATGTGACAAGGAACCAAAGGAACCAAAGATTGATCCATCGACCTCGGATACCACAACGAAGATTCATAGCTAATGTAGAATGAGTTGAAGCAACGAAGAATAAAGGATCCTTTAATTGATAAGGTGAGAGATCTTTCACATCCTTTGCATTTTATCACTGAGGCAATGCCGCAATAGAAAAAGAGAAACAACATCCCCAAGAGGAGGAAGATCCCCCTTGGTCAAAATGTGGCGGAAGGAGCCGGATAACCCTAAGTCAAACTACTTGAGTTCATGACATCGATAGTAGTGCCTTCTCAATCACATTCAACAACCCGCTCGGTATGTAGACATAGCAATGACATCGACAGTAGTGCCTCGACCGACGATGGCGACGACATCGGGGAGTTGATGGTTCCATCGATGTAGTTTCAAGGTGGTGTATGGATCGAGAAGCAATATTTATTTGTCACCCAAGATTCAGATCATGGAGCTCGAGGAGGTGTTGGTCGGGTTGTTATAAACGGAAAGGGAAAAGGAAGGCAATCGATGATTTTGAGCAGATATAATAAAGCCTATATGACGTAGACACAACGGAGCTCGTCGTATTTCCAACCATCACATTATGGATGATCTTATGACCAACAACAATACAATGATAGTTTATCATTCTTTTCCAAGGTTGATCGATCTTATGATAAAAAGTAGTCGATCAATGGCGAAAGTAAAAGTTTTGGCATTATCCAACCTCTGCAACAATACATGCCACAATCATATTTGCCTTAGGAACCGCCTCGAACACGTATGGTTCACGATAATTAGGCTACAATCACCACTACATTGATATACCAATGGTATACGATGTATCAATATACCATGTCATAGGAGCAATTTTTGGATTGGATCCGATAAACATATCATATTGATATACAAATACATGGGATCGAAGACCTCAATCCACCACTTGTGAAGTCCCATTATTCTTTTTGGTGATAGAACGAGGTATATTCATCGATCGATCCATCTATTACTTGGTTCATTTGAATCTTAATATTTGACTCATAATCTAAAAATTCAAGTTATATTTTTGTAGATAATTCAATATCAAGGGAATGATGATTCAAAGTTGCTTCTCAAAGCTCAAAAAGATGTGTCGTTATCCCTTCCAAATTTAGATATCTATGATGAAATTATACTAAACTTACATTTATTTCCAAATAATAAACCCTAATCTAAGTTATTTCCTATTTTTAGGTTTTTTGGGGTCACTTTGTGTCATCGGCACATCCCACTGTACCAACATGTCGACTCCTTTTTAATTTTATTGATTTTATTAAAATTTCATTTTTTTCAGAATAAAAAAAATGAAAACTAAACTATAAATTAAGACTGAACTAAGGGATAAACAAAGCAAAGCTAAATTTATCGAAATACTACAAAGTAGAATAAAATAAATTGTATAAACATCTGGATTTTTTGTATATATAGGAAGTTGCAGTTCCGTTTTATGATTTATTCGGTAGAGAGAGATCTAATTGTTCCAATACATTTTTTGGTCATGGTTGCAAGTTACCACGACATAACATACGGGAAAAGGAGGAGAGAGATTATCAATCACGGAAAAATCGATAGAGAAAAAGCCGGCTATCGGAGTCGAACCGATGACCATCGCATTACAAATGCGATGCTTTGGGGTTCCTTTGTGTCATCAGCACACCCCACCGTACCGACATTCGATATGACGGTACGGAGTGGCACATGTCGTTTCATCGACCAGTCAGCACACCCAGTCGAAACGGTAAATCAAACCCTGCCAAAAGCTATATGAAAATTTCCCAGTCGAAACGGTAAATCAAACCCTGCCAAAAGCTATATGAAAATTTCCTAATGAACAATAGATGGACTTACCTAAGATCCGAGAATGCTAAATCATGGATAGAAATTTCTACATTGACTTTAAGCATGGGCAACAATTGAACTACCCTCCAAAGTTGTACTAGATATATGAAGTCCTTTGAATATGTGTAATAAGTTTTGCTGTAGAGACAAACAGACCTCCATTATGCATAAATAAAACCATCTCATGTCAACATATTGATTCTGCTGTATGTCACACAATTCTGACCACCTATAAATTCTGTAACAAAATAGTTTTATATGGCCACAATCGACACAGCTGACTTTAGCCCATTAGTGATTTGCCAAGCCTAGATAAATTACTCATTGCCGTACAAGAAAAGAAGGTCCTAGTAAGGATGCAGAGAGATGTTGAAGGAACCACAAAAGCCATGCCTAAGCCTGCTTTCCTAACGTAAACATCTCAAAGCAGAAAAGAGTGCTTCCCGACAAAGAACAAGAACGTTCAATAGGTGCACGGAAACCCAGAATGGCGGTGAGAAACATCATGAGATATGCGTTCAATGATGCCTCCACTGCTGGAGGAAAGTTCAATCCGAGCACGGGAGTCAAGAGTGATTATGATTAGGAAAAAAGGACATTATGAAAGGTTCTTATGCCATAAATGAAGGATTCTGACCGGCCACCATACAGGCCATTCCTCACATAAAATCCACAATAAATGCGGTATGAGGTTAATTTAAATGTGACAGAAAGAAAACCAACGAAACCAGTCTCGAAAAAACATGCGACTGTCGTCAACAGCAACCGCACATGAAAATATTTATCTGTTTCCATCTCCAATTCTTGATCTTCATACTAATCTTTCCCAAAATCATGAACATAAAGAAGAAGCACCTCAGATGCGAATGTCGCCAATCTTGAAACCAAATGAAGAACAGAATCGCGAGCCGTCTTTTTCTTCTTCTTGCTTTCAGAAACTCAAATATCACCCCACCTTTCTTGAAACCAACTAAAGAACAAAACCTTTCTTGCTTTCAGAAACTCAAACATCACCGCCGTCTCTCGCTCTGTTTCCCCGAATTATTCGAATGCAATAAACTTCACAACGTCTAAAACCCTAGAAAACATTTTCTGAAATGGACGAGTATCAAGAACGCGAGCCAATTCCCACAGAAGCCGTCACAAACCCACCTCCAAAAAATCGAAAACCAACTCCGTGCCCCCATCAAGAACAGACCGAGAAGAAAGAAACGCCCGACAGAGAAAGCGATCGCCTCAACCCCGTGCGATCAAGACTCCAACCGAGCGCTAGAATCTAACAGAGAAAGAACCAAGACGATCTTGCCTACCTGGATCGAAGAAGAGACGAAGAAGAGGAAACGCCGCAGGCCAGGCTCCATCCTTTTCGCCCTAGGCGGCCCTCAGCGTGCGAGTCGAGACCAGCCTTGGGATCAAAGCCAGTGCTAAATAGAGAACCCAACCAACGAGGGGGAGGAGGAGGAGGAGGAGGAGAACAGGGGAGCCGAGGATGGGAAACGGGTGTTGTGTACCGGTATGGGGGGGTGACGTCACGTGACGAGATATTTGGGACCCAAAGAGAGAGGCCGAGATTCTCAGGGGCTTTTCGGGGAACTCATCTCCTCTATAACGGGCCGCTTACGGCGTGATTGGTCAATCTGATGGACCCTCATCCAGCCGCACACGCCGTTGTTTGATATCGGTGCAAAGTGGGTCGATCAGTGTGATGCAATTTATGATCAATAAAACAGTGACAATAAGTGTCAAACTAAAATACATAGGATTGTTATTTTATTTAATAATTTTTTATTTATTTTAATTTTTTTGTTTGAATGATAAAGTGAATATCGATCCACAGAAAATAAGAAATAATTATGAAAATTAGGACAATATGTTATCATTTCTAATTAATTTTAAAATTATTTATTACACTCATTTTTTATGATGAGTGTAAATTCTCGTGCTTTAATCATCGATATTAATTCAGCTAAAATAAATATATATAATCACGTAAAATATAAAATATAATAGTATTATAATGGTTCGAGTCTTATAAACAAAAATAAAATATGTTTTTTTTTTTTGAACTGTGGTATTATAGTATCGAGAATTTATACGGTAAAAAAACTCCTAAATTCAAATAATCATAGAGGATAAATTTGGATAATAATATTTTCATTTAAATTTAATATTGATGGATAAGAATCTTTTAATTTAAATGTAATAGTGATTATTTCTCATATCAGCAATTTTTTATATGTGGCTTTAAAATGTTAGGAAAACCTTTCATTTTGATCTTTTCTCGGTTGTCCGTTTTGTGTTCTCACTTCTCGTGTGTCCCAAAATATCATCAGCAAAAGAAGTAAAAAGACTCTGCAGTTAGTATATAATGTGAACCGATTTATTTACAATATTTTGAATAAAGATATTATATTTTTTATACATCTATGAGAAAACATAGAAAGACGCTATAAAAGAGGAACCAAAACTCAAAATACGTTATAAATTAATTTATCATGATTTTTTTAGAGTTTCAAATATGTCCTCTTATTATTAGTTTGAGAAAAAAAAAAGGGGTAATAAACTTGACTTTTTTATGTTGGTCATAGTTTTTTTTTTTTTTAAATAGTTTTACGTTGTTTTTGTTATATATATAAAAATATTATGATCGAGGATAATAACTTAGAATATAATATAAATTATTGGTTGTCATTTCAAATATGTATTCTTATTACATTGTGAATAAGAATAGTAAAACATTAATTTTTATGTCAATATTTTTTGGCACTATTACAAATAAAATAATATAAATAATATTATAATTAATTGGATCTTTTAAATTTGTTAGATTAGGTGCTCCAATCTAATTAGGTAAGATATATTATGGATATAATTAAATTATGATTATGATTATAGGTCTAGAATGAAAGTTCATGACGGGATGAATTCTCCTAATTACTTATCTTATACTCTTTACTCTTGCTTATAAATAAATTGAATCTCCTACGGATTCAATAATAACAAAACACACAATAATTGAATATGTGTACACGTGAATATATAGGTACATGAATGTGTTTACGTAACATGATTGAGAGATTATAAGTCTTCTTTCATCTTCTTTGGTTACATGAATCAATCAATGAGAGAAGAAGACAAATCTAGTTCTCTTTACATATTGGTATCACTATAGATCTCAAATCCAATAACGATACAATCGTATATCAAATAAAGGTCTTCTGACTAACATCGAAAAGTACACATCGTAATATTTATGCTTATAGAACTAACCCAATATAAAAAGTGGGAGGTTACTTTTGGTATGTTTGATCGATAATATATTTATGACTATTAAATTAAATTTTAGTTATCTAAGTTAAGACGCTAATTCGAAGTCAATCGAGATTCTTTTTTATTTTATTCCAAAAAATTGATGAATGATTCGTCGCTACGAAACCTACGAGATTATGTCTTGTTAGAGATATTCCCAATAAAACTCCATCATAATTTTAACTTAGGAGGTGTGGGGGGATTTGACCAAACTCTTTATTAGAAAAGAATTTATAATAAGCTTCCAATATTATTACTTATCGAGTGTTATGCTTCTCTCCAAGTTAATTATAATCATATTGCATCGAACCATAGACATAATAACATTTGAACCGACTCGATCATGTATTAATGATCATGTGATGTGGAGATGTCAACCATATGACATCATATGTCATTCACCTATGATCGTATCAAGAACTAAAGCGAAAGAAAATATATCTATCAGAGATTAAAAACAAATGGTGATAAAAAGTCCAAAATAAGATTTTTTTTGTTTGTTTGGGAATTGGTCGTATGAATTTAATAGAAGAAAATATATTTTCGTGAACTAATATAAAATCATCATATTATTGATCATGTGATGTCGAGATGTCAACCATATGACATCATATGTCATTCACCTATGATCTCGTATCAAGAACTAAAGCGAAAGAAAGTATATTGATCAAAGATTAAAAACAAATGGCAAGAAAAAGTTCAAAATAAGATTTTTTTTTATTTGTTTGGGAATTGGTCGTATGAATTTAACAGAAGAAAATATATTTTCGAGAACTAATATGAAATCGTCATATTATTGATCATGTGATGTCGAGATGTCAACCATATGACATCATATGTCATGCACCTATGATCGTATCGAGAACTAAAGCGAAAGAAAGTATATCTATCATAGATTAAAAACAAATGGTGTGAAAAAATCTAAAATAAGATTTTTTTTGTTTGTTTGGGAATTGGGAATTTAACAGAAGAAAATATATTTTCGTGAACTAATATGAAATCGTCATATTATTGATCATGTGATGTCGAGATGTCAACCACATGACATCATACGTCATGCACCTATGGTCGTATAAAAAACTAAAATGAAAGAAAGTATATCAGTCAAAGATTAAAAACAAATGGTGAGAAAAAAAATCCAAAATAAGATTTTTTTTGTTTGTTTGGGAATTGGTCGTATGAATTTAACAGAAGAAAATATATTTTCCAGAACTAATATGAAATCATCATATTATTAATCATGTGATGTCGAGATGTCAACCATATGACATCATATGTCGTGCACCTATGATCGTATCAAGAACTAAAACGAAAGAAAGTATATCGATCAGAGATTAAAAACAAATGATGTGAAAAAATCTAAAATAAGATTTTTTTTGTTTGTTTGGGAATTGGTCGTATGAATTTAACAGAAGAAAATATATTTTCGAGAACTAATATGAAATCATCATATTATTGATCATGTGATGTCGAGATGTCAACCATATGACATCATACGTTATACACTTATGATCGTATCGAGAACTAAAGCAAAAAAAAGTATATCGGTTAGAGATTAAAAATAAATGATGAGAAAAAGTCGAAAATAAGATTTTTTTTGTTTGTTTGGGAATTGGGAATTTAACAGAAGAAAATATATTTTCGTGAACTAATATGAAATCGTCATATTATTGATCATGTGATGTCGAGATGTCAACAATATAACATCATACGTTATGCACCTATGGTCGTATCAAGAACTAAAACGAAAGAAAGTATATCGGTCAAAGATTAAAAACAAATGGTGAGAAAAAGTCCAAAATAAGATTTTTTTTGTTTGTTTAGAAATTGGTCGTATGAATTTAACAAAAGAAAATATATTTTTGTGAACTAATATGAAATCGTCATATTATTGATCATGTGATGTCGAGATGTCAACCATATGACATCATATGTCATACACCTATGATCATATCAAGAACTAAAGCAAAAAAAGTATATCGGTCAGAGATTAAAAACAAATGATGAGAAAAAATTTAAAATAAAATGTTTTTTATTTGTTTGGGAATTGATCGTATGAATTTAACAGAAGAAAATATATTTTCGAGAACTAATATGAAATCGTCATATTATTGATCATGTGATGTCGAGATGTCAACCATATGACATCATACGTCATGCACTTATGATCTCGTATCAGGAACTAAAGCGAAAGAAAGTATATCGATCATAGATTAAAAACAAATGATGAGAAAAAATTTAAAATAAAATGTTTTTTATTTGTTTGGGAATTGATCGTATGAATTTAACAGAAGAAAATATATTTTCGAGAACTAATATGAAATCGTCACCAAAGTCGACATTTCTGATCAACACACAAAAGAATTGGCACTACATAGTTGGACTACGGTCCAAGACGAGCAACCCCACCCACAGTCACGCATCCACTTCCGATTCAATGTGGATGACAACTGACATGCTACCGACCACCACCGCCTGCTGCCCAGCTCAGTCAGTACAGAGTCGGCAAAGATGGCATTCCCTGCACCCGCACGCAACGGGCTGTCAACCCTGTCGTCTTGTCTTAAATTGTGGGCCGACACGCTTCATTATGTCTATCTGGTCCGGTCAACGTTGACTCCTGGTGATTCATTCATGTTACCGGTGGCGGTATCCATCCGTCGTCACCTTCATACTAATAATGTATCTCAACATATGGGTTTTTCTTTTCATATCATTTTATTCTTCAAAAAATCAATAAAAGATTCGAACATATAACTCGCCAAGTCAACTTTTGATTTTAGCTGTAAGATGATTGTTCGTCGAACGAACATAGAAATATTACAAATGTTAATTTATTCAATATAATTATTATTTTTGATTAATCGATATTCTATACATATAATACAGTCGACTCAAGCGTAACAATACACTTGATGTAGAAACTTAATCTCTTCTAATCGATGATAATTATAGATATATTTTGAAAATTAAATTAATCGATTTCCAGAGTTGATCCTAAAGAGATCTCAATTTTGTCTAGAGATTTAAACATTTTATGAATATATTTTTTTCCATAATAAAATAAAATTATCGATCACATCCTCGGTATAGTCTTTTACTAGAATAAATCGAAATCGAATAGATAATATGGATTTTTTTTTATAACTTTGGATCTATTTTATTATCTCAAATGGATTGTATCTTAGAAAGTTTTCTATTATTATGTTTTGTAAATATTGGAACTAAAATAAGTATTTTAACAACATAATATATAATTTAACCCTTTCATCGTACTATGTCAATGTTTTATCATCAGTAATCATTGTACAATGTAATATCCTTATTCAAAATTAAGAGCATTCAAGTCTATTTATAGCTTCTACAAAAATATGGTATCTCCCTCCATCTCTATTCGAAGGTATGCATTACTATTCCTGCCGGTAAGGAAAAATGAATTAATGGGAATAGGCAATAGTGATCAAAGAAGGTGAAATTAATAAAAAGGTATATGTAGTGATTCTAACCTAAAAAAGGAGTCATATTAGCTGTTTGAAAATTTAGGTGGAGTGAGTGAGTGAGTGAGTGTAAGACAGACATCATATGCTTATAGAAAGGAATAAATCACCAAAGATTACTCATTCCCATTTATAATCCCTCGAATATGCAGGCCAACGATTAACATCGGTTCTTGCTATGTGTGTGTCTTCATGGAAAGAAAGAAAAACTAAAAAAAAAGAATGCTGTAGAGATTATTGTTTTGAGAAGAACATCCGAGATGAATCATATTATGTTCATGCAAGAAATGAGGGGAAGGGGAATCAAAATCTGTGATGGGTAAAGATGCAATCAAATCAACCATTGGCTTGGCATCGAGCAGGAGAGGTGTGAAGGAAAAGAACAACGGTGGGAGACTCACTCTCTCTCTCTGCAAGTCCCCATCAAAGAGAACAAGCCAGCAGAAGCTGAACATGTTGACTTGCACAAAAGAAATAAATGGCAGAATCTGTGCACAATCTTTTAATGTGACAGTTTACTTTCATTATATGTCCTATCGTTTCTTCAAATCATTAAATGCCTTTTTAATGATGTCGTCTGCCCACACCCACACCCACACCTCCTCCTTTCAGCATCAACTTGTCCTTCGAATAAAAGAAAAACTTATCCTTCAACAAACAAAGGAGGTCATCATGATTTGCTATGCTGCAATTGTGTTACAAATCAATGCCATGACATGAGACATAATCTCTCTCTCTCTCTCTCTCTCTCTCTCTCTTAACGCTTATTTTCAGAGTTACCTCTATAATAAATATTTCGATTAATATCAATTTCGGACGTAAATTAAAATAAATATTAATGTTTAATAAAATTTAATAAATATATTATTATTAATTTTATTATTTAAAATATTTTAAATAATAATTAGAGTTACAAATTTTATATATCGATTATTCTATCAAATCGAAAAATGATAATTAATATCAACATTGATATAGTATTAAGATATGATAAACTAAGAGAAATACATATGAATGAAGTCTGAGGATATGAAATCATCATATTATGCCTCACATGCGACATAACATGATAGATAATCTCTCTCTCTTTCTCTCTCTTAACTTGTATTTTCAAAGTTACATCTATAATATTTAGATTAATCTCAATTTCAAACGTAAATTAAAATATATATTAATTTATTAAAATGGGTGAATATTATATTATTAATTTGTATTTAAATATTTTAAACAGTAATTTAAAACTTAACTAAATTGATATATCAATTATTCTATCGTATCGGGAAGTGATTTGGACTATGTTATATCTTGAAGGTATCAAACCCTTAAATAAGAAAGATTATAATATAGTCTCACGTCAAAAATGATTGACTTAAAAATAAGATCAATTTATAAAAATATGATGAATATATTATTATTAATTTTAATTTAAATATATGCTAAATTGAAATGATTTGGATATAAAGGGATCAATTTTTTTATCATGAAAAGCTCCACTAATATATATAATAAAAATAATAATTTTTAACGTCTATCTATCTTAATAATAGTTCATTTTATAATAATTTTATTGAGTTTAAAGTAGGTCAAAAGGGATGGAATGGTGACATGTTAGTTAACAAGGAGTTAATTAACAAAAAGGGTAATGGGAGGAATGATATCATCCAACATGAATGGTGGATCCCATCATTGGCAGTCATGTTCCATCATGACGACCGAGCCACCAAATGGCATCATATGCGTGCTTAAGATAATGCAATTTGATGCACTCCCCCAAACATATTTTATTTATGCGCACACCTATTTTCTAGGGAAGAAAAATCAAAGTGTCCGAGATGACCCACTCGGTAACATGAATAAATGCGATGATGTTTTCATGTCATGTGATAGGGATGTGTTGCTACTTCTACCTGTCATAATGACTTTTGTGTTCCTTTCCATCACCCCGCTTCTTCTGCCATGATGATGATGATGATGATGATGATGAGTTCATGCTCCTGTTCTTCCAGCTCAGGATCGGTGATACAAAGCTACCACAATATTTTTACTTGTAATCGGCTTTATGCTTTCGAACTAAGTAAATGGATCCATCTTTTGTTTTTGTTTTTCTTTTGGACAAGTGAATGATCGAGCTTGAACGCGGTGTCAGAGATTGCTCGAGGACTGCTGCTTGGGGTCAAGCAATGACAAGGTTGCACGCAACTCTTTCGATCGTCTCTTTCTGGTGGCGGACGATCGCCGTGTTAGCATCCGTTTTGTTCCTTTGCGAAAACCCACGAGCAACACCAATCACGGAGCGTGTTGGAAGAAGGACACGGGCTTCGTTGACGAAGGAAATGTGCCCGTGAGGATCGTCAAGCGCGTGCATGTCCATGGAATAACTCAGACAAGAAGAGAGAGAGAGAGAGAGAGAGAGAGAGAGAGAGAGAGAGAGATGCACGGACGATCGCCGTGTTAGCATCCGTTTTGTTCCTTTGCGAAAACCCACGAGCAACACCAATCACGGAGCGTGTTGGAAGAAGGACACGGGCTTCGTTGACGAAGGAAATGTGCCCGTGAGGATCGTCAAACGCGTGCATGTCCATGGAATAACTCTGACAAGAAGAGAGAGAGAGAGAGAGAGAGAGATGCACTTACTTCCGAGACACACAGTAAAGCATGTTTACTAGGAGGATTGAAAGATGTCATGTATTTAACTTTTAATGCTGATTAATCTATGAAAACAGGAGTTGGGGGAAGAAGAATGTTGAGATAAAGAGTGGTCGTCGGCAGCCAACTGGAGAGTGATGGCAGTGGTTTTGTTTGCATGCCAACCCGTGAGTGACACCGGTCATGCACCGGCGGCCTCTTTGGTGCACGGACGATCGCCGTGTTAGCATCCGTTTTGTTCCTTTGCGAAAACCCACGAGCAACACCAATCACGGGGCGTGTTGGAAGAAGGACACGGCTTCGTTGACGAAGGAAATGTCCCCGTGAGGATCGTCAAGCGCGTGCATCTCCATGGAATAATTCTGACAAGAAGAGAGAGAGAGATGCACTTACTTCCGAGACACACAGTAAAGCATGTTTACTAGGAGGATTGAAAGATGTCATGTATTCAACTTTTAATGCCTGATTAATCTATGAAAACAGGAGTTGGGGGAAGAAGAATGTTGAGATAAAGAGTGGTCGTCGGCTGCCAACTGGAGAGTGATGGCAGTGGTTTTGTTTGCATGCCAACCCGTGAGTGACACCGGTCATGCACCGGCGGCCTCTTTGGATGGGGAACGCCGAAAGGGACGACCACTAAGATCAGAGACGACAAATAATGACCACCCCCAACCCTAGTGCAGTTTATCAACATACGAGTTCCAAAGATTACAACAGACAATGACGGGGTAAGTTGACATCTTCGTGTGTCATCGATAGTGGCATTCGTATTTTCAGATTTATTTTAAATAAAAAATCTTAATATAAGAAGAAATTCTTCTCACCGAGTAACAAAATCATGATACTCAGGGTTTGATTTTTGTTTTAATATTATATATATATATCTATATTTTAATGGGAGAAAATAAAAATATAAAAAATATTTTTAGTGCTTTTATGTTTCTCTCTTATAGACAGGATAATCTTTTAAAAAATATTAGAAAAACATATAAATTCTTCGGGATTTATACGAGAGAATATATAAGAAAATTCAAATTACTTATTTTTTTTTCTTTGTGAAGATTAAAAATATCTCTATTCTTAGGACCAAAATCCATAATTATATATTATTGACTCTACGATCAATTGTTAGAATCAATAAATGATCAAATCATTAATTTTAACTAATTAAACTTTTTTTTATTGTATGATCATGATACTTCTCAAAAATTAAAATTCTTAATATGTACTTCAATGAAAATAACTTAAGGTACTCAGAATCATTCTTCTTGTCGTTATGCCCGATAAATTTATCAATAAATAATTTATCTTATTCTATCGATAATGATATACTAAGGCATTGATGGTGGGTGGGTCAACTAGCAAGAAGAAAGAAAAATAAATGAATTATTTTTTTATAAAAAGAAATGGAAAAAAGGGGATACGTATGGGGGAAACGCGTTTGTTGGTGTGTGTGTGAGAGAGTGAGTTGTTAGCTCCCTAATGGTGGGTGAGCTACTTAAGTTTGGTCACCATCTCAGGTTAATTGGCTCATCATCATCTGTGTCACGTCAAGGAGAAAAAGGAACGCTTCTCGTAGGTCTGCACGAGCGGGTCCCGCGGTAACCCTCCAATAACGATGCCCTTTTTCCTGCTCGGTGAACTGTCCAACCCTCGTCGATGCCTTCCACAAGTGCCCTTTCTGTGCTATATTTATGGTATAGTTTAGGAAAAGAATAATTTTATATCAACAATGGAAAAATGCACATATTGAACAGATTTAAAGAGATTAGGATGATTTATAGCCCTTTAATCTAGAAGAAAATAAGTTAATTTATGATATTTATTCATGTGTGATTTAATTTGTGACACAATTAGAACTGGCTGATTCATTAAAAGTATTTTCCACTTTGCTAACCTTTTAAGTGCTCTTTTATATTGACTACATTGCATATTAATTTAATTATATGGCATATGCTAAGTTAATATAAATGTGGCTCATGACTTCATAGTTTTTCCCCTTTATATAGAACAAAGAGTCACTTCATAATATTCTTCCACATGTAATTTAACTATTAGAGATTTATATATATTTTCCTATTGTCTATAGAAAATGAAGTTATTTCAGAGTTTTTTTCCCCATGTATAATCCTTGATGAACATACATAATTCCATTTTTCTTTCAAAAATAATATTTCATAATTATTATATCACAATGTTTCTCAACCTAAACAAGGGATGTTAAATGTCTAACATGGAATATAGCTACTTCATGCATGTTCTTGAACAAAACAAGCCTCCATGGATCCCTCATACCACTGTAGGTTAACCCAATTAGGCCCAAAAGCTATGGTGAGAAGGCTTGATGATGATGGCCCATAAGATTCACTATGATAACAAAGTTCATTAAAGAAAAATTAGAGTGATGGATTCAAGAATTAAAGCAAAAGAATGTACATATTCCATTGAAGATTTGGAGTAAATAAAAACAATTTATCCAAACAGGATATAGAAGTTGTGTTCATGCAAGCTACCAAGGGACATTTGACAATATAGTACTAATCGACCGATTACAAACACAAATTCAATCATTTTTTTCCGTTTTGATGTGAGATTACATCTCAATGTCAATTGCATAAATATAATCAAATCCGAACCGAACTGAATTAATATAATTTTTTTTAAAAAAAATAAATTTTATTTTATTTTAAAAATGTCTCAGAGCTACTAAACTCAATCACATGTTATAGTTACTCAATATTTGTGTCCATTACAAACATAAATTAAAATTTTAAAAAGTAAATCAATTTAATCCTATTCGTAAAGATACTCAAATTGGATCAGTGATCGATTTCTAAATTTCATCGTAAACCTTATTGATTACTTTCGATAACTAACTAAATAAAAATTTTGACGATGGTTAGAGTTTGAATCTCGTCTTCATTGTTTATCATTTATATAAAAAAATATAATCACAAAGAAAACTATTATTTCGCCTTTGACTAAAGAATCGATATAATTCGATAACTTGCAACAATCTCTTTGGAAAGGAGGGATCGCCTCGGTCAACGGTGCTCTGAATCGCGTTGACTTTCAAGACGCACTCCATCAAGACACGCGTACGCTGCTAAAGAGTCCAAGCAAGCCGATGATGAATGTCCATAGCGGTCCTTTGCTCCCCCGTTTCTACTGGGATTTGGGGATTGGAGTGAGGCGTGGTGGGGTGGGGAGAAAGGCTTGTGGCCGCGAGGATGTGCATAGCTGCATGGGCGTGGCAATCTCATCCTGCCTACCAACTCCTCCTCCTCCTCAACAGAGACGAATTCCATGACAGGCATGCCGATCGCACACCTCTCCTAATAATCTCGGTTCTCTCTTTCTTTGCATAAAATGTATCTTTTCATTGGTTGTTGGCTTCGATTGTTCACTTTGCGAGGGAATTTCGCCGCAAATTTGATGACATGATTGTGATTGGTTTGATCGAACATGATGACAGGCCTACAAAACCAGCGGGGTGGTGGGGGGACGGTGACGGTCAGAGGATATTGGGGGGGAGAGATGAACTGGGAGGGGGTACATGGATGGGATGCACCAGGGATGGAAAGGTGGCCTTTCTGACGAACTTTAGGGAGCCTGACCCTTGGTCCGGTTCGAGGTCGAGGGGAGAATTGCCAAAGAGGTTCTTGGAGGTACTTCACATCTCTGTAATGGTTCCAATCGAAGCCTATTACTCCTGCTTCATATCTTTTAGTTTTCTGATCTAGGGTTTTGTCACAATTGGTTATATCACTGATCCATAGTTCAGTTTCTCTCCATCCAAAGGTCCTGCCTTTTGGTTTCCTTGGGTATGTGGTAATCACTACAAATGTGGATGAACATTCTGTTTTAACTGATTGCGTCTCGAGATTTAAATTTTTCGATAATTTACATTATTGCTAATGCCAAAATCGAACTGTTGGTTCTAAGAGCATATTGGCTGATTTATCTGTGTACAATATGCAAACAGAAACAAAGGTTTTAGATGCTAAACAGAGGAAGCTCCAGAAAAATCTTCATGAGATCATCCTTTTAATAACATACTCGAATAGTTCTGATGTTTCAACCTCTTAGGGTGGGTTTGGCTCCTCTCTAGTATGGCAAATAGGGATGCATATCATATCCTGCATCTGTTCTGGCATGCATCTTCATGGGAGCCTGTCATCTGTCAGAGCATGATGGGTGCGGATATTTATACTCATATGTACATATTTTGTATATCGAGGGAATGAAGGGCCAAATGATGTCTTGAGCATTTGAAAATTTTAATGTTTCTTCAAGATGAAGCAGTTTAAGACCACAAGATGTATCTTTTGTGAGCCTAAGTAGGAAATTCTAGGAGAATAACTGCCTAAGACCCTTTGGGGTTTGGAGAAGGAATAGGATCGTACTGACATCAAAGGGACCATTGTCCTCGATGTATAAAATTGGTAGCCATGGTAATGCTATTATCCAAAATCAGCAAGAAAATTCTATACCAACCAAATGTGCCTGATAACCCCTTGAATTTTCGAAGTTTGCAACAGAAGCTTGCATTATTTATCACCATTTTGGTGTCTCTTACAAGACAGTATGCCAAGCCTTACTTTGAGGAAGCTCTTTTAGGTTACAGCCAGAACTTCTTCAAATAGTATGAAAGTAGCTGCAGCACAATACATACATAGGCTCGGTGATTCCATCCAATATTTTGAAGTAAGGTTTAACTAGTTAGTCAACTTGAATGTTTTTAAGAGCAAAAGAAACACTCCAATCAATCTTTGAAGCAATCCAAAGTTCAAAACTTCATTTGAAGAGCTAACCCAGATAATTGAATGTTCAGTTTTCATTAACAAATATTTTCTTGGATAATTCTGTCTTAATTTTCTTTGCAATTTCTTTTTGACTGATCCTCTAATCCCGTTTGAGGTGGCATGCACACTTTACACTCAATATCTCTTGTTCTGATACAAAATTTTAATACTAAGTTTCTATCACGAACTCCTTTTATCTGTACAACACGTTCCTTAAAAATCCTTTCTAACAAAAGTGTCTATTGTGTTTTTATGTTTATTTTTGCATCGTATGCATTTCATAATTTTTTTCTACTGATATCGTGTTCTTGTACAGTGAATCTTCTTCCGGTCAATTTTAGATCTTTCTGTAACCATTGAACAGTAACCTTTGCCTGTGCTTTTAGGCTCACTCAACAATTTTCCCTTCTGTTCCTTTGGTGTAGAGCACAAAATGCCCTTCAGAGTTTGCAGAGGAAATAGTCAAGGAAGCTGATCAATATAATGGCTTTAATCTGATAGTGGCTGATCTTTGCACAAAATCCATGTTCTATATCTCCAACAGGCCAAAAGGAAAACCTGTTTCTCTTCTGGAAGTTCTCCCTGGTATCCATGTACTTTCAAATGCAAATTTAGATTCTCCTTGGCCCAAGGTAGGCATTTCACTGAGGTGCATTAATTCATTTGTTTTGGAACATTTGTCATTGCAATCAGCATTCTTTTTTCTTAAAATATATTTTTGTTCTCTTTCTTTATCTTTCACAAGTTTAGATCGCAACATGTCAAGAACAGCATACTTTTTACTTTAAAATGTGGATCCCAACTATAAAAAGCATTTCTTAAATGCTAAACCTCTACTCAGAGGAGTTCTCCTTAATTTCATTTCTGCTGAGCATTGTTAAGTGTGAAGTGTGAAAGGGTATTATTAGTTGCCATGCACATTTTTCTAGCATTTTATTAAAATTCCTCTTACCCTGCTTGTCTTAACATGGAATAAAGCAAATATTTGGTGAAGTAATGTGACACTCTGAATCACATATCGTGCTGGAACATTTGTTGGGAATCTGAATCGATGGTGATTATGCTCTTGTCACCTTTGATCAGATGCCCATTCCTTCGAACCTTTTTTAATGCTATTTTTATTGTGCCAAAGGGTACCTATTATATATCTTGTTTTTTGTGTTCTTTTCATAGTTCTATACATTTCAAAGAATGTTAGTCTTATTGACTTGTACCATCGGCACAACAATAGTAGTCATATCAATATAATTTAGTTGTCAGATACTTTGTAACTAAAAAAGCTATTATTACGAACTCGCGAAGCTTTCCAAGTCTCAGCAATGTGTCAAATGGCCATGTGATTCTAGTATTTTTCATTTGCTTTCTGAAGGTGGATGAGTATGGGATTAGCATTAGCCTCAACAACGATCTAGGTTCCTAATGTGCATGATAATTAAGTAAAAGTTACTTTCTGTGTGAGAACATCTCGCTACTACGTGTTAAGTTATTAGTTAGCCAATGGTCTATTTTCAGGTTTATTTCTCTAGGGATGCACAAGAAGATATTATATTTATGCAATGATGAAGAAAAGTTATTAATTGGTTCTTTACTCAGCAGTGTAGTGTATACAACTTTCATTTCAATTGTTCAGGCCCAGGACAACTTGGGCAACATTCTATCTTTCAATTTTCAATAGGATATATGAAATTTTATTTGGGGTCCTGAGGATTCCATGTAGTAGAAGCCAGAAGGTCCAAACCATTAATCTGTAAAAGAAATGAAAGCTGGTAAAAGCATCATGTTAACAAAAATGAAGGCAAACCATTCTCTGGTTCATTCTTCATGAAGGGGAATTTCTTCTCTCGATCTCTAGTTGTAAAAGAAAAGGTATGTTGTCAATGCATACTTCTTAGATTAGGGTTCAAACCACTGGAGATGTTCGTCTAATGGGATACTGTTTTTGGTGTTAACAAGTTGCGAGTTTCTCGCAGCAGTTATGTCGAACTTTGCTTTCTGCAATGGTATGTCAAATTTGAATGATTGAGTTCACAATAAGTTGGTTATGCAAAGCATTTGGAATGCCATCTTATATTTATCACAATCGATCAGCTGACACCTGTGGTTTTCACTACATGTGACCTTACTACTGAAAATTATGCAATCAACCTTCTTTCTTAAAAAATTTGGCATACTATTTGGTGAAGGTAGTGATTCTAAATCACCTGAATAACTTGCTCGACATCAAAACCAACATTTGTACCAATCATTTTGTTTTCTTTGCAGGCAGAAAGATTGCGCAAGGGTTTCAACGAAGTACTAGTGAGTTGCAGGGATGAAGAACTCTGCATGAAGGACATTGTCAAAAAGCTGATGTGTGACAAAACAAAGGCTGAGAGAAATATGTTACCAATGACTGGCTGCAGTCCTGAGTGGGAGTTGGAAGTCAGCTCAATCTTCATAGAGACACAGAGAAAGCAGGTAAGAAACCAGATCTACTGCTTTGTTACTGCACTCAGAGCATTTGATTCAGTCATTCCAATGTTCTGACACCATCACAGGGACTTTACGGAACGCGAAACATGGGTGCATTATCGGTTAAAACAAGCGGCGAGGTTAGCTTCTACGAGAGGTATATCGAAAATAGCAACTGGAAGGAGCATGTCTTTCAGTACCACGTAGAACAATTGTAGTCGATCCAAAATTCAAAAGGTGGATGAATAATTGGTCAGTTTGTTTGACAGTGGGTATACTCTAGAAAGTGTTCTAGAAAATGGCATGAGAAGATATCTTTGTTATTACTTCTGTTGACAAGGAGAGATAGAAGACTACATGCCAAATCAGATATGGCAGAGGATGTTCGAATCAAAACAATACGTCGTTAGACGTACCCTGTTGCATCATTTCTTTCCAGTGAATTCAGTGCTATCATGTCGTGTGCTCTTGTGAGGTGTTAGGAAATATCATGCTGTGTGGAGGATATGGCATCGATGATATTTACTGATCCGACAGCTACAATGTTTGGTATGTACCGTCTGATACAAGCCTTGGTAACGCCAGAAACTTGGATCACAAAAACGAGATGGAACAACATAGGATCAACTCAGGAGATGACAACAACAAAACAAGCAGCAAGTGGTTTGCCATAAACTTCACCAAAAGAGAGATTCACATAGTACAGCTAATCTATATGTCATCAAGAACACAGGCAAGTGTACCTACCTAGCACAGCACACACAGGAGACGAAGTGGGGGTGTGCTCTGATGCACTGGTGGTTCCTGCTTTCCATGGCCATTAGCAATATTGTACACTTCTATGATGTGCAGTGTGTCATCAGCTTCATGATACAAGTTTCAGTACCGAGAATAAAGCATATCACTGAAGCTAATACCCAATACAGACAAAAGGACGAACCAATGACCCCAGAAGGAAAAAAAGAAGGTGAGAACGAAAAATCCAGCTCTAACATTACTCATGTTTATTGATTCAATTCTCTGGACCTAGATTCAGCCTTCCTTGCCTCGTCGGGTGTCGACGGGAAAAGCTCAACGTACCTTGAGCCGATCGTCATCTTGTCCTTGCACATGGCCTTCTTTGCCACCTCCACGGATGGGAACTCCACCAATGCCTCTCCTGTGGCTTTCCCATCCAGGCGATAAGCAATGTGTACTTTGTCCTCGCTCAGCTCGAATTCCTCGAAGAAGTCGACTATATCAGACTTGCTAACAGAGTAAGGAAGACCACGAAGCTTTAAGACTTCAGTGTACTCCATCTTGTCCTTGTCCTCGTATGATTTCTTCACACGGACAGGTGGGGCATCTTGCTGATACTCGTCCTCAAAGGCCCAGCCACCACTGTTAACCTCCGCAGCAACTGCACGGTAATAGTCTTGTTTGCTGCACCGGAAGACTTCGATGTACCTGCGGCCCATGTTCTGCCTATCCCTTTGCAGGGCAAACTCAGCCTGCATGGGTGATGAAAAGACAACGAATGCGTCTCCAGAGAAACGCCCATTCTTGTTAACAAGCAGACAATCCACAATATCCAGACCCATAAAGAACTTGATGATGTCCAGGTCATCACAGTTGAACGGAAGGCCTCTCAGTCGGACCACTGGGAAGGAGTGCATGCTGCCAAATCCTCCATTGAAACTGCTACCAAAGGACTGGTAGGAGCTGCCAATACCTCCCATCGAGAAATAGGGACTTGAATCCATCATTCTTGACCTCTTTGAGCCAACCTCGTATCCATCCATAGCAAAGCCGCTGCTCACTGCGAAGTAGGGATTTGATTCCATCATTCTTGGCCTCTTTGTCCCATCGTACCCGTCCGAACCCCCCCCGCTCCCCAACATTGCCCTTCACATAATTCAACAACCCAAGGAGAAAACACCCCCGTCGCTCAATCCCCACATTTATTAAGGCCTTACCCAGCTTATATTTAACTTTATTCTTGTATCATAACATTAAAATCTAAACCATAATTTATGCATTTATAATTTTTCTAGCCGTTATATAAAAAATCTCTAAAGGTCAAGAATTGATGTGCTTCTACGTACTAGTAATCCAAGGAAACAAATCACATGCAAATAAAAACAAAAAGCGCAAAAAAACACAAACATCACTTAAAAACGAGGGGTCAAATTAGTCACAGAAGCTTTTACAATATAGAGAAACTAAGAAAACAGAAACCGCTAGGGGAGTTAGAGAACAACAATTTGGTCCTTAGAATGTATATTTCTATTTGAATATTGAGAGAAACTTGCCAATCATGCCTTATCTACCAAACAGAATTTACTAATGGAAATTCAAAGGATTAATGAATGAGAAACAACAGGTCATCGGATAACAATAAGATAAATCAGTTGGATGAATTGGTTCATGTACTCGGCCTTAAATTAATGTAAACCACAAGCTAGCACACAATGAAAATAAGAGAACACATACAAAAGCCAGCAACCACAAATCCCCCCACACATTTTTTTAAGATGCCTATCTGAACACTGGAGCAAATTTTACTAATAACTGTAGTGAATTTTAGCCAAATTGAAGCACCAGGCATTTTCTTCCCAGAGTCCAAGTGCTTTTAGTGGATATCACCTCCTACATCCGAAAAATAATTAAAGATGCTTTGTTATGAGTTATTTTCAGTGAAACATGCAAATAAAGCAATATTTATGAGTGCTCTCCTTATATGTTTTCGATATGTCTAGAATCACAAGATCTTGAATGGCTTAGAAACTGTCAATCTAAAATAACTCCCACACTAATATTTGTAAATTAGACTCCCTTTACACCCTCCTCTGACTAAAAGAAACCAAAATAGAAAAAAAAAGGAAACATACAAAGGAAACTATTTTCTCTTGAAGAAAAAGAAATCCAAGCTCAAAATTATATCAATTTCCATCCTTCCCATTTGCTTGTACCATGTATATTCAGTCATTATTATGCATCTAAACTGCTTTGATTATGCAACCCAGTCAATGATTATCATTGACTAAAATAACATTTCAATCATAAAAAAATTAAATGAAGTTACATGTTCTTCCTACTTTATGTAAAAGCCACAACCATGTAGGCATATTCCTTTATACTACTAGCACATGACTAGATTATAATAGCACATATATTGAGAAGTTCGATAAGCGAGATCGCTCTGACACCAATCAAATGATTCCGACGCGAATTTGCTCAAGTTTCTATCTTTTCCATTTGAAGTGACTCAAACCCAAGTGTCTCAAGAACATCAGATCAAAGGAAGGTAAGCAAAGCCCCCACGGGGGGCTCAGCCAAGGTCTCCAAGAAAACGAATAAAAGAAAGGATTTCGCACTCAAATCGATTTCAATCAATGCCAAAACCCAAATATTTCAAGAACCACAGGAGAAGCCTCCGAAAAGCGAGCAAGAAAAAGAAGGAAACATCTACCGGAAGGCAAAAGCGCGAATCTTGCCTCCAAAAAAGCATTAGAGCTAGGGTTTCTAGGCTTACCCTCTCGACCCATACATGGCTCCCACGATGGTGCGCTCTTCGGCGGCGATTGATCGAGAGCAAAGGAGTCGATTAGCCGCTTCTTTCTGCCCGTGAGGGGGAACACGAACCCTAATTCCCATTTTATAGCACGCACGCGTGTTCCATCGGCCTAATTTTTCTGGGCCGGCCCGGTCCGAACTTGGCCCGGATGGGAGAGTTGTATATAGATAAGTATGTTCTCTATTTATCTTTTTGTTCTATTATATATGATATATTGCATTCTTCGAAGATATATCATTATAGTTAACATCTATATTTAGACATTGTTCTTGAATTGATAATTCACTATTTTATTGACTCTAATTCTCTTGCATGGTACGCTGACCATCACCTTCAAGTTTCTGCCTCTTTTCTAGAATTGATGTCAATTTTAAGATATTTTTATCTCTTTCCATTATTTGTTTGATATAATTCTTAAAATATAAGTTTACATTTTGATAAAAATATGAGAGAACAATAAATATATTTTAAGCTAATAGTAAATAATTAATCAAATTAATTGGAGAGATATAAACAAAATTAACATATGTCAAATTAATGTTTTAGAGGTATATATATATATACACACACATATATACATATATATATATATATATATATATATATATATATATATATATATATATATATATATATATATATATATATATATATATATATATATATATATATATATATATATATATATATATATATATATATATATATATATATATATATATATATATATATATATATATATATATATATATATATATATATATATATATATATATATATATATATATATATATATATATATATATATAT
>LVTN01000368.1:239318-254131 GCA_001649415.1 Musa itinerans
ATATATATACATATGGTTCAATTTAAGCACTGCATATCTCCTTCCTTTGATATGCTTCATTTATATTACTTGTCATAAGATTTATATAATACATATAATCATAAATATCACTGCTTATTTTGATACTTATGAACCATAAAGATAACTTTTCTTAAGGTATAACACATTTTTCTAATATACACTGCATCAGTTTATTTCTCTCGTTGTGGCGGATCACTTGACTCCATCTTTAACATGACATCACGTAGACGTAGTGCAATACCATAGCTGTTGCGGCCTCCGCTCCTCCCGAGCACTGCGCGCGCCACCGGCTTCTCGGCTGCTGCACCCACCACACCTGCTCGTCTACCGAGGGACGATTTAACGAACACGTACGCTCCCGAGAAAGAAAGGATCGAGGGCGATGTCGTGTAGGAAATCACCTGCAGAGAATACCGCCGGGGCACGGCACGGGGCAGACGCATGTGTCGTTGCACACCCTGTGTTTGACTTCGTTTCCGTCCGTCATGGATGCGTGCATGTTTGAGAGGGATCGGGAGGGAGCCCCCTTGTATGCTCCTCGTGCCGGACGCAGGAAGGACGCGTGAGAAGGCCATGCAGGTGAAGACGTTCTCGTCTACGGCGGCGGCGGCAAGGAGGCGTGGCAAATATTCGACGAAAGGCCATACTGTGAAGAACACGTCAGTTTTAATCGGATACATTGCTAAGCTTTTACCGACCAATCAATAGAACATTAACATCAAGTATTAAGAAACATTGCATCATTTTATTCCATCTTACAGTGCAGCACAGAGATTTAAAGCTAACATTTAACTGATACAAGAAGCCACCTGTTTCGAGCTCGAGCGGCGCTCCCACACGCAATGCACGTACAACCCGGCCCACACGTGCAGGCCGCTCTCCCGCACCCGCAGGGGTTGCAGCTGCAGTGCTCCTCGCACGGGCACAGCTAGTGGCTCCCCGTCGCCGCAGCCACCGACGCGTACCTGCCCACGTCCGATCGAAGGGGTAATTTAGACGAACACGTACGACCCCTCTCGCGGAGACGAGAGGGTGATGCGGTGCGTGAAATCACCTGCATACGTCGCCGCCGGTGGACGACACGACACGGCACAGCCGCACGTGCCGTTGCACGCCCTGTCCTCGACACGGTCGCTCTCCGCCATGCACTCACGTTTCAGGGACGGAGGGAAGCCCGTTTGTGCTGCTCGTGCAGGACGTAGAACAGGACGCGTGGCGTGGCGTGGCGTTCCACAGCAGCGATCACGCGTGAGGGCCATGCAACGGCGAACGTGTCACTTCGCTCGCCTGCGGTCGGAGAGAAAGAACAGAGCAAGGATTGGAGTCGCAGTGGACCGAGTCAACAACCAAGAATCTCTTCAAGAAAAAAAGGGGAACTGCTACACATTTCTGAACTCTTAATATCAACATAGTATTCATGTTACAGTTTCAATTTCACGAAGATACATCAACATTCAAAGCAACATGAATCAGTATCTTTCTACATGTTACAAGTAATCGATGAATATATCCAAGTTCTAAGGTTATGATCTGACACGAGTCAGTGGTTAACTCCTGAAGCAAATGCTAGAAAGGGCAGTTTTCCACGCAAAAACATTCTGGATATGCCTCGCATGCTGACATCTGGAAACCATATGTTGCTCTCCTGCACACTCCCCCTACATTTCCATGTTTCCTTGGCCTTCTTCTTCTTCTTCTTCTTGTTCATGATGGAGTAGGCAGTCTCTCTTTCCTCTTTCATGGCTTGTCTCCTCGAAATGGTTTGTTCTGATGCCTCTCCCAGATAAGCGCAGGACGTGCGCAGGACTGCAACAATCTCTAGCATTTCATTCACTCTTCTTCCATTGCCTAAGAGGGAGCTTTTCCCCATGAGCTTGTCTCTTACGAACGCCTTGAACCTGCTGAAGAACGAGAATCGACCTCCTGCTTTGGTGGCGAGCTCAGATGTCTCAGCTACAGCGTCTTGTCTTCCTGTTGGATTCAAATGGAAGCTGACCTTTTTGGAGGGCTCCACATGGTGGAAGAACGTCTTGGTCTTCCCTGCATGCGACACGAACAGGCCATGGTTGAATTCCACCTTGTTGCAGGCATCAAACTCGGGAGTAGTTGCGGCAAACATGTCTGTCTCATGATCGATGTCGACGAAACCAACAGCGAACTCATCTGGTTGGGACTGCGAGAAGATGGGCTTGCCGTCGATGCCATCAAGAAGTGCACTACTCTCATCCATCTGTGAAACAAACAAGACCGATCTTAAGATGAAGAAGACCAAGATAACGTACGTAGCTTCAGGTGGAAATTAAGTTCCTCCTACCTCTGTCGATCCACAACGGTGCAAGGTTAGGACAGCTCGTAGGTTCTCCACTTCATTCTTCTCTTCCTTGAACTCCTCTTCCAGATCACTTATCTCGATAAGCTTCGTAGGCTCCCCAAAGTAGCCTGAACTTACACAGTCAGTTCGCCGACAGAACCTAGTACCGCCTTCATCATCTCCTCTATCGAGCTCCAACAGAGATGATAACTCATCGAAATGGGGATTAGTTCCAACCCACATGTCAGTGCTATTAACCAGTGGGAATGCATCTACTTGATTACTGGTTTCCAGAAAGTTACCAGGGTGCATGAAATGAGGGAACTCCTCCACCTCCAACGGAGGCAAGGAGAGGCTGTGTTGCACCCTCGCACACTGCACCGCCATATCTACCTTCGTTGGTGTGTAGGAGAAGCTTCCAACACCCAAAGTTTGTTCGCTTACATGCGGCATCCGATTGCCATCTACCGGAGTAGTTGCATCAAGAGAAGCTCCCTGCATCATCACCGATGAGCATGCATCGTTCGGAAACGCTCCATCGATCCACTGTGAATGAGCTCGGTAAGGAGCACCGTAGTGCTCGATGATCTTGGGGCCTGGCGCAGTCTTCTTGAACACTCGGCACAGAGCGTATGCGTCCTTAATCCACCAAGTGTTAGACAAGAAGAAGAAGAAGAAGAAGAAGAAGAAGAAGAAGAAGAAGAAGAAGAAGAAGAAGAAGAAGAAGAAGAAGAAGAAGAAGAAGAAGGATAGAAGAATGAGAGATCGGTGGATTGATACGGTAACGTATTATATATACACATACCTGTAAGCCTGAAGCGGCGTTCTCGCATTCCTTCTCGTCGAGGCGGTACTCATGCATGACCCAATCGGTACGAGAGCCATGCGGCGCTCGTCCGCCGTAGAAGACGAGGGTCTTCTTCATCCCCACCGCGCGCCTCTGCGAGTTCACCTTACGATCCTTCCCCGTGGCTTTCCAATACCCGGCCTGAGTCGCTCGGTTGGTCCTCGATCCATTGGGGTACTTGCGATCCCGCGGGCTGAAGAAGTACCACTCCAGATCCTTGCTTGGCAGAAAGGATTTCTCTGAGATGGAATGGCGGACATTAAATTTGCAATGTTCTCTCTTGTTCACCTTTTGACTCGAGTGAATTCATCGAGAGGTTTCTACATGCTTACAATATATCCATGCATGGTTTCCTTCCGAACAAGGAAATCTAAAGCAACATAGGTGAAGGAGATAGGAGATGTAGTGAGCGGACGAGGTTGATCGTCTCATCTCATCTTAAAGTAAGTACGAGTAACCTTTAACTTTATGTTAAGAAAATAAGTATCATACTCACAAGGTTACTTTCGGTCTCTAGGTTTTTACCATAGGCTTTGAACAAAGTGTTCTTCTTTATCTTTAAGAAGGTGAAAACCTAACCTACTTTGTTTTGAGGAAAGCTAAATGATAAATATACGTATAAGATCATCAAATCTAGCCCAGAATCTTGTTATGATGGAGTATTACATGGCTGGGAATGGAGAAAGGTCTCTCCGACAAGCAACCTAGGAATCGCATGCAAGTGGATGAAGTGCAGCCGAGGAGATGCCCCAGAGACCATCCCTTTCTTGAACAGCTTGCTTGTCAAGCAAATCTCTAACATGGAGGAGTTCGACGATCAAACATAGGATTGATCTCGGTAAGACACATGAACTCTCAAGAACAACGGGAAGGAACCAGATATTTGTACCTGGTAAATCCCATGGCTCGCATTTGTAGAGATCGACCTCAGGAATGATCTCCAGCTCAATCATGCGTCCATTAATCTTCCTTTTTAGGTAGTAAACGATGAGCTCTTCGTCGGTGGGATGAAACCGGAAACCAGGAGGCAAGCTCACCGGCGCCATTGCCTTCTCAGCTAATTCTGACTCCCTGAAACAACGACAAGAAGGTAGACGAAGGCCTTTTTGATCCCAAAAGAACTCAGAATAGATGTACAAAAACTATAATCTAACAGTTGGATACGTAGATATGTTGGAGATCTTGATGGAGACCTCGATGGGGCAGAGAGGCGGGTGGGGGAGGGAGGAGGGGAAGGGGAGGTGGTGGATAAGCTTTATAGTGGGATGTGATCTGAGTTGTCTCAAATGCTATTGGGTTGGTTAGATTCCTGTCGGCGTCCAGGAGAAGCTCGAGGGCTATATCTTGCGTTTGCTTCCTTCTCTTTGCATGGATTCCATGAACGGTGACATGTAAACATGGCGGCTTCTTTCTCTTCTCCCTCATTAATAATAAAGCCTGCGGCGGGAACGTGGCGTCTTTCTATTGGAGGACGCCGATTAATGGGCTTCATGCGCTTCCAAATCATCTTGGATTGGACTTACACCTTAACTAATTATCTAGATTATTAGTAAATTTTGGATTCTTATTTTCAATTATTGTGGAACAATTTTTAGTCGAATCACTGAATTTCTAATTTGTGCCATCTGACTTCTCGAATTTAACCAACATTTATATCAATTATTATCATCAATCTAATTGGATTCGACCACCTAATAAATTAGTGAAAAAACACTATATTATTGAGACATTTTTGGTAATCCCTTTTGGCTCTGCAACAAATTTAAATTAAATCCTAATCTTTTTGTGTTATTAGAATCCCCAATTTGAGCATATATGTAAATCAAGAAAAGTTTACTTCAGCAAATTACTATTTTGGTAGAAATGTTTGTACTATGTTATATAAATATATATATTTGTATATATTTGTTACGAGTAGCAAAATCAAGATTTATGAATTAAATTAAACGACGATAGACATGATCGAAATATTTTATTGAAATTGATAGATTATCAAAATATATTATAATTTCAGATGATTATTATTATTATTAAGAAATATACGCATGACGTTTCGGTGAGGAATACCAAAAGCTGGCGAGGAGAACCGGATACCAAAGGCACGCATCGTCAAGCATGTGACGCAGCACGACCTTTGGCGCCTCCCCAGGTATCCACGTGGCGAAACAGGATCGGCTGGGCTGGATCCTTTTCCTTTCCCTCAATCCATCTTTGGGTGCCTTTCCCTCCTTTTTTTGGGTTTACTATCTTATCCCCACTTAGACAATTTTCACTATAATTTTTTGTTTGCTTAAAAAAATAAAAATTCATATCCTTATCATCATCATCATCATCATCATATTTTCCTCATCAAATTATTATTATTATTATTATTACTATTATCAATATCATAACGAACATATATCAATATAAATATTTAATTTCATTGGACATAGGTGTTATGTGTTTATTATTATTATTTTGATATTAAATAAAATTATTAATTATGTTTGTGTTTCATATATAATTAATATTCTAATTAGTATTGCTATAACATTGTTATTTTTTTAAAATAATATAGTGGAGCGACTTATCAAGTGAGTTATTAGGATACACATTGGCCCTCTCTCAAGATCTCGTATTAGTATCAAATTTAGAAATTGGATCATTCCTTTTTACATAATGCTAAAGTATGCTATATCTTTATGATATGCATCGACCGACCCTCTCGAAATCTCATACTAACTTTAGTTCCATGTAATCATGATAAAAGTAATCTCAATCTTAATTCAGCCATGGAGCCCATTCTTGACCATAAATGGACAAACTTCCTCGGAAGAGTAAGATTAAGAGTCAAAGGCGAGGTTGGTGTCTTATGTGAGTTTGCATGGCAAAAAGAATTGGTGGCTGCCTTGGAGGGATTAGGATAATGGAGAAATAGTGTTGGGATCGATACTTTAGTGCCTGCCTTGAATTGGTGGCTACCGTGCCAAAGCAGGAAGCAAAGTTCTTTGGCTCACCGATGTGCCAATCTAATAGTAATTGGAAACCAGATCGGTGAGCGTTGACATCCATCACGGCCGAAAGGTTTGCCGACCTAATGTCTCTACTTTCTTGAATCTAAAAAAAAAAAGAAGCCACCGTTTGGATTTTTATTATTATTAGATCTTTAAATCAATGTGAAACTAAATATGACCTTATATAATTTTTCTAGTTGAAGCGACAAGGCCTCTATCCCTCTCTTGTAAACATCATGCTTATACATGTAAAGATTAGCGATAAGACTTTATCCATATCATAAAAATATTCATGTGTATGAACTTGTATAGGTTCTATCATGCATCTTCCTGTTTTAATTCAAGAAAGATAATGGCTCAAACCGAGAATCCAATATATTATCAAAAGAAAATATTTGTGTGAGATGAAATAGATAAACATGGTTGTCTGATGAATCATGTTATTTCTATTTAAAATAGACAGACATATAAGACCGACACTTAAAAAAGTGTTACAAAAGAAATATTGTGGAAGATGGAGCTTTTCTTCTAACAATTTTTCCTAATGTCAATATCGATTCCAAGAAACTTTCTTTCTGAAAGACTCCGCGGATGCCGAGATGATGTGATGCTGAGATTGTCATAATAGTTGCAATCTGTATCTCTGACACTTTAGATCTGGATGCTCAAATTATTCCAAAACCAAATGAATTCTGTAAAGCCTACTCATTGATACAACAGCACTGATGAACCAGCTTAATTAACATGATCTAACGCTACATTCACCGATAGCTAGCTTATTGCATAATGTCTTGTATGCTGCACTGCAATGCTTGAATTTCTCCTCAGCGGCTACCTGCTCATTAATCAAAGAAAAGTTTTGATACCATGTCATAAACATGAAAAAATGGCTGCAAAATCTTGCAAACATGTTAAAGAAAGTAGAAATTTCATCCCGAGAGCCAAAAATTCAAATGTAACCCTATTGGAGATTCCACCCGGGTGACTGTTCATGAAAAACATAGGTCTCCATAAGATGATGCTTGCCAAGCGCTGGAAAGTAAACGAGGTTAGAAAAAAAAAAAACGCTCTGCAAGAGCAGGGTAAGAATCAACCCTGTTTTAAAGCCAATTTGCCTTGCAACAAAGTTTATTCTTGAAACCAATTGCATTTACCAGTTCAATGTAACATCTAATGGCACTGTTTGAACCCGTAAATCCACAAGCTCAATAAAAGTGAAAAAAGGAACGTTGATGAGATTATGAGACAACAGTAAGCAATCTCAGATTTCAGACTTGACTTGCTCAGTTGCTCTTTCAAATAAAAGCTAAAAAGAGCAGGTTGAGATCAGGATTGGTGTTCAACTCTCAAATAGGGATCAAATGGATTGACAAGATTGGCCGAACTGGATAATTGGAGGATCCTCCAAAGATTGCTTGGAATAATTGGGACCAACATGGTTCAACAGAATATGATGTCACCCAAGATAGGGTCAAAATGTGTCAAAATCTGTCACAACATGTCATAATAGATCCAAAAGCAGGCAAGAAATGATTAAAATCACCAAAATAACAAGTATTAATCAATATCAGCAGTACTAGATAGGAATAGGTTAAATCATCCCTGCCTGATCCCATCTAATCCTTGAGCACATATCAACATGATCTTGGATGATTCTTGGCCCAGGATCACCTTGACACAGAAATCGGTGTTTGAAATTATCAAATTGAATTTAGATCTGCCAGGATCTGTCAAATTCTCAAACCCAGTATTTAACATAGCAGTTTATCATCATTATCTTTACTCTAGAGAGCACACAGTTCTTCATTGATCTAATGAGAATCATGCTCCCTTTTCAGGTCCATAGCATGTAATAGGCTCATCTTAGGGATCACTGACTGATTGACTGGAAACATAGACAACAATGATGCCGTCACATGAAATAACCCTTACAACAAGAAACATGCAGTAGGAATACATGCTGAGGTGCTCAATGCCTTTAAAACATATCCTACTTACTAGCAACATTATGTCGCTGATCATGGTTCAAACCAAGTACTTCCAAACTAGAGAAAAAAGCAATGCCAAGTCTTTACCTTTGATGAACCTTGGTGTCGATCTGGATGCCACTTCAGAGCACATGTTCTGTATCTGTTAGAAATGACATCAATAAATTTCTGATGTGACTAACCAGAAAGTGAATATAACATGAGTTTTGATCTACAACCCATCTACAAGAGAGTGGAGTCAACTTTCATCTCACCTTTAATGTTTGTTATAGAACATTCATACGTCAATTCTTAATTTTCTTTTACCGCCTGGTAATTATATTATGTCACTCATATATATATGTGTCTATATATATATGTATATATGTATATGTATGTATATGTATATATATGTATATATGGATATGTATGTATATGTATGTATATGTATATATATGTATATATGTATATATATGCATATATATGTATATATATAAAAGAACACTTCCATCTCCAAGTAACCAAACTTATGATCTTATATCTGTATTAGCTTCATAAAAATATGTTATCTGCTTATAAGTCTCCCCTTTTTATGAATTTATGTGGCTATCATTTCCCTGCCTATTTGTTATTTACAATTATAGAAGTTCAACTTTCCAGTTTTCAAGTTCTTTTGTTAAGGTTCCACAAATCTTCACTATCATTTTCATGATAGCAAAGTACCTTAATTCATCTTTCATATTGTCTTAATTGTTTTATAAATGTCGCCTAAATTTTTTCAGTCATCCAATACTTATAATGCATTTTCATGAAGAAAACATATGAATTGCTTACTAAAAACTGGAAAGTAGGTTTTGGTTCACCAGTTTTAACCCCCATCCTGAGAAGTGGAATAATAAACCAAAAAATCAACAGAAGAATAGTCTACTTGCTGTTGCTATTTACCTTTGGCTATCTTAATTGCAAATTATGGAACATATAGAAGGCTATGCCTAACTATAAAACCCCCTCAAGTTTCAAATAGTACCTTTTAATTTTATGTAAAGCATAATGTTCCAACATAAGAAAACAATATTTCACTTCCTCAAACATTTATTATTTGCATAAAAAAGTACTTTATACTCACATGCAATATGCATAATAAAACTATTTTACTAAATTTATACTGAATAGAGGAAGATTTAAAAAGTAAAATAAATTATCTAGATCATAAAAACTTTGAAACTTACGCTCTTTTGACTTCTTCTATGTTTAAAGGACCAAATGCTCTCAAACCAAGAGCTAGCCTTTCAGATGTGAGTTCTGGTTGAGCAGAATAATCATTTTCATCATCTGTTTCATATGTCCAATTCCTGCTTTTATGAGAAGTGTGGCCAGAATGACTCCAATGGGAATCTTGAGAATTGTGAAAAGACCAATAAGAGAATCGTGGCCCTCCAAATGCAGAATGAAATATAGTCTCAACATCGTCATCATCATCATCGTCATCACTTTGATAGAATTCAAAGACTCTTTTCTCTGGAAACATACATAGTCCAAATTAAAAACATCTGAGTTTGAACTAATAAAATTGCAAGAACTAATCACATAGTCCTACCTGTTAGTGGAACTAGCTTAGCTTTTATAAATTTGACTACTAAAGCCTATAACTCTCTCCATACTTTTGTGGCTCAAAACACAATTAAGCAACACAAAAAATTGAAGCTTGATGAAACTTGATCTCAAAGGTGCATCATCAAGATGAACTTTGACAATTAAACACATTACTGCGTAACATAATGATTTTTCTTGTGAAATAACCACAACTATATAGTTATCTTTTATTTCATAAACACATTCTTCACTTGCCTTTTGCTTTAAAATGATACTGTTTCTGACGAAACATCATCATTTTCCTTCACAGCACCTCCACAGTCTAGGGATTTTTGAAGCATTATGCAAGTTCAATAAATTTATCAACTACAAGTAATTCAGTGTGACTCTGATTTCATAACTAGGTTCAGCCATAAGTAAAGTTTTCTCAAACTATCTATGAAGGCTTCCGAATATTGAGTATTCATAATGAAGAAGCAGTATTTCCAAACATGGTTGATTCCAATTCGGATCAGCTGAGCTGGCTTAGGATCAGCCAATGGCAATCCAATTTCTTCCAAAAAATGTTCAGCCATAAGTAAAGTTTTCTCAAACTATCTATGAAGACTTCCGAATATTGAGTATTCATAATGAAGAAGCAGTATTTCCAAACATGGTTGATTCCAATTCGGATCAGCTGAGCTGGCTTAGGATCAGCCAATGGCAATCCAATTTCTTCCATTTCATACCGTACCGTCGTACCGAGCCTTGCTCGGTATGGTACGTATCGGCATATACCAAGCGGTACATATCGGCATAATGAGCGATACATACCGGCGTATCGAGTTAGGATAAGGTTTTTAAGTTAGAAATAAATATACATTTAGTATAGTTTTAGCAAAACAAATGAAAATTAGATAAGAATAGTGCCACATATTTTTTTTTGAGCTTTGAGGAATAGCCTTATGCAATGTTCGCAATTTCGATCCATTTTGGATTGTCCTTCCATTAATATTGAATTATCTACAGAAAAAATATTTGAATTGTTTGATTATTTTGTATATAATTTAAACTTTAAGATTCAAATGAATTAAGTAATTACATGTGTAGATATACTCTATTCTATCACCAAAATGAATAACGGGCCTTCACGGGTGGTGGATCGGGGTCCTCGATCCTATGCATCTGTATATCAATATGATATGTTTGTCAAACCCAATCCTGACATTGATCCCACGACATAGTGTATTGACACACCGTATACCATTGATGCATCAGTATGGTGATTGTCGTAGGTTGATCGTCGTGAATCACATGTGTCTGAGGCGGCTCTTGAGACATATATTGGTGAATATCATAACTTCTACTTTCGTTATTGATCTACTGCTTCGTATCATACTGTTGCTCGGAGAAGTATGACTAACCATCACCGTACTGCTATTGGCCATAAGATTCTCCATAATACAACGACTATGAATACGATGAGCTTCGTTCTGTGTCTACGTTGTGTAGGCTTTGTTGCATCTGTTGAAAATCATCCACTAGTTTCCTCGTAATCCTTCCAAATTAGCCTCCTAAATTTGATCAAATCCACAATGGTCGAAATTTTGACCGTTACCGCCTAATATTACCCCGTATCGTTCGATACGGGACGTTTTTAAACGTTCCGCTCGGTAGTGGGCGGTCCGCGTATCGGTATGCCATCGGGATTGTATGTATACATCTGTGTTTTCAACGTGGTATTTTAAAATCATTTGGTGAGGAAGCGTTTTTGCTGCCCTAAATAAATGGTCAAACAATCATGGTCAACTGCTGTCCTCATCTTGTTCTTGTCATGAAATTATGTAACTTCTTACTCATCTTTCATTGTCATTTCACCTTCTTTCTCCCATATGAACATCAGGCATCAGCATGATATTTGCAAGTATTGTGTGCTTATGATTTGATGTATAGAATAATATCTGTTCATCATAGCTGGATGTCAAAATTTGTGATATAGAATGTGCCTCTGCAATGTTTGCTTTAATACATTTCTGTCAATTGTTTGATGAATAGCTTGGACTTTCAACTTATTTGGGAAAGGTTCTTATTAATGTTTTATAATTTATTTATTTATTTATTATTATTATTTTTTATTTTCTTTGTTATGATATGCAATTTGCAAGTTATATTTTGAGGGGTGACTTATCTAAGAATTCAGATTGTGCAAAGCACAGTGTGACAATGTGTCACGGACTTAGCTGGTTTTGCCTAAGTCGTGCGGCACCCTTGCGTGTCCGTCCGCAAAGGTCAACCTCCCCGAAACCTACCCTTTAGGATGCCTCCAACGATCAAATTGACCATTTGAAAACTAATATAAACCGACTGTTACTGCCCGGTACAGCCCCGTATCACCCGATACGAGCCTGTACCGAGCAGTAACAGTCGGTTAATATTAGTTTTCAAATGGTCAATTTGATTGTTGGAGGCATCCTAAAGGGTTTTTAAACCCTTTCCTCTCCCCTTATATGGGGCTAAAAATCCGGTACCGCTTGGTAGTGGGCGGTTCGCGTGCCGATAGGTTGGCGGACCGATACGTACCGCCCATACCGTACGGTACGGTACGAAATTAAAAACCTCGGATATAAGGAATAGGTCAGAATTGACATGCAATTGGTCATATTGGTTGATTTTGGAAAAGTTCAGGTAATCTGACTAGTTTCCGGCCAATTCTAACAAGGAATGTTGTCGATGATCCCCAAATGTAGAGGCGGAGAGAAGAGGAGGGAGACAAGCAAAAGGAGGAGGGGGGCTTATCTTTTTCTTCACTGTCTTTCAACTGATATTTCTTGTAAAAATCGTTGTCATCACCTCTCTGCCCTACCCAAAAATGTTCTCAATCATAAATATTCATTAATTTTCTAACTTTATTTTCTTATTATCATATTTTACTAATAAATTATTTTCAGCCCATTCCAACCTTGTCAATCTTATCCAACAAATCTGGCTGTTACTGAGGTTTTGCTACTGTTCACTATCAGTGCCATTCCAATTTCGACCTATGCATAAAACAATACACTGTATAACACAAGAATGTCCTTACTCTTATTGCAATTAGATTCCCATTGTGGATCACGATAACCATTCTTCTTTGCTCCCATGGCCCAATAATGCCTTCTAAACCATGGTGTTTCACGAGTTGATGAATTCTGTTCAACTTCATCTCGCCAGCTCTGAGACCTCATGGAATGGAAAGAAAATCAATACTACAACAAATCAAAAGAAATTCTTAACATCAAAATCATGCAAGAATTAGTGCATCCTTTGTAAAATAGAAAAACAGTATATAACCCAACCAACAAGTAGTTCAAATGTATTAGTTCATCTATCAAGATGGAGAAAGTTTTGACAGAAATGAGAAAAATAATCAAAAGAAAAAGCATATTATCAATGTCAAAATTTATACTTAAATACTGATTATGAACAGATAGAAAACTTTAGCTGCCTAACATAAATTTGATTCCCATGGCCATAACTATGCCAGCTGAAGAACTTGAATTTTTGAACCGATATAAACTGAAGGTGATCCAGTACCTTAAGAAAATGTTCTGGTCACAAAAATATGACAAGTACTTTGGTCACAACAAAAAATAAAATCTAGTGGCAAACTTAACTTCAGTAGATAAGGAAGATGTGGAATCATAGATGGTTTGGCCTCTCACAAGGTACCAATATTAACATCGAATCCTAAAGCTTTTCAGTTCTAATTCCCAGTTCCTGACAGAAGAATCCTGACTCTGAAAAAACTAAATGACTTAATTCCCAACCAGCAGTTGTTCCTTATTTCCCCTCATTGTTAGATTCTCAACATTCTAGAATGACTTTACATCCTTGGATGAGCCAATTTCATATCTCCTTAAAGTAGAAATTAGCAATTATCTACAGTAAGAACAAAATCCTCAAACTCAATGTCAGGGGGCCAAGATTTCATAAAACATAATACATGCATAACATGAGTCATGAAGCTTAATGAAGTACACACTACAAGATTAATCCTTTTGGTCTATGTAGAACCTTCAAAAGAAAATTTTCTGGAACAATATCTAGCACGCCTTGTCCCAAAACTCCAGGTTTATTGTATAAACAGCATGAATCTCTAAAGGAATAAGTCTTCCACATTTACTATATGGAAATGCAATAAGCATGAATCAACTTTGATTGGACGAATATCACATCTCCAGCAATAAGAAAGGTAGATGATTTTCTTGAAGATGCAAATGAAATTATCCACGTCATCAATCAATGGTTATCTAAACTGCTTGAAACTACCAGTGGTAGGTGTAAGTTGCAAGCATCAGATACAAATATATGAATTTTATAGCTCTTCAGTGGCCTTTAACATGACAAACCTTGCAGAGGAGGACAGGGATAAAGGTTTTGCTGTGCAGAAGTAAAGCTCAAGATAATCATGGAGATGTTCCCATGCACATGACAGAGAAAAGAACAAGACAACAATCAGGGATAAAACCATTCAGAATCTATTTGTGCAGAAGACATCCATTCCAAGTCAAGGATATGACAAAGGAAATAAATTCACTTAAAAGTGCAGGCAGATACAAAAAAAAGAAATGGTTTGATTTTAAACAGCTCAATTTTGGTGGTACTACAAAAGAAGTGCTGGTAGAATTATGTTCTACAAAACTCTGTGTGCGGTGTACACTGGATATTTTAGGTAATTAAAGAAATGAGGACAATTAACAACAGTATGGAAAAGTTTCAGATTAAGCAAGCTAAAAGAATGGCCCAACAAAGAGAAACAAAAACAGCCAAAATATTAAGAGTTCGAATGATATTTCTAAGAGTTAAAAAAATAATAATGACGACAGAAGAGATAAATGTCAAGAATAATATACCAAACCAACAAGCAAGAAGAAATAAAGATTGCATAAACTAACCTGAAAGAGATACTCCGCATAGTCCGAGAGGTTGCCAACTTGTGTCCTTTTAGATTCCATCTTTCTCTTCCGTTTTACATAGTAATTGAATCGCTGAAAGTATAACTTGATAAGAAACAAGATATAGAGAACAGTATCATCACTAATATATATATATATATATAT
>LVTN01000368.1:254164-275136 GCA_001649415.1 Musa itinerans
ATATATATACATATATATACAAATGTATATATATGTATACAAATGTATATATATGTATACAAATGTATATATATGTATATACATGTATATATACATATATATACATATATGTATATATGTATGTATATGTATATATATATATGTGTATATATATATATATATATTTATAAATATTAAAATTCTGTAGAAATAAGGAGTATCCACTTCAAAAGTTGTCATAAAATAAGAAACAAAAGGCATGCACAAGACTAATCACATTGCAATGTCGTAAATAATGTTTCTTAGATGCTATGATAAACCCAATAATGACTAATTTGAAAGACAATTGGTGGGACTTGCAGGGTTTGGTTGTCTAGACAAAGGATTAGTTACTAATGAGATTTCACACCAACAAAAGAGAGACTTTGGAACATGGAAGGAGGTTATTTTCTGCATGAAATAAAGGGGCAAAAAGGCCAAAAAAACGCTACTTCTGATGTCATTATGTTTAAGATTTTGTCAAATTTCATATTTCTGATCAAAAATTTATGTGCTTCTCAAGCAAAGATTTGGTATCCATGCGGGAGACCATGTAATGCTGTTGGTAGTTAACATAGGAATATGCCCATTAGACCCAACACAAGTACCTTGTGATCTCGAAGTAATGCGAAAGCACACCATCATAATTTCGTTTGTACGAATCAGAAATCTGTTCCCAAAAGCAAGCAGAGACTCAAAGGCATTGTTTCCCAAAAAAATAAAGGATTTTGAGCTAATTCTTTTTGTGTGTCTTCGAACCGATGCGGCCACTCAATTCATCAAACACATGAAGGGCCAGAATAGGGGCTGAAAGACGATCAAAAGGACAAAAACGAAGATGAAATCAAAGGGGAATAAAAGCAAGGAAGCATGCATAAGTACTCACGGGGTACCAGTAGTTCTTCCTCCGGCGCTCCAAGACGGGGGTGGAATGGAAGAAGGAGACGGGCATCGGCGAGAGGGGAGAAACGGGAGAGCCAACGAGAGTGGATCGCAGCACACGATTCATGATCGATTGGGAGAAGATGCGACGTAGGAGAGGGAGAGAGCAGAAGGTGGAGAGGCGACCGCCTCTTCTCATCTTCTCAATCCGCGGCGACCGCGAGGGGCCATTTCGGTGCCGGTTTGCTTTGCTGCGGCTCCGACGAGAGCGGATCGCAGCACACGATTCATGTTCTCGCTCCGAGGGCGATTAATGAACCGTCAAAACGGACCGGACCGGGCCACATTGAACCCGCATCCGCTCTATTTCCGATTGGGCTTAGCCTATGCACATTGAACCCGGATCCGACTTGGAGATTACGTGGAAAAGAATGTATTATATATATATATATATATATAAGTCTACTGTTGCAGATATAAAAGAGACAGGGCAGGCGGAACAGCCGGCGGAAGCGCGGGGAGGACCGCCCCAACTCCTTCATCCCCTTCCTCCCATTTGTCGCCTTCCCCTGCCTCCTCCCTTGCCTTCTCCTCCTCCCCCTTCCTGCCTGTTGTCCTCTTCCTCCTCTCTCTCTCTCTCTCGCGCGCGCGCGCGCGCTCGCTGAATCCTCCAGGCGTAGAGATGGCGCCCCTCAAGGAGCTTCTCGCGCAGGATAGCTTCTGGAGGAGGAGGACGAAGACGAGACCCGCAGCAGTAACACGAGCTAAGAGTACGCCGCCTAACCCCGGGGAACGCAAAGGAAAGGCCAGAAGTCATGAAGTCGCCTATGAGAAGTCGAACACTGTCACACTGCAGGAAGAGGCAGTGTGCTTCGAGGTGGATATGCAGCCAGCAATCTGCGATGCTGCAACCCAGGCTGTGGTTTCCATCTTAACTGGCTACATCGAAGCCTTCCTCAAGCATGAAAGCTTCCGTGCATCGCTTCGTCGTCGTTGTAACGCTTGCCTCGGCATCGCAAGCGAGCTTGGAGTCTTCGCCGAGCTCGAAGAAGCAATTGCGATGATAGAGAGGGTGGTTGAGGAGCGCAGGGGCGTGAAGGGACTACAGAAAGCTTCTCTAAAGCTCGGCGTCATCTCAGGGTTCACTGTTGGTTTTCCCAGCTCACGTCTCTCAGCGTGCGCCCATCTCTACCTCAGTGTGATCTGCAAGATCCGGAAGGAGGACAGGATGACCGCGGATCATCTTCTCCAGGTCTTCTGCACCGCGCCACTGGAAGCACGGACGATCCTATTACCCGACTTGTGGAACCAGCTTTTCCTTCCACATCTCTCTCATCTGAAGGCATGGCATAAAAAAGAAGTGGAATCCATCGCGCAAACGCCGTGCGGGGCGAAGAAGATGAAGCTGCTTGATAAAATGTATGATGATGTGATGAACAGAGGCACACACAACTTTGCAGTTTACTACAAGGAATGGCTTATCGAGGCGAAGAAAGCTCCTTCACTTCCCTCCATTGACGTCCCTTCTGCATCTTCTTCAAGAATGATACAACGAGTATCTCATGCGATCCGTCGGGACGACGTTTACAGCCCAATGGTCAGCCAAAAGTCCTATGAGGCTGTTCTTGGCCAGTTGAAGAGAATGGAGGCAGCTAATGAACTGAGAATTAAAGGAAGTGATAGGGACGAGGAGAGAAAGAAGGAAATTGAAGTGGATCAGAGTGTTTTAGGAGAATATAAGGGATCCAAGATGATCAATCCTTATTCAGGAAAAAGAGATCATTTAGGTGGAGAATCACAGCAAAGTCAGAGGCTAAATGCATATTCTAATGTAAGTAATCATTTTAGCTATACTTATCAGTATCCTCTGAAGAATCTCACTGTGAAATCTGATAACAATAACCTACCATATAACATGTTCACTGTTCTTGCTCCACAGGCTAAAACAAATGAGCATACTCTTGGTGAACTGGCACAAGCAATCTTTGAAATGAATGCAGTTGATTGTTCTTCAGCCTGCAACAACTGCCAAGATAACAATGTGAGTAAACATGTTTTCACTGAATTCTGAACTGATATGGCTCCTAATTGGTGGCACATTATTCTGCTTAAACTTAGGTATCATTAAGCAAAGTCCAGATTACAGAACCTGACTTGAAGAAAACAGCACATTTGTGTAGGAAATCTGATCAAAAATCACCAGTGCAGAGCATTAGGTACTCATCCATTGAGCATATTCATCATGAAATCTTTAAGTAGCACTCAGTTAATGTTATCATAGTACTTTTCATAAGCTTAATATTTTATTCTTTTCCTGATAATCCATATCGATAAGCTCTAGATTAAGAGCGTCCTTTTTTCTCAGTGCAGAGCCATTTGATGATTGTGAAGACATTGGCTTCTGCTGCATTTTCTCAAATGATTCTAAAGAGTATGTGTGTCCCTTAAAAGGTCAGCTCTTTAAAGAACCTGTAACCATAGAAACTGAGCATATATTTGAGAGTGTGGCCATGAAAGAGTGTCTCAATCAAGCAAAAACATGTCCTGTAACAGGACAGCAGCTGAGCTGCCAATCTGTGCCAGTTACCAACTCTGTGTTGAATCAATTGGTCGATGGCTGGGTATCTGAGAATTGTTGGAATCTCCTGATCATTATGGCACAATTAACTAAAAATGAAACTGAAGGAGACAAGAAATCCAAGGATGATTTAGCATTAGAAATCATTGACAGGCTTCTTGCAGGTCGTGGCAAAGAGGAACAGATGGAAAATGCAAGAAACCTCATTGCTCTTGGCGGTTTACGATTTCTGATACACAGGTTCGAAACAGGGAGCTTCAATGTGAAAACGCGTGTCATTGGTTTCTTGTTGTGCTGCATCAACGCGAAAGGCTGGTGCAGGAATTACTTGGCAGATAACCTGAAAAGATCTTCTGTTCTTGAGCTTCTCCATAGCAAGCAAATTAGTGCGAGGACCAATACAGTGTTACTGCTAATTGAACTGATTTGTTTGAGTAGGTATGTTTGTATGATCAACACTAATGCCTAATGCCTTATATGCAGCAGCATTTCTTGAACTTCTCTAATGTGTATTTGTTGTTGAAAATTGTACATTACGATTTGAGTATTTTGAAGAGTAAATTCTGTGCCAATACAAACTTTCTAAGATTGTCCAAGTTGCTTTGAAGGCAGTATTTATGTGTTATTAAACTTATTATGGTCCTCATATGAAACAAATGTTATCATAGAACTTCAATTGTACTCCTTTGCATATTTTTTGTCAGTTAATCTAGATTAGTTTCATCATGAATTGTAGGTTATATATATCTAGTTGAGCCTTAGAGGCATTACCATTGCTTGCAATTTGCCAACGTCTTCTGATCATTCTTTTTATTTCTGCACATCACAGAAGAAGAGACATCACATCATTCTTAAGTGGGTTGCTGAAGGAGACAATTGCAAACACAATGCATGCGTTGCTCGTGCATCTTCATAGCTTACCAGCACAAGAAAAAGCTTTGGTTGCTGTTCTTCTGCTTCATTTTGATCTTGTGGTATGATCATTGACTACATTTCTTTTCTAGATTTAATGCATGTTTAGTGGGCACTACATATAGCTCTGACTACTATTGTTAATAAAGAACATCAGTATGTTTTGGTACAAATTGGCAATATGTGATCTCATACATCTTTAATTAAGCCATCCGAAAGATTTCATCAAAGTGCCAGACTTACAGTAACACCCTTCCATAGCATTCAATGATCACATTCACCAATATGAATATACAAATTACATAGTTTTGTTAGTTAAATCTTTTGATTAGATAATGATTTCTGGTAGAAAACAATCATAGCTCCTTGCTGGATTTAAATTATTTTCCTCCAATAGTTTCTGTCTAAAACATCTTATGATGACCTTTGGCTTCTGTTCTTTAGAGTGTTTAATTGCTTGTTGATTGTCAGAGAAAATTTCTACTTGTCTGTACATGAATCCTTGCCATGAATACAATCTCACCTTCATGTCCAAAACTATAGGACATGGAATAACCTTGCCATTATGCTAAGTTTCATGCCATAAATCATTGGATTTCCTATTGTGTAAGTTTAAGTACTTGCACATTCTACGATAACAACCATAAAGTCATAAAGTTTCAACTATTTGGGGCCAATTGCATAAATATTTTGTCACCATTGAGATTTGTAAAATATTATATCCTCAGCGAAGCTATGAGTATTAAAATATTTATATATGGTTTCTATTAAAGTCCTTTTAGATCTCCTTTTATCTATCCTCTTACCACTAATTAATTATTTCAATTTTTTGAACTATAACCTATGTAGGTCTATACTATTTTAAATGATTCTCTCTTGTTTTATCCTTACTTGTACTAATCAAGAGGAATATAATATCTTTAAATTTTTTGTACTGTAATTTCTCTTTCCAGCAAGGATTGAAATTTCGTGCCATACTAATGTATTAAGCAAAGCTCGATACATCGGTATGGTACGGGAGTATCGAGCGGTACACTAAGGCATACCGAATGGTGCATCTAAACATGTATATACAATATATATAAAAATATATTCTTATATAAAAATATAAAAAAAAAGTAATATAAAAAAATTAAAAAGGAGGTGTATGTTGCCTCGGTGATGTCGCCTCCTCTTCTCCTAGTCGCCTCTAACGAGGAGAAGAACGTGGTCTGCTTCATCTCCTCATATGCGGCGTTTAACAAAGAAGGCGATGAAAACGTCGAAGGCCGGAAACGTCTCCTGCCTTCAAGGAAGAATGCGGCGAAGAAGCCGTAGAATCGCAGACGAGGTGATGAAGGAGACTGCCTCTTCCGCTGCTCTAACCGTCGCCTGGCCTTTATCCCCTGGATTGGGATCGTCGAGGGAGGGCGACGCCGGATCGGGACGCATCGAGGTTCTCCCGATTCACCCTCTTTTTTGAACGCTCTCTCTTTCTTCTTCCTTCTCCCTCGATGCTTCTTCTTCCCTTGCCGCAGCCAGGTTGATACCACTCGGTAGCGGGCGGTCATGGTCGAAATCGACCATTACTGACTTGTTTCGGGTGGTAACAGTTAAAATTTCGACCGTTACCGCCTGATGCAGCCTTATATCGTTCAATACAGGGCTATATCAAGCATTCTACCCGGTACGGGCAGTATATCATTCGAAATTTAGAACCTTGCTTTCTATGTCCTTTAATATGATATAACAAATGCGATTGTGCATGTTTTGAGTCCTATGAATTCATTGAATGTTTGTGACACAAAAATCGCTTGTCCATTTTATGGCATGCATGTATATTAAAGAGCTCAAGTCATTGTATGACAGCTTGGGACAAGTAAAAGGAGCATATACAAGAAAGAGGCTGTTGATGGCATTACTCTATCTCTTAATTGTTGTTTGTCTGACAAAAGAGCTATACCAAACTCTCAGAGGGCTCTTCTCATGTTGGGAGGACACTTCTCCAAATCTGGAGAGATTCTGATAGATTCGTGGCTGCTTCAGCAAGGAGGATTCATCGATGGATTGTTCAATACAATTAACTATGATGATGCGAAGGATGATGAAGATTTATTGGTATGTCAATCTTGTTATGGAACTGCTTTTTTATTTTGCTCATTATTCATGTAGTAGATTCTCTATCTATGTGCCATCAAAGAGGTTCATTGATTCTATGAGATTTTGTAAAGAATTGGATTTTTCACTCTGTTTGTGATAATTAAGAGGTAGATCCAAATTCTTTATGCATTTCTATGAGAAAACTTAAAAGAACTAACTAATTTACTAGTCCATCAATTTTAGTACTGCAATTAATAAGTAATATTGCTTCATTGTCCAGTTTAAGAGCTTTTGTTGTCTGAAGCACATTTAAAAATGAATTAGCCTACATTTGTCTGCTTCAGTTTGGTGCTTTGCATTTCAAAACCTGCTTCTCCCATGTTGCTTCTCCCTGATAAATATCTTTCTGATTATTATAGATCTTTAAAATTGAGAAAAATTTTGACTAGTTAATATTGTTTCTTATATCTACTTATTTTCTTACTGAAATAGCATTTTTGTGGAAGAAAATACATTGGTCATATCCATAACATTCAATTAAACCGCATATTTTTCTGTTTAAGTGTAATCACGTCCATTTCAATCTTTGCAAAAACACTGTATGTTTATGTTTACATTGTCAAAGTTCTTGTATATATATTTTATTCGATATAAACTCTGTTTTTTGGATGTTCCATCATGATAGTGAAAAAGATTTCTACGTATCTGACCAGATTGATTAATAATATCAGAATCTGGTCCATATAGGCTTAATAAAATTCTATCTAGTAGAGAGAAAGTTGAAAAGGTGACAATGCCCTATACATTTCATTATAAGACCAATGAACTAGAAAAAAAGATGAATTGTTTTGTGAAAGAATCTTTGGGCTCATAAAAAGTGAAATTTATATTTATTATAATTATCGAGAGCTTGCAGTTGAAAAAGAAAAGATACTTGAACTTTTGTTAATGCATGTCTAGTGATTCATGTGTGATATTTGAAATGTCTTTCTAATTATATCGTGAATCTTTTGGATAAACCTCTTCGGATTAGAAGGCCTAGTCTACTGGCATTTCGTTCGCTTAGATCTTCATGTTCTGTTCCCAAAACTTGGCATTTCATTCACAACCAAGTTTCCTTCAGTTGAAACAAACTACTCTGTTCTACCGGTTTCAGGAAGATGAAGCAAAGCAAAAGGAAAAGTGGCTAAAGGATGTAACCCTTGTCCTCATCGGCAATGGAAGGAAATCATTCATGGAGACTCTTTCCAGGTGTTTGGTTTCTGGAATCCAAGGTCTCGTGAGGACATGTCTGGTCACAGCAGCATGGATGAGCCATGCTTTAGTGTTGCTATCTGCTAGCCATCAGATTCCATTAGCTGTGTTCTCAGATTTCATCCCTCGGCTGAAAGAAAGATCGGAAGAAGATGATCGGATTGAGCATAGGATACTTGCTTCAATCTCTCTACTAAATTTGAGCAAGGTTTCAGGTGAGCAAAACTGAAGGACATTTAATCACTGGGTAAAGATCTTTTGGTACATCTCAAAAAACATTAACATATAGTTAATCTTCATATCACAATTTTCCGATAAAGGATTATAGTTTGATGTGATTCCTCAAGATTCAATGCATTTCTATTTTCCTTTTCTTTTGTGTGTGTGTGTGTAATGACCAGCATCTTTTTGCCTGTGTGTTATGTGTAACATAACAGGAGACATCTTAAGATCATTGCATTGATGATGCCATTACAATCAGAAGGACACCACTCCATACCATGGCGCAGGAAGTACAGTTTTCATGCTGATATCATGGAGCAATGTAGGATCAAACTGTCACCATATGCTGCAAATAATAATGGTTATTGCAATAATCTCAACAATATTTAAATCTAAATTAATGATAATTTAATTTAATTTAAGTTCTTGCTCAAATTGGCCAAATTGTAATCCTCCGATAATGGATCGACTCTAATAGATCTAAAATGTTTAGATCGACTTATAAGTCTTTATAAGTCAATTTAAGGTTTTACTTATTTTCATTAAAAGATTAATAAACCGAATCGACTTGAATCTTGATTTTTTTAAAAAAATAAAATAAATTTGATTTTTTGTGCCTATGCAACAAAAGATTTATGAAATTGTTACCACAAGAACAATGTCATTAATTTTTGTTGATTACTTGTGAAGCTTGTGGACATGAGACTTTCATACAATCACATGCATCATTGTCTGCTAAAGTGGATTCATGGGGCCAACCTGCCTTCCCTATATTTCCATGGAATTTTTGTCCTATCTAATCATGATAACACCAGACGAGATGGACAAAAAGGATCACTGAAAGCAAGAAAAGGATGAGACTTTCTTAGGCCTATGTTGCCCTCCTCTTGCAAGTAGCCTAAAGCATCCAAAAACATTACTATCCCTACTACGTTTGGATCATGCAAGAATAAATGTGAGATTTTGATTGTTATATCATGTTGAAGAGACCAATATATTCCTTCTAATCAATTTCATTACTTTTTTTCTTTTTTAAGATTGCGTTGGCGCGACGACGACGCTCTTGAGAAAGATAATTTCTAAAATTAAAAGTAATATGTATATATTAATAATCAAGAACATTAAAAAAAATAATATAATATTAATATGATTCGTTAATTCCTTATCTACATGTGAATAAGATCATATTTTTTTATTATGTAAAATTAATTATAATATAGTAGAGATCAATAATCAGAGAATATATTAAAAATCGACGTAAAATTTAATGTGATTTAATAACTTTTTATATATCATGAAAAAATTAAATTCTTTACTTATATAAGAAAATTAATACAAGTAATTACTCTCTTTTGATTTAAACCCAGTCCAAGTCTGAAACCTCGTGTATTTCCACCCTTCCACGTAAATATAAAATACCCTATATTCTTTATCTCTCTGAGGCAAAGGAATGAGATGTTTATTTTCCTTTGAAATGGATTTTGAATAGGACATCTCACATTGCTTGTTTTTTATTTTAATTTTTAAGTTAGACTAAAAAAATCAAGGTCTGCCATATTGAGATGTACCACTCGGTATGGGCGGTACGTATCGGTCTGATAGATTATCGGTACACGGACCGTCCGCTATCGGACGGTACGATTTCGATTATAGCACTATAGTATTACACTGTAACACTGTTACAGTGCTCGATACACCCGTACCGTACCGTACCGAGCCCAGATCGAAAACCGATACGGTACAGTATTGCGAATCTTGAAAAAAATATCTCTATTAGTTATACGATGATATTCAAATTAGTCATGATATGAGTCCGAGAAATTAGGGATTTGAATCACAATAATATAATGTGAGAGGTCATCTGACAATTAACTAATAGTATGAGCTCGAAAAATTACACATTTTGAAGAGAACATCTCACGTGGCCTTTTTGAGGTGGACCCCAAAAAGATACCTCTATGAGACGTATGATAAGAACCAACATTAGTCACATTACTAGCCCCCCACTTCTGGGATGGGCCTATATGGTTTTATCTTTAAGGATAGATCCTACCTGTGTGCCCTTAAGAGAGGAATCACTATCGACTTCCTAGTAGATCTTGGCTTTCTAACTCTTCAACTAAGCTAGAACTAAATGATGAGATCTTCTTATCAAAGGCTTCATAGTAAGAGAGCTGGGAAGGTATCTCGAGATGTACAAGATGGATGTCATATAATAAGAACCATACTCTCGAAGCTGGGAAGAATTTGCTGTGTGGTAGGCTCCATACAATCTTATCTTTTCAGCATGAACCTCGAAAAACTTGCAGGTCTCTCTCTCTCTAGAAGAGCAGTCACATTTGACTCTCTATCAGACGTTAGATATCGAATCTTGATTCTCTATCATATGCACGTTAAGAGTTGCATACATGCATTATTAGAAGATGAGTGCCTGTAACAAGTGCATGCCCTGAGATAAGCATTAGAACTCTCTCTCTCTCTCTCTCTCTCTCTCTCTCTCTCTCTCTCTCCAGTAGGCCTGGGTCACGGACGACATGCCCGTGAACTGTCTCTTTTATCTGGACATTTCTCACGTCCCCAAGAACAAAAAGCTTGACTACGCTGCACATCGATCCTCCTCTTATCGTTTCTTCTTCTTCTTCTTCCTCTCTCTCTCTGACCTCACTCATCTGTGCTGAGGGCTCCCTGGCTTTCACTCAGGCTGCCACTGCAACGAGATTGTGATGCTTGCGGCCAATGGTTGCTGCTGCCCATCGTCACCTCTCATTCTGCAAGCTCTATCCTTCTTTCTCATTTTAATCTGTGTTTCTTGCAATAGCCAGCTGTGTCTACCTCAAAAGGCATCAGAAAAGTTGAACCTACAACAGAGTAAAGACAAATTGATGTAGTTAAACTTTGGATCTACCGAACCCTAAGCATTTTAAAGTCAGTATCGGGCAGTGTAAAATAAGATCCATCACAACACATCCATATTACCTTTTGTTTTTAGCACTGCCAATGATTGAAGGGACACTTGATTACCTGCATCTGACTTTACCGTTCGTATTTTGTGCAATTAAATAATATACACAATTGCTTAGCCATCAGGTATACTAAAATCATCATAAGAAGTACCAAACAACTCTTAAGATTAACTAGCATTTGTTTCCACTATTTGTGGGCAAAACAACTTGTAATTAGCCATAAACTAGCCTGACACATTCCTTGGTAGAACTCTCGATGATGGATCTATCAAGATTTCATGGAACATACTTTATTTTGGGGGAGAGCACAAACAAAACTAATGAACTGCAATCAAGCACACACAGATCTACAAGTTGTTCAATAAAAAATAATTGCATCTGCAAAAGATATCGTTAGTAGTCTTCCTCATCGGACAAATCTTAGAACCGACGATCCTTTGTCTAATACATGAGAGATTTCCGGATCATTATGCTGCATGCTGAGTAATAAACAATTGTTGCACAACCTAATAGATGCATTCTCTATCTCTTCGAAGCTTGGCTTTAAACACAAGCCAGAAGCTGGTCATACAGCATCTTTCTAAATCCTAAACCTAATCCATTTCTCCAACATGATATAAATTACAGTCAAGTTCCAATTCAAAAATGTAACAGGTGGATGATTAGGTCACATGTTGTACTCTCCCTTATCACATTACTAAATACATTACAATAAAGAACTAAGCAGTACTAGAAAGAGCAGATGGCCAAGCTCGGTAATACATCAACAAAATCCTATTAAAGTCCTATTAGCTGTTCTTTAATCTTCCAGTCTTCTGATTGAGAGTATGGTTTGTTTTATTTGGTGTCTTCTTGCTGCATGGAACTGACAAGAATCTGCACAAATCAACACAAACATCCATATACTACTGGACAAAACAGGGGTTGACTGTTTGCTATATTTGTCTTTGTGGAATTCTCTCTCTAGTATTTTCATGGCTTCGACATTATAATTGATATATAAGGCAAGTAAAGCTTGCTTCTCAATTTGTTGACTTATATATAAAGCATCATCTTGCATAGTGAAAGATCTAAAAACCGGGATCAGGCCTGATTGGTCAACCGGATCGATCGGATAAGAAACCTATCTAAAGTTCAATCTGATTTATCACAAAAATCCGATGGAGCAAAAAACCAATCAAATCTAGACAAACTTGATCAAACCCATGAAAAACCACAAACCAACAATGTGGGAAGAATAAAACTTTATTATTGTTTTTTCCTGTTTCATAAAATGTATTTTTGGTTTTTTTTTATTTTCAATATCCCTACCCTTCCTATCTTACACTCTTAACCATTTATTATAAAAACAATGCTATGAAATCAAGCACAACTAATTGAAAACATGATCATCATTTTTTCTACCTAAAAATCAAAATGCCTTTTTTACATATAAGGAAACATTTTTGCTTGTGGAATACATGTGTTTCTCATATGTTCTAAGAGGAAGAAGATCACCATATCTATGAATGGCCAAGAACAAATTGGGAATAGGAAGTTTGTATTGGTTGGCATTTATATAATCGACAAATAAAGAGACAAAACAACCTTGGCATTTGAATTATACATATATGTGTCCATTCAATGATCTAATGAAATCAAAATGAACTGTTAGATCAACAAAATTAGCTGCTATGTTAACTTAATGGACTCGAGACATTTTAAACTAGATTGAACATATTTGTTCCTAGTATAGAAGGGTGCGTGTGCGAGCAAAATTGTCTACAAAATCTCTATAAGAAGTCAAATTTCCACAAGGAGAAAAATATAGGAAACTATATTGCATATAAGGGAGTTGGTATAGCCATCACCACAAACGAAGCTGATTTATATAGAAGTGCTAATACCAAAAAGCCAAAAATATATTAGAAAATATCCATATAACTGTTCCGAATGATTGTGATATTACATCCTCCTACTGTTGTTATCATATATGACAAGACCAATCGATTAAACGTTCTAGGGTTTAAATAAGGGTTCTTACAAGGTTCAACTTTGTGCAAGACATATTGTGACGAACAAGTGATACAATGACCAAGCTCATACGAAATTATGTTACACAAAAGACTCCCATCTAATGTAGAATATTTATATATGAGATAAAGACCTATATAGGAATTAGAGTAGTCCTACGTTAGTAAGAGATAAAAAAAGATTTAAGGTAATATGAGAAATTCTTATGTTCGGTTAGTGTCCATGTATGTTAGTCTCGATCTGGTATCACTCGAACTCCAACTCCATAAAACTTTCCAGTAGAGACGCAGGGATTTACGTTAAAGCATAAACCACACTGTAATCAGAAGTGTTATATCAATAGCAAATGAGCAGGTCGATATCGGCTTCCCTTGTGATGCTACAGGACGAATAGTCTACTTGGGATCTTTATCCTTTAGTTTTATAGAGTTTATTTTATTATTTTGACTCGGGGTGAAAGATTGAGGAAGGTGGATACAGAATAAGAGATGGGTGAGGCGAAGAACTATCCTTGGTCACATAAGGACAAGCTTTGCCTTACTCTACACCACCCCTTCATCTCTCTCTCTCTCTCTCATCATACTTATTGACGCGAGGAGACCAGAAGGAATAGATGAAGGGGCAGAAACTGGGACCGCAGAAGAAGGTGAGGGGAGGGGGAGAATAGTGAAAGAAACCACACAAGTAAGAGCTGTCATCCTTCCACTGCTTCAGTCCCAATGGCATGCAAGGCAAGAGACGAGGAGAAGTGAGGAGATATTTGATCTGTTTACTTCTCTTCCCCTGGTCTTTGTTTTCTTTGTTATTTGAGAAGATCGTCTTCTAAGAGCTTTAGATCATTGACTTTGCTATGGAGCTTTGGGGGGGGTTCTTCATATATTCTTTTTCTTTTGGGCTTCTGTGTTGCCTTCCAAGGATCCAATGAAAAGAAGGGGTGAGAACAAAAGAAGGAGATCAGCTTTCATGGTCGTATGTTGGCCAGTGGGAATATTTATTTTGGTCTGAAATCAACAATAGATCTGGGAGAGTGAGGAAGGAGAAACAAGAAGAATACCGTGAGTAGAAAAAGGGAGGACATGGCATCAGCTTCGTCATCATCGTCACCCCTCCTTGGGATCAAAGATGAGGAGCTTCAACATGAAAAGAAACAACAACAGCAGTCCTCTTCCACCACGTTGCCTGCAACTGCGAAGAAGAAAAGAAACCAACCAGGAAACCCAAGCAAGTATCTGAAACATTTATGTGCTCCCTCTTTCTAATTATATCATATTCTGCTCCTCCAGCTCACCAAAAGATGCATGTCTTAGTCTTGCATACTAGACTTCTCTTCAGATCGTGAAAACCCTATGCTCTAGAATTGGGATTCACCATCTGTGTTCCCAATCTTCTTTTCGTATTCCTGTTCGACGCTTGCTATGAGCATACAGTTCCCTCTGGTTCTCGTTGGTACGGATGAAGTTTTCCTCCACTTCAATCCCATCTCTTTTCTGTCATTTCCTTACTTTCTTTTATTTGAAAAAAAAATTAGGAGATAGTGAGAATAAGATGGAGGAGAGAGAGAGAGTCCTTACACAATTACATTCTTCTCTTCACATCTATAATTTGTTTTCACGTATTTAATATTATAAACCCTATCTATTTATGCTTTTTAGATTGATTACACATTAAACATTATGTGCATATCGAGGGGTTCATTCATCCTTTTGATGATACTCCTATTTAATATAATTTTATATTTTTATGCATCTTTTCATTGTGTCTTTTCTATATAAGATGATACATTAAATTTATTTTCTATCTCATTCCTGCTCCATCCTACCCAGTTGCTGCATGCTAATATTATAGATTGAATAATGGTATCCACGACCGAATCCACATGTCTGCAGCAGCAGATCCAGAGGTAGAGGTGATCGCGCTGTCGCCGGGGACGCTGCTGGCGACGAACCGCTTCGTCTGCGAGGTGTGCAACAAGGGGTTTCAGCGGGAGCAGAACCTGCAGCTGCACCGCCGCGGGCACAACCTGCCATGGAAGCTCCGGCTGAGAAGCGGCGAGGAAGAGGGGAGGCGCCGCCGCCGGGTGTACCTCTGCCCCGAGCCGACGTGCGCTCACCACCATCCCTCCCGCGCCCTCGGCGACCTCACCGGTGTAAAGAAGCACTTCTGCCGCAAGCACGGCGAGAAGAGGTGGAAGTGCAACAAGTGCTCCAAGCGCTACGCCGTGCGCTCGGACCTTAAGGCGCATTCCAAGACCTGCGGCACCTGCGAGTACCGCTGCGAGTGCGGCACGCTCTTCTCCAGGTCAGTAGTAGTAGTAGCAGCATTCTCCATTGCATGATTTCATCATTGGATCATCGTTAAAACATATGGTCATTGACAACAGTATATCTTTCATGATTTAGTGTCCCTCTTTGGGTTTGGTGATGATTAGCCTTCTATTAGGGCTCTTCTCTCTTACTTTAGGGTCGTTATGGTTGGATTCCAAGGGAGAGAAGTGTTGGGAAACGGCTGTAAGGAACTGCTCCCACGTGAATTGGTCTATACAAGTGCCATGGTCATGGGGGTTTCAGCTCAACATAACCAAAAAAGCTTCTCATCTTTTTCATCTCGTTGGAACCAACGCCACCCCCCTTCCATCCCTCGTTTAAACTATGTTTTCTCTCTCTATAGATCCTGTTCACGTGGTGCAAGTAAAACCATCTATGCAAGTTTGTTGTCTAGTGGCTTGGCTAAATGTGATTGCAGGTCCTGCGGCAGTGGCAGGTCAGCCTTTTCATGGAAACGTTAGGCTCGAAACTTGGAAGTTCACCCAAATACAGATGTCTGCCTCTCTCCATTTATTTCAATGTGCTACAAGTGAGACTCACGTCTCCCTCTCTACACTAGAATGCAATAAGTGATATGATGGATTCTTGTAAAGAAAGCCGAGGGGACAACCGTGGTGGTGCGTGGGATGGCTTTTCATGGTTTTGGCAAATATTCTCTTTAGGTATTGGAATCATTGATGGGGGGTTAGTTGAGTTGCATGCTTCTTGCAAGGATCCTCGTTGCATTTATTGACAACCGGGGGTTTCCTCCTCGAGGGCAGATGTAGGTTGGATTTGATAATTATTATTTCTTTCTTGACTTTTAATTGACATCAACTATGAGAGTATAAATAGATTTTGAAATCTAATTACATATATATAATTTGAAGTGTATGTGCATGCATGCTCAAGATAGTAGGTTATAGTTCAGAGAACATACCTGGTGAGTTCTTCCAATCAATGCTACTCTTCTTCCAACCCTGAAGCAAGTTCATGCAGTTTCTCTTCTTGTGATTTGTACAGGCGTGACAGCTTCATCACCCATCGGGCGTTTTGCGACGCCTTGGCGCAGGAGAGCTCGAGACTCCCTGCCGCCGGCCTCGACCTGCACGGGAACAACACAATGGCTTTGAGCGTATCTCAAATGAACGCCCGGCTCACCTCGTTACGAGACCAAGGAGGCAGTGGAACCCCGGTCGAACACCTCGTGACTGCTGCGCACCCTTCGCTGTTCCGCCCACCTCAGCTCCCTCCACCGGCTGCTTTCTACCTCGGCAATGGCTCCAACCAGGGCTTCGACGAGGAGCACCAGCCTGACCTCTCCTTGCTTCGAGGAAAACGTTTTGATGGCCTGATGCAACTCCCCGATCCCCAAGGCAGCACCATGGCCGCTGCCGATCTGTTCAACCTCAGCTTCTTCTCTACTAGCAGTAGGAGCACGAGTAGCATCCGTAACAGCAACAATGGCAGTGACCAGTATAACCAGATGCTGATCGCCAGTGATATTAGCGATGCCAACGGACGGAGCGAACTGACGTCTCTCTTCTCTGGGAACCTTGTGAGCGATCACGTCGCCGGCGGACTGACCTCTCTCTATAACCAGAATGAGTCCAACCTCCTCCCCCGGATGTCAGCCACTGCATTGCTTCAGAAGGCAGATCAAATGGGCTCGATGACCAACATCGGGCACTCGTTATTGAGAGGATTTGGCAACTCTTCTTCAAGCAGTCCGAGGCCTCCCAACACTGGCGGCGGCAACAGCGGAGACGGCCAGCAAGCTCGAACAGAGAACGAGACTCACCTCCGAAACCTGATGAACTCGCTCGCGAACGGAAGAACCGGCCTCATCGGCGGGCCCCAACAGGAGACCAGGGAGTTCGGCTCCGACGCTAAGCTTAATCTTTGGGGCACCGACCAGCTTACGAGGGATTTCCTAGGAGTGGGCGGCATGGTGATGAGAAGCATCAGCGGCGGGACATCCCGACAGGAACAGAATCCCAGCATCGACATGAGCGAGTCAAATCCAAGATGATGTCGCGGTCTTCAACCCAGTTCCCTGCCAGTGGGAGCCTGCAATGAGGAAGAAGAGAGGGCGAACAGGAAGCCAAGAATCAAAGAAGCAGAGTGTAATATGCAACATATCAAAGATGGTAAATTGAGCAACAGTTGAATTAAATTTCCTTTTGATATCTAATTAGTATATAGTAGAACATTAATACCTTATCTACCTTTTGTTGCATCTTCTACTTCATATCATCAGATCTCTCCTATAGATACTGATAATTCTGTCTCCTGTAGATGTCGTCCAGATCATTTAACATGGTGCTAATGGGAAATTTGTATTCACACGCTTATGCACTCAAACTCTGATCAGCCAAGAATCCAATGAACATGATAGTGTGATTATAATCTGGCTTATTTCAAACCTATATCTCTCCCCTTCTCTTTATATCATTATAATGCTTTAATTAAGGTGCCGTATAACTCTCAACAATAACCACTGGATCATCAAGCACACGGTCATCATATTTTCTAGCCCACAACCTTTTTAGTACATGGATCACTGACCTGTAAACCTACTTCAAAGAAGCAACACATTAGACTAATTGTTGTTACCTTAAGTCTAGAGAGAGAGAGAGAGAGAGAGAGAGAACAGAAAGCACAAAGACATTCTTTTAAGAATTTGGGATGTTTTTATTATTACATCAGGAGTGCTATATTCAGTATAATATATCAATGTCAGTACTGCCTTCTGTGTAGCTCTGCCCTAAAGATTCAAGCTACTGACATGGGGGATTACTACTATATGCCTAAGGTACACACACCAAAATAAAGCTTATTGATATAGCAATTATTTTATGGGGGGACATATTTGATCAAATCAAATCCTAATTTTAAAAAATCATATTAGGATAAATATTGGAGATACTTCTATACTGGTATTATGATGATCTTTTTATGTGTATATTATTGATCGTAATCGATCCATTCAATTTAAAATATGTACAACTAAGCAGTCATGTAATACAAAATACAAAATTGAATTACCAATTTTCATATTCTCCACAAGTTTCATATTCCTCAAAGTCTTTCTGGGTGCTTGACACTGTTCACCAGTAGAAAACATATGGTTTTGTTTATTGTTTTGTCTGCTAAAGAAATCCAATGTGTTGTACTTGGAAATAAACCAACATGTGCAACACTCAAATGTGCTTAACAAGATAAATGGTCCTAGAAGAAACAGAGTAAGCCAGAGTACGTTAAAGAAGAACATATTCGAGAGCATAATAATAATACCATTAAAAACAGAGCATGAAAGAAGTAAAAGAATACAACTATCAAAGTATACTAATTTTTGTGAGCAAATAACCATAACATACAAGGAAAAAAGTAACTCGTGCAGACTACCACAGAGAAGTAAATTTGGCACAACAATTCTCTTGTATGCAGTGAATAGCAAAACAGAAAGAATCAAATATATGGAAAGAGCACATCTGACAGGTGACCGTATGAGATACAAGTCCTAGAATGACACCTAAAGGAAAACAACCATCACAATAAGGAATAATGAAGGCAAGAAAAAGCTACAGATGACTAGATCTTAAGGGCTGCTAGAAGCTCATAAAAAATAGGTTATAATGTTATAGATATACATCCAGTGAGAAAATGGAAACTATAATTAGGGTCCCAAAAACATGTCACTGTGGACATCCAAGCATGAAGGTTCACAGGACAATGAATCATATGGGCATCGAAGGAAGCAAAATATCAATGAAATAGAACCACAAACTGTTCTCGAAACAAACATCTCACTGAATTCAGACTTCCAAATACTAGTAGTTGTACTTTTTGCTTTGGGTAGAAACTCCTACTTTTTGCTCTCTGGAGCACTGCTACTAGTAAAGTGTTTTAATATACCGTGGATTTTTATGCTGTGGATGAAGTGGTTGTAATAGTTTGTGGAGTTACGCCGCTTCTGATTTCCACTTCCTTTGCTGAGCAACCAAGTACATCATACATCTTCTTATGATTTCCTTGTCCTTGTGAAGAATGATGGACTCCTATTTATCTATTAGCACTGATTTGGTGTGTATGTGTGTATATATATATGATACCTTCTCTTGCCGTGCTATGCTCAAGTTCTTCCTCATGCTTCTGCTTCATCATGTTTAGAGTATACCAGCCACGAACAGATGTTGCGATTTAAAATGTGAGAACATGGAAACTATAATTATGCATGAAAGTTCACAGGGCTGTCATTCGATATGGGCATCAAAGAAGATGTGATGAGATATAACCACAAATTGCTTCAAACACAGATCTCACTGGATTCAAACCACCAAATTGTGAAGGTAGAAACGTTTAACAGAGGCTTGATTGAAGCAGTATCCTAATCTAACCATTATTCCAGCATTAATGCAATCGATTTCTATTGACAAAGCTTTGATAAGCGATTTGATCCGACGATCCCTATATCGCTAACAATTTTGGTATTAACACAAAAGGAACTGCTATTGATGGCAACGACCGACATCAAGCGAACAAATTAACCCAAACCCTAGATCCAAGGAGCAGCATCGCACGAACAATCCATGGCAAGGACCGATACATTGAAAGCAATCAAGCAGAGAGATCTGAGACGATCAGAAAACAGGATGCAGGATTTACCATCGGCAAGCTGGCATAAATCGCGATCGCATTATCTCGATGTACCGTGACCGGGAATCCACGAGCGCGAGGGGGCGACTGGAAGACGAGGATGGACGACCCGCTGCCTCCTTGTTTACGAACCGTCTCCTCTATCCCCTAACCCGAGCGTCGCATTCTATCGAGCGCGGGGGGGAGGGAGGGGTCCAATTTATAGGAGGCGAAGGCGAGTCGGTCTCGGGATCGCGCATGTACGAGCTTGACTCGTCCAAGTGTCTGCCGGGTCAGGAATCGGTCAGGCTTGCACTCCGGTCCGAGCTCGTCTCATGTCAACCGAGGATTTAGCTCGAGCCAAATTCTAATAATTCAAATATTGGCCGATTATTAGTAAATGTCATAATAATTAATCTTTTTTTCCAAAGTTAAAAAGATTAATGGCAAGATTTAATAAACCATAAAAAATAATACAAAATTTAGATTTACCCTCATGAGATTTTGGGCCGTTATTATTAGCTTGATTTATTAATTAGGAAATAAAACCTCATTTTTTTTGTTTCTTCTTATAATTTCTTACTTAGATGTTTAAAACAAAATATTTATTAAAACAGTATATTTAATTTAAAAATAAAAACAATTACATGTTATATTAAAATTATAAAATATAGGATCATATAATAAAATAATTTATATACTACAGTAAAAAGAGGATGATAAGGATAGTAACTTGAGTTCTTTTTCTTCATACTCAGAACAAAAAAAAAAAAGTAAATGCCATTGAGAACAAAATTAAATATTTGTAATATTAAATAATACATGTGTGTATATACAGCATAGGAAGATGCAGCATAGGGTTGCATCATTTGATTACGTGAGCTTCTTATTCTGCATGTGGAAATTGCAAGAGCTTACGTGAGTGAGAATCCAAGGCGAGAGTAAGATTACTCTGATAGAGATTAGTTATCGCGGATGTAAGTTATAGAACTGCGAGTGAGAGACGCCGAGACTCGAGGGATCAGTTACAGCAACGTGAGGAGAGAATGATGGAGCGAGGCATGAACCGCCACTATACAAGGAAGGATCTCTCTCTCTCTCTCTCTCTCT
>LVTN01000369.1:0-128249 GCA_001649415.1 Musa itinerans
CATTCATCGCATATAAACACTATAAAATATAAAAAAATAAATCAGTCTATGGTATTAGATGTTATCTTTAAAGTCGGTCGCTCAGAAAAGCGAAAGGAATTACCCAGTCTAATCTAATTCTAAAATTAATATAGGTCAATCATGATCTAACATGCCAAACTCTCGAGATGACGATCTCCCAAGATGCTTACACGAGTAGATTAATATCAAGTTTTTTTAATTTGATCCTTTCAATGATTAAGACAATATAGTTTCCAAATAAAAAATAAGGGTAATCTCAAAAGAGGAGAGAGAGAATACCATTTTTTATAATCCAAACTTTTTAACTACAAGCAGCTAGAAAAATATTATCTAAATTAAGGATGGTCCGATGAATATTTTTTATTAGTGAATGACATGGTAGATTTGATGCAATAATTTTTGTCATTATTGTCGATGTCCAATTGTTAAATTGTTAAAAGATATTATGTATATCACTTATCCTATCATTGTGTTTTGACACGAGGATCTTTTGAGATGAAGTATAATATTTGTATTGACTTAGCACTAGACACTACTCGGAGGATGATCAAATTGAGGATCTTAGGCTGTTAGATAAGACACTCAATGGAAAAATGTGTGTTGGCTTCGCGAGGCATCTCAGGTTACTTCGTTCAAGAATGACACTTCAGGCGAGGGAGGAATCGTTACCCATGGAGGATGCCTTGAGTGAGAGATGAGGTTCTTCCTTATGTCGGTGCCTTAAGTACAAGGAACTGTTGCCTGAATTGTTTGTCGTGGGTGAAATGAGCTTTAACCTAAGATGGGCACCTGGAGTGTACGGAGCTCTTGTCTAACGTGGTCACCTCAAGTGAATGGAGCTCATACACTTAAGGTGGACACCTCAGGTGTAGTGAGTTTTAGCTCCAAGTGATCGCCTCAAGTGTTTTAGCTTGAGGTGGCCGCCTTGGGTGAACAGAGCTTTTGCCCAAGGAGGCAATCTTGAGTGTTTGGAGATACTCTCAGCTCAAAAAGGGAGAATCAGACACTTAGCGATGTTTATGGTTATGTTATGCTTACAATGATTCCTAAAATAGTGATACCTCTAATTACTGAGATTTGGATGTGATACATACTTATCGATCAAGTAATATTAATTAATAATCCTCTTTTATATTTTTATTATAGACTTTGGTTGTCTAACGTGTTAGGAGATTCAAAGCTAGGTTGGGTCTAACATCTGAACTTGTCACAAGAGCATGCTATTAGGATGCAGTCTAGGTAGATTTCTTCCAAAACCATATGAACATGCCCAATAAAAGTACCTAGATGCTTAAGCTAGTAAGGGGTTTCAAAGGGTTCAAAAGTTTAAGTATATTATTAATAAGAAAGAGAGAGTCCAAATCGTCCACCTAAGATCTTTTATAATAGTTTTTAATAATAGCTCAGAGTAAATAGGTGTTTAATTCATATGACAATTGCATGAAATCATTAGGCGTTACTTGGATGTAAAAAATTAATTGAATCGTCAAACATGATGGTTTGTATAGTCATGCATCATATTACTTTGGTGGGCCATTAGGCATTTATATATATATATATATATAACTAATAAGACATATGAGTTGGTGTGGTAATAGCAATGATGTGGCATTTAATCGTTCACGTGTTAGACCCATTTATCATCTATCTTCTAGTTTGTTACAACACATACAGGGTGTTAAAGCACAATGTTTCAATGATTGAACAATTTTACCATGTCAAGTCTTAGAGAGATTTAGTTGCCAATCATCATGGTTAATCATGATTGCACTAGGAGATAAAAGAATTCTTTATGGATAAATTTGACAACGAATATACTTTATGATCAAGTTTATGATCGAATTCAACTACATTATGTGTTAATAGATGTTTCATGATCGGATTCAACTATGTTATGGGATAGTCAATGTTTTATAGCTAGATTCGATAGCATTAGAAGATGACATATGCTTTAAGATTTGATAACATCAAAAAGATAATAGATGTTTTATGGTCATGTTTGACCATGTTGGGGGATAAGAAATCTTCATGGTCATATTTGATCACGTTAGCAGATAACAAATACTTTATAATCAGATTTAACTATGTCAAGAGATAATAGATGCTTTATGATTAGATTTGACCATGTTAAAAGATAACAAATACTTGATGCTTAGATTTGGGTTCATCAAAAGGATAATGAAGGTTTCATTGATCGACTCAAGTTCAATTGTATTGACAGACAACAAATGCTTCATGGTCGAGTTAAATAATATTAGGAGATAAAAGATACTTCATGACTATATTTGATCATGTCAAAAAGGAAATATATACTTCTTGGCAAGATTCGGTTATGTTAGTTGATAACACACTTCAAGACTAAACTTGGTCATATCAATTATAGTTAGGATACTTTATGATTAGATTCAATCATGTTAGTTGAGGTTGGAAATGCTTCTTATGTAGAATCATCTATGTCAATTGAGGCATTGATCCACATGTGCGGTTCGTTCTTATCGCTTTAGGTGTTAGTATGCATACTTGCCCTGTAGTACTTGGCTTATGGTGTCAGATTACATTTGATTTTTTGATGTTCCATAATCATTGCCTAACATTTGATCTTGCTTATCTAGCTAAGGTCTTTCATGCCATCATTCAGTCAAACCACCACGGATCTCTCTTGGCCAATTATATGTCATCTGTCTAGCAAACTATCGAGCAGATGAATAATCCAATGGTGGATGCCAAAAGTCACTTAACCACTATAAAAGGAGATAAGCTTTGCTTTTGTTCTCCTCTCATAGTCACTAGGAACTTTATAACATGTAGACCTAGAGTGTCTTCTTGAATGCTCCTTTTGAAGGTTTATAATGGCTTCCTCTACTTCACCTTCGTCTTCTTTGGAAAATGATTTGTGTTAGGTTATATTGCCCCATACAATCTAAGTCAGCCTCACTTCTTCCTCGGAAGAGGTTGGAGTCATTGTATCAACTTCTTGGGGATGGGTTTCTTTGAATGGAGCATCACACTCCATGTCATGACATGCTCCTTTAACTCTGACTCTAGAGTCAATTTTGAAGACCTTGATCAACATTCGATCTTTTATGAATGTCTCAACTGTGTCCTCTATGAGATGCGTCATTTAGATTCTAGAGGTCATGTCTATTTATAGGTGAGAGCAGAGGATCTATGATAAGTTATTATGAGAATTCCTCTCATCAAGGACATCCCCTAAGAAATCCTAGTATAAAATGAACTTCTTTTCTATTAACCAATATTTGTCATCAAAATCTAATTAGTTTTATTATATATCTTATCTAATTATAAAGAGCCACATAATCTAGCAAAACCATCGAGGCTGACGACAACCGTATTGATGTCTCATAAAGCCGACGAGGGTACTCTGAGGCTTACAGTTATTCAAATTCTAGACCTTAACGGTGTAATCCCGAGACGCTAGTGGGCTGAAAAGAGTTGGGGCTAAAGCGAATGCAACTGACCCAATTAGTGTGGGCATCGATGTCCTAGCTGGTGTATTTACATTCAACGGAGAATGAGACAATGAGGACATCCTTGGTGTGCCCAACGAAACATCGAGTGGCGGCGTCGATGGAGAGGTCCCAAAGGCATAGATCGCTATCCTAGGAGCCAGAGAGGGCGAACTATCCATCTAAGGAAAGAAACACATCATGAGTGATCGACAAGGTGATGACGATGGACATCGTAGAAGCCAACGACATCCTTGATGAGAGGCTCCAAACAAGAACGGACTAAACACGAGAGGAAGAGATGATCATGTCGGAGTTGTCAATAGAGGCGACGATAACCATCACTGTGTCTATGTGACCTCACATCATGCCACAAAAGACCAAGGTGTCAACCATCCCAGGATCGACACGCCACACCGAGGCTCAACGAAGAGGAGAACGACTCAGGTCCACAAGAAGACGAAAGGAGGTATGTGACGAAAGTATGACTCGACTAATTACAAAAATAATTATTTTTTTATAATTAATTATCTTTGAACATTTCAATCTCTATACAAATTTTATATTTTAAAAAATAAACCATTTAATTTTATTATTTTAATAAAACTTTAACATTTTACTTTCATAAATATAAACAACTTTATTATTTTAATAAAACTTTAACATTTTACTTTCATAAATATAAACAACTTTATTATTTTAATAAAACTTTAACATTTTACTTTCATAAATATAAACAACTTTATTATTTTAAATTAAAAAATTAATTATAAAAATATAATATGTAATTAACCCCTTATCAGATGACTTGGGAACTGGGTGCGAGATGCTGCTAGGTTTCAGAAATTGGGAACTGGGTCTTCGATAGTGCGTTGGGAAGTAACGGATGGGCGCTTCATAAGCCAGCTTTTAGCGATCATTTCCTACTACACATTAAAGTTATAAAGCTCATGAAAGATTTGGCTTGTTTCACTTCTATCCTGCAACGAAAAGCAAACACAGAGGGGATGAGAGTAACCAATGGAGGTCAAGATCAGATATTGATTCTTATCCATATATATAGCTTCGTTTATAGGGCATATAGAAGTGATCATTTCCTAATACACATTTAAGTTATAAAGCTAATGCAAGATTTGGTTTTGTTTCACTTGTACACTGCAACATAAAGCAAACATAAAGGATGACAGTAACCGATGGAGGTCAAGATCAAATCTTGATTTCTATCCAAATATATGGATGGCTTCTTCTACATGGCATAATGGACATTAAGATCAGCTTTTGCTGTTTTTATTTCACACCTTATATTTTATTAGCACCATAACCTTCCACACTCACAGGACAAAACACAGAAAAAGATCCACTTGTAATGTATTGCGGACAACTATTAGCACCATAACCTTCCACGCTCAACAGGACAAAACACACAAAAAGATCCACTTGTAATGTATTGCGGACAAGAACACATTTATTTTGCATAAGCATCACCACCTTGGTGTCAGAATCCAACCGTGTAATTCTTGCAGACATTGTTTAGATTGCAAAGGATCACAGCTGCAGTTTAAGAACTAAAAGGAAACTAACAGCTTAGAAGATCTCAGAAGAAAACTAAACATTAATGGTCCTATATAACTAAATCTAACCCATTTAGACAGGCTTATCATCTCAGGATTAGCCTGGCTATCTCCTGCAAGTGGAAGCACAGAAACAAAATAATAGGCAGCAGCGAGTTACAAAGAATAAAGTTCCTCGTCATCGTGCTTTCATGTTCCGAAGACATTTACGTGATCAATTCTCGGCATGACAGAAAATTCTGTGGAGATAGCAGTCTTCAATGTTCTGAATCTTCAGTAATAATTAAATATTAAACTGTAATAGAATCTGAAATTACTAGATCAAAATCTACGTAAGCTAGTTAGATTTCGTTTACTAGACTTGTCGCTCCGGAAATGATTGGAGGAATAAAAAGTAATCCCCAGGCACATTATCATGGAAGGTCCAAGTACAAGAAATAAAGATGCATCATTGAAGAACATCAAATATGAAGGAAGAAACTTGGGCCTCATGCAGCCGCAACCCTTGTCTCCAAATGAATCACTAGCAGTGTATGTAGTAGAAGACAAACTCGATAAAGAACTATTCTGCGAAACTATAATGATTGAAGAACCATTGAGAACATCTTGAACGGGAAATCTAGAAGAAATTACTCGCAAGGAGAAGATGTAAGCAAGGTGACAAAGACGTAGAGCTCCCTTCAAACCAAAAAAGGATCACATTGGGTTAACGCAGCTCCTGTGTTTTGCAAACCACGAGCCTATCCCAGAACAAGGATCATATCAACTGCGTATGAGCTGCATGCAACCATGCTGGTTAGCCGCAAGGACTCGTGGAATAGGATGGTGGAATCCATAACCTAGCAGCTCAATCCACCCATTCAAGGCCCTCTTTTGGACCTCAAGGAGCTCCACCCAGAATCCCTTCACACAACTAATACCACCAGATCTAAAGATACGTGTGTAAAAGAGTTGGAAGCAGACAGATAGTCACGAGCTGTTGCTCGGGGTGTCCGCTAACGAAGGATCTGCTGTGTCGTCCAGCCGCGCCAGGACAGGCCAAATCTAGCGCTGGATCTTCTCCTCCGTTGACCGGTCAAAAGAGTGTGGCACTGAACTCGTCAGCTACGGCCCGCCCCACGTGCGGTGAGATCTGCTCCTTCACAGCTTTGTCGGGGTATATATATTACATATATATTCTGCCTTGGAATGGTTGAATGAGATATGATGCACGTATAGCGGTAGCTTGCGGGGTCAAATAAGCAGGCATTAAGTTTGAATCCGTAATTGGAATGGTTGAATCCGTAATTGGCACGACCAACCTATGCAGGCATTAAGTTTGATAAATATCTAAGTTTCTCTCTGAAAACTTGGCACATTTTCCTTGTACCGTTGGCGATCATAGTAACTTGCTGGATACAAACACTGCTATGTGACAACACATGGCCAATATAGGTGGTAGTCCGTCCGATCATGAGACACACTTACCACGAGATGATGCGTGATCGAACTATCGATTGTGATCAAGTCTTTGCATGAAAACACTACATATTCCTTCCCAGAGAAACTATCGATAGTCAGTCTGGGAATGTCTTATGGATTTAGATCATCATCAGGATAAATTTTCATATGATAAGCCACTTATAATTGACGAGGAACACATTCGATATATCTTCCTTCTTCTAATTAACTAGTCCTCATAGTGATTATGATCATGTTCAGAGCTTCGTTCGTCCTTGGGTTTTTGGGTTAATATAGTCAAATACTTATATCACATGTATCTGTAAGACTTTGACGGACGGTCGTGGCGAGAGCTTCGAAATGTCGAGGGAACATGTGCATAAAATATCTGCCATTTGGAGTACAAAGAAGAAATTTCGGCAGTCCTTTTGGTGCTTCTATTCAACGGGATGTGAGTCAGCAGATAGTAGACGACACGCTTCACCTTCGTCACACACTCTATTAAACCCCCAGTGTTAGGCTAGTCCCCTGATCAACACAGCAGCAAAAGTAATATTGCATCTTGTTCCTCATATTTGACAGGGAGGGATGGGTCTACGACAGTACTCATCAGAGTTGCTGCTTCTCATCCTCCTGATATCGAGCGTCGTCGGTCCTCCTGCTACTGCGAAGCCGCTGAAGGGAGGATGGGCAGAGCAGGGCAGCATGATGTTTGAGGTCTTGAGGAAAGATCCGGTGCCACCTTCGTGTCGGTCATGCTCCAGTTACAGTCCCAATAAACCTTGTTCCCGTTGCCCTCCACACTCCAGGTAAGTAAGGATGATGATGATGGTTCATGTTTCGAACCAAGTATAAGCACAAGGAAATGCCTGCACTTTGTTTTCTCACAAATAAACGCTCTTCCTTTCTGTTCTGTTCCCAGAAAGAAAACTTGTGTGTTGTTTTTTTTCTCGTTCATGGCACTCTACTCGAATGTAATGTAATGGTGGGAAGTACTAGTGCGAAATGTATCACAGCATTTGCTTGGTCTTCTTTGCAAACCGAGGGAGAAATCTGTGCACCTATTGTTTTTTACATAATTGCTATGTGTATACATACGTCTTGTTCATGGAACATTGGTTTACTACAGTTTGGATGCCATCTATACCTCCAAAGCAATGTTCAGTTTCATCATTATTGCCTTCCTTGACTTTGATGTGAACATGTCGTCGAAAGAAATCGGAAACCATGTGCCGGGGATACTACGCGAATCTCCCAAAGATGTTTGTATGTGATTTCTTAACACGCAAGTAGACGGAGGTTGAGCTTCAAGCTGCATTCATGTGAGCCGTCATGCATCTTGAGTGCGCAGGCAAGCTTCGGGAGCAGCCCTTCATTCAGACCGAACGAAAGCTTCGTGAGAAACTTACCTGGGAAAGGTTTCAGGCTTCTTCTCTATTGAGAAATTAATTACTCGGTGGTAAAAATCTTTTTTATATATATATATAAACCTCAGTTTCGTCCTTCTATTTTAATCAATTTTTTTTAGTAATTTCTCCAAACTGATTCGCTGAACTGATCAGCTCATTCGGATCAATGAACTGACCCGATTCTCTAAGCCGATTCACCTTGATATTTGATATATGAATATTTTATTAACAGACACACACCGTGAAGGGGTGGTGGAGTTCACTGTGCTGGCAATTCTTTGTGTTCACCTGCCTAATAAATGGTGTAATTGTACTAATAGAGTGCTGTGGTTAACCAGTTTTTATGGATACATGGTTTCATTTGTTCCTTCCCGGAGGGATCATCGGTGGTCCGTCAGCTTGCAAATGTGTTATGTATTCGGATCATGATCAACTTTCATATGATAGGCCATTTATAATTTCGACAAGATATATGGAGGATGTGAAGGGTGCTTTTGAAGAGAAAGCGGATTTAATTGATCACGACCACAAACACAAGATATGTCTTCTTCCAAACTAGTCTAGTCCTGAAGGTGGAGAAAAGGGGCACCGATAGTTCTTGCAGGTACTGCCACTGATGATACTATACAACGTGTGTACTTGGTTACATGGACCAGTTCAGAACCTCTTTCCTGAAGGTGGTGAGAAAAGGGGCACCGATAGTCCTGAAGGTGGTGAGAAACGGGGCACCGATAGTTCTTGTAGGTACTGCGACTGATAAAACTATACAACGTATGTACTTGTTCCATTGTCCAGTTCAGAACCTCTTTCCTGATGAGCTTGCAAGTGTTATTAGGGTCAAATTCTTGCTTCACATGTTGCGTGGATTGTTTCCCGACAAATTCATCCATTAGAGTGCAAAAGGTGGTCGTAAAGACAGGCGGGATGGGGAAGAACCAAAACGGAGAGTGCAACTTTGAACGACGAAGGTGGGACTTCTTTTGAACTTCCAAGTCGGTGTTCTATTTCCAAAGCAAGGATCAGTATAATTATTCGCCTTGCTTGTTTTTGATATCACTACATGGCGGTGAGTCGGTGGCTATGGCATCTGAATACCACACGCGAATCTATCAAAGTCCGTCGTATCTTTGGAGTTCCAACGTGCATGCGTTCATGTAACCTATCGTACGTCCTGCACATGCTTTATGATTCGTGAGAAGTTGCATGCACTGCGGACGTAGGCAAGCATCCGAAGCAGCGCATCAGAAATAACAAAAGCTTCATTGGTCAAAAAGCTACCTTTTCTTGTATTTTAACCTTATCAGATCTCTTTAGTTTATCAGATACTTTTGTAAGACCTTGGTTTCTTTTGTTTCGGTAGCGTCTTTATCCATGAGCACTCGGAGATGGATTACTTATTTGACTAGACAACACGATCGTTAGCCAATCGACGCAGCATGAAGACGAGCGGAGCAGAGGACTACTTGGGCTCTCGTCGGCCTAAGCGAACGGCATCATCAGATTCTTGCTGGGCCTTCTTCTTTCAGGATCCAGTCACATCTCCACCATATCTTATAAAGTCCTACTAATTTGGAGTTGAACAACTTTAAAAAAGAAAATCATTTTTGCCAACTAGAATCTTTTATATATATATAGTCCTGGGACAGAATGACAAGGTAATCATCAGCCCAATTGGCAATGGTATAAGAGGCATTTACAAGATCACATTCATGTATCCAAACAAACAATAAATAAGCACTCAAAAGACGAAAGATTCATGTTCATGTTGTTGTGTTCATCTCAGTCTCAGCTTTATGCATTATGCACAGAACAACCTTGTGATATAACAGATAACTAGAGAAATCACCACCAAAAAAATGCATGTCTGATGAGATCAAACAAGTTGGAAGAGGCTTTCAATCTACCTCCTGGTGTTCATTTTTTCATGACATCAATCCTATTTGCTGTGTAACATCGAACGTTTTGATTCTGTATCCAACTATGGCTTCCAAGCTGATGGTGGAGGTGGAGGAGTAGGAAACATTGGAGGAACTGCAGAGAAGATAGTGTTCTTATCAATGCCGGTCGTTGCTCCAGACAAAGAAACCAGTGCTGCAACCAGACCAGCATTTCCTGCCAGTGTTGGCTCTGTGTAGTTATAGTTTGTCCGAACGTCTTTGAATCCATCGTGCCTGTCAGGACCGGCGACCATGGCACCAATGATGGTGTTAGGATTCGGCTTTTTGGTGTCTCTCCACTTCCATCCTCCTTTGCAACTGTACTTCACCCCGTTCTTGGGAATCGATGCACCTCGGTGATGAACATGCTTAGGATAACGTTTGCCGTATCCAACAACGTAGCTCATCTTCTGAGGATTGTTGCCCAGGATGTAATCGATCTGCCAACATCAAGTAAAGATTTTAGCTCATGGTGGCTACGGCAGGTATTTTGTTTTGTATTGTTATTTTCGCAGAAATGTTTTCTCTGAAAACAATGGCTGAATGAGGATGCTTAGATACCGAAAGGAAATTATGCAAGCCAAAGAGGTGATGTTGCCAGTTTAGCTAGTAAATGTTAAATGGAAAGAGTTCCTTAATCATTGAACAAAATTATTGGAGAACATGTGTCAGCAAATGAAATAAAAATGATCTATGGTTAGCACCTTAAGGAATATATGGATGCTAAAGTACTAGTGGAATTGAGAGAAAATACTATTGGTGTTCATAATTAATGCAGCATCATGGCATGGCTTCTTTCTAAATGCCAATTTGTGCCTTAACAGTGTCTTTATGTGGATTTTTCAAAGATGCATTTAGCTTCCAAAATTTTGTTATGATGCAATATCATATAGCTAAATAACGGAGCAGAAGCCTTTTCTTTTTCTTCTTTTTATTTTATTTTGGAGGAAGGGCAAGGTTATAGACTGAGACAGAGGAGTATTGTTTAGCATTTCTTTTTGTCGGTGATATCCAGCATATTTGCCAGCTAAATTTTGAGATTTGGAGGAAATATCATTAAATTAGAACTTAAGAGAATTCAATACATCATAAGTTTAAATTTACTTAGAATATCTTAATGAATAAATATTAAATCTTTGACTGTTCAATCTCAAGCCATACCTGGGTCTTGGCAAAGTCACGGAGGACATCGGTCGAGTAGAAATTAGGTCCACAATACCATCCTGGTGTATCTGCAGCATCGAGATAATCGCTATATACTGAGGCAAGGAAAGCTGCATTGACAACATATTGGAGCGGTTGAGGTCTTCCATGGTTCAGTTGTATCAGACCACCTGCATGGTTCGAGATCTGAGCTTGATTTGAAGACAATATATATACATATATAAAAGGAGCTAAAAGATGTTGGCAAACCTTTGGTTCGATTAAATGATGTAAAATACGGCAAGTATGAGCACATAATATTGCCTGTCTGATTGTGGAATGTCCTCAATATTTCTTCATACGGATAACCTGGACTCAGGAACAGCCGCAACCTGCTGAGAAGAACCTGAAATGTCATAAGCAGAGATCAAAAGAATCAGATGTTTAATCAATAAATGCTTACAACTTAGGTATGCTGATATTTGTAGCTTATGCTTCATGATACAACGTGTTTGTGTGTGTGTGTGTGTATATATATATATATATATATATATAATCAACAAGAAGAAAGGAGCCATAGAATGCCTTTAATGACAGTGTCTTTCAAACAGGCAGAAAATCACCTGATATGAATGTCAATTCATACGCAATCATGTAAAATAAAATTATCACAATCTAATTATGTTAAAAACTCAGTGCAGCAGATAGCTGAAATTAATTTCCTTTCAAATTGTGTGAAGCAAGAAGCACATCAAGACCAAAATAGCAGGTTTCAATAGGTGTTAAAACTTATTTTGGTCTTCGTAAGGAGGTCGAATCATCTCAAATATCACGTCTGGCAGATTGAATGGTTAAACTTTTCAGTACCTCTCTCTATCTGATTGTTTCTGAAAAACTCAAATCAGCTAATAATTTCAGAACTGAACATGTACGGTGAAGTTCGAATCATTAGCTAATATTTTTGGAAACAATATAGATTTGTAAACCTTTACACTGCGATCACAGGTAACTGCTGCTATATTTTTCCATGATGCTCTTGAAACATCAGTTGGGGCTAAAACATAAAAAGAGTTTTCCACATCAAATTCAAACATATGGCTTCCAAAGTTCAGATACCTGTTTTTATTAATCTAGAAATGACTTAGTAGTTACAAACCTAATACAGAATTAATTAGGGAATCCCGAGTCTAATACGAGTCGAAAACTGTACTGTATGTCCTAAGACAGCCAACATTCATCAAAGATTTTTAATCTAGAAATGACTTTGTAGTTACAATCCTAATACAGAATTAATTAAATAGGGGAATCCTGAGTCTAACACGAGTCGAAAACTGCACTGTATGTCCTAAGACAGCCAACATTTGTCAAAGATCTATTGGACTTGTTTAATCAATTTTGACCTTTTTTTCTGGAATTGGATGAACACTGCATTGCCAGTGGTATCATGCACAAAATTACACTTCATCCTACCATCACTCAGTTCACTAAACGATTGTGTGACCTAGGAATTTTAAAGGCAACGATGCAGGATTATTGACGGTCGAACTCCAGAAAAAGCTAGTGTGTAACCAAGATCCAATTCTGTAAAGAAAATGTGTATATATAGCAATTCTAGATCATGTTAGTGCCACTTGATCAGATTTCAGTGAACTATTCATTGAAGTTCAACTTACTTGAGAACCTGCAAGCTTGTTGTCCCAGCTGAATACTCCATAATCCGGGCCACCCCAGAAGGCACCTGCATGTTTGGCTAAGCCTGGAGCAGTAGCAAGTTGGAGATAGGAGGAGTTGCCGGTGGCAAAATACAACCATGCACCGCCCCACACATACTCATCCCAGTAACTAGTGGAGTTATAGAAGAGCGCAGGATCGGAGCCTCCTGGGCTATATCTACCCCTTTGGTCTCTCCCATACTTGAACAGAGTCCTGGCACCATGAGCAAGCTTCTCGGAATAAGTCTTGCTGTCCTTGAACACGATCGAAGCTGCAGCCAATGCAGCTGCCATCTCTCCTGCAAGATCAGAGCAACTGTGGCATTCGTACACCGGGCGGGGGTAGTCAATGTCTTCAGGTCTCACCCAGCAGTAATGGTCATTCGGACCCGGTCCCTTTGAAGTATCCCCTTGACCAACCTGTTATATAAACATCATTTCAGATGCAATCATTGATCATTGTTCCTTCCTAGGCCGGGATTTCCATCTTCCTCTAATACTATGAACGTAATCATTGTTCTTTCTTTAAATTTGCTTGAGATGGATTTCTTGTAGCATCGAGAGTTTTAAATAAATCAAATTATGTGAAGGATTTTAGCTTGCTTGGAATTGAATTCATATCCAAGTTGAGGAGAGATAAAATTTCACTGTTATGCAGGATTGACTCAAACATCTTCTTCTGCATTTAAACTAAGCTACAGTGATGGATTCTAAAGCCAGACAATGGCATACCTGAGCAACGACACGATCGATAGTGTCAGCAGAGGAATTAAAGGTTTTGAGGAGGTAGTCAGTGCCCCACTTGATGATACTTTTGACATGATCGAGTTCCCCAGCAGCCTCATACTTAGCACTGTACTCGATCACGCTCCAGCTGAGCATTGTCATGGCGAAGGACATGGGGAAGTTGAACTTGATCGCATCCCCGGCGTCGTAGTATCCTCCCACCAGATTCTTTTTGACAGAGTCGTCCGAGAGACCATCCTTCATGCCGGAGTTCCCCCTCCAACTCACGTTGTTATGCTTCGGCAGAGGGCCAGCTGAGAAATCAGAGACACCAGATCAGAATCCTTCGTTGTCTTTGTTGTTCTGTTCAAATAAGATCTGGTGCTTTTTTTTTTTTTCTTTCTGTTCATCAATCTTTTGTGTGGCGTAACTCATATAGATCTTGAAAATTATAGCTCAAAAGATTCGACATGAGTAACACTTGAGCAATTGGATCACTGAAAGGAATTGGATTAAGTGGGCTATAAGAGTGATATTCTGTAGATCTGAATGTGTATTTACAGGTGAAGACACCAGTAAAGTGGATCCGATTGCAAGATTACAATTCAAAGAAGTAAAAAAGCATTGAAGAAAACAACAATTTGATTAATGGAGAGATTGATGGGGAAAATTGTGACAGTAATTTGATCGCGACTAAGAAAAATGTCAATCAACACGCAGTTGCTATATTACTTGCGGAGACGGGGATGATGACGGTGAATGCTTACAGCGCTGGGCGTTGAAGAACATGAGGGCCTTGTGGAGCGCCAGGGTGTACTCGTCGGGAGGCGGCGGCGGGCGGTGGCGGTGTGGCACCGTCTTCACGATGAGCATGATGAGGCCGATGAGGAGGCCGACGCCGAGCACCGAGCCCAGGGTCCAGAGAAAGAGCTTGCGGCTGACTACGACGCAGCCGAGGTCGACGTAGCGCTTCTTCTTCTTGCCAGAGGGGTCACCGGGCGCCGCGAGGAGCCAGCTCTGCTGCGTCTCGTCCAGCTGCCGCGACAGCGCCGCCCGGTCGTAGTCCTGCAGGTTCCGGCTCCGGTCGTCGTCCGTCGCCGAGTCCGCATTCGATATCTCCAGCGATCCACCCCATGGATCCCTCCCGAACATCTTCTCCTCCCCTCTCCTCTCCTCCTCCTTGTTCACAGCAACAAAATTATCTTCCTCTCTCTTCTATGAAGAGGAGAAGGAGGAGGAGGAATGGAAGAGGAGGGTGCATATGGCGGAGGAGGAGGTGTGGTTGATGCTATGTGGCTCTCGGTGGTGTTTTGGAGTGTAGTGCTGGTTGGAGTGTCTCTTTCTTCAACTTTGAGAGCTCACCTTATTCTTCAACAACATGTGCGTCGGGTGGGGAAATGAGAGAGAGAGAGAGAGAGAGAGTATTCGCCGGGCAACTACCGGTGGATGTGACTGTGGCTAACGCACTGGATCATTACTTCAACACAAAGTGAGGAATAAAGAGAAATGGATTGGCATCAGGAGATGGAGATGATTGATTAGCTAGCTAGATATGCTTGTCTCTCTTTGGTAACACCACACACGAGGGTTGACAGTAAGTAGAACAGGATGATTCTACATCTAATGCTGCAGATATGGTTGATTCAATCATATTGGCACAGTAAATGAAGCTAAATCGGAACTAGACCATCATCAGATACTATACTATTGCAAATCTCCAACCATTCTTATTCTTTAAGCTGTGTTCGATTGTCGCGAGCTTGTCATGTCAGCTCCAACTCATTTCCATGAGGACACTGACACCTTGAGTTACGGTAGGTCGAGGGGTAAAAAGAAGAGGTGGAAGGAGGAGAAGCTGACGGTGCATGTGACGGAAAAGGAAGGAAGGTCTGGTGTTCCATCATGTTAATTATTGTTTTCCCTAAGACGAAGATAAAGAAGCTGAAAGAGGGACAAGGACGCAGCACCTTTGCTCCCCCCCATGAATTAATTCTTTAGTCTCAACTTGGGCGGCCTCTGCGGACCGTGGAGATGGATGCCAGTGATGCGTGTCCCAAAACTAATGCTAAGGGGAATAGGGCGAGAGCTGTCGGTGGAGGAGGACTGCTGTCGGTGGAGGTGAAAGGAGACTCGGTCTCCACGACCATCACACTGCATCACATGGACTTCTTCATCCCACAGTGAGTGGAGAGTATTGTTGATCGTTTGTGGGGTACAGAGAGAGTAGTGATCACATCATTGTGGTAATTGATTGAAGGAAGGATGGATAGATGGATGGATGAGCTTGTAACGAGACTGAAGCCGAGATTCAAAAGAAAAAGGAAGGGAGATAAAGTTTCATAATTTTTTTGGATGATTTCTCTCCAAAAAAAAAAAATCAATCTCATTTTTATTTCTTTTTCAAATGCACCCCTATTTTCGTTTTTTTTCTTCCAAATATTTATCTTTTATTTTTTTTATAATTATATAATTGTCCTTGTCTTTCCTTCCCCACCAATCACTTTTACATCGCCCCTTCGCTCCCACTATGAGTTCATCTCCCGTTGCTTCCGCTCCAACCTCATTTATATTTTATCTATGTTTTTATATTTTAAATTTAAATTTTAAATTTTCAAAATTTAAGATTATTTTAGGGAGAATTTCTTAAAAAACTCTTTTTTTTTTTTTTTTTTTTTTCTGTGAAGTATCCCCAATTTTGAATTTTCCATTTTTTTAACCTAATACATGAAATATCCTTACCACCTACCCCTCTTCCGTCTCGAAAAATCCATAAGGTGACTCGGTCTATAGTGTTTTCAACAATGCTAAAAAAATACTATAACTTGGTATAAAAATATTATAATATTTTTATATTATGTTATAATATTTTTTTAGTATTATTAAAAATATTATAATATAGTTAAAACAATATAAATACAATATTTTTATAAAATTTGTAAAAAGAATACTATGAGATACAGAATTTGTGTATTATGCTGTATTATTTTCCTAGTATTATTGAAAATATTATAATATAGTATAAAAACATCATAGATACCAAATCATGGATATTTACTTATGCAAAATAGAGATGTTATTTACCAGGAAAAACTGAAAAGGAGGATTTTTTTTATAAAGAATTTGCCCATTATTCTTTATCATTTTTATTTATTATTATTTAAATCTATTATTAATTAATATAACATTATATTATTTGAATCGTTCTAATTGAATGGATTAAATCGGTTCAACTGGAGCAAATAAAGAAAAGGAAAATTGGTCTTAACAAGAGAGGGTATTTTATGGAAATTTTGCAACTTCTGGAAGGAAAACTAAAAATATGGATTTAAAAAAAAAAAAGAAAACCACCGAAAAATATAGAAAGATGGTTCATTTATCAAAAAAAAAAATCAGGTTTTAAGACTTTAAGGGTCTTATATACCCTTTTTCTCAATATATTACCACACTCCCAATTCTAAAAATCTTAATGCTCTTAAAAATTGATCTGAACTGAGTGTCTTCTATGAGGCTTCAAAAGTTTCTTTCATATACTTGTCTTCTATGAGAAAGAAAAAATGTCATATGAATTTTAGAAATTTTAGTTGGATAAACTGTCTCTTTAGAAGAACCAAGGAAGAGAAAAGAAAGCCAAAGGTTCACTTACATTTGAAACCCTGAACTCCCATCACAATTTTGCACAAACATATCATCCATCCACATGGGCAAATTGTACCTACCACTAGAAATTTACTTTAGAAATGATACATTATATAAGACCTACTTGGTGGAAATGCACAGGTACAATCATGCATTATAAGCACTATAAATCTTCCTCACAAAAAAACTGACAGTAGCATGTATTATTTATGTATGACAAACAGTGCACCAACTGGCACAATAATAACTAGTGCTCAACAAAAACAATGGGGGTTTGCCACTAGAAAGGTGTTGACAGAACAAATTGGAACTTCTGTATATCCATTAAAAGATTTAAGCATTGTATCCAAGAATAAACTTGCATCTTCTTAGCTGAATTTGTTGTTTGAAAGTTAAAAAGCATCCTTTTAAACTTACTGAAAACCAAATCACTATGCCACAAACAAATTCCTTGCTTATCAGCATGTACAATTATCTAGTCTGCAAGACAAAATAGCTCCATCAAAATAAAACCTTTAAGAGATCCTAAACAATCAAATCCTCCAAAAGAACTTGTGAATTTAAGCATGCTTATCTCATATAACTGACACAATGGATATAAGATTCAGCACATCCATTTAATTTGTCAAACTGGTGGTTTATGTATTTCTGGCAAGAGGAACCAACATTAGTGCATTAATCATGTACACTAGAGACGACAAATATCACACGGATTGATTTGGCTCTGTTAAGCTTTGTGATCAAGCACCAAATATCAAATGAACAAAGATCCACTGTCTGAAATTAGCAGATCCAGACACATTGGAAACAAATAAAAGTGCAAATCAAGCCCATCAAGTAACTAGGAGCTTTGTGGCAGAAATGACAAAGCTTCTTCTAGGTCAACATCGATACCTGTTACCAATCTGGTATTTAAGGAGCTATATGGAGAAATCTGTAAACCATCCATGACGATGATCCTTTATTTATGAGAAAACTCCGACACGTAAACTAGCATTATTGTAATAAGTATGAAGAATATCAGTTCAGACTTTGTAACACAGGAAACACTCCAATAAAACTATGTAGCTCGTTACTTCCTTGGTAATTAAAAAGTAAGAAAGCAAGCAAATTTAGACTTCTTTCATGCTTCTAAACAATCTTTAAGATTTACTTCATAATTCACATATCAAGCAACTTCATATGTTAAGTTGATAACAAGAACTTATATGTTGGATAAACACATTTGATAATCATTGTACAAACAAATGAAGAATGATATAAATGCCATAATGTCATGAAATAAGCTTTCATTGTCTATGCTGGAAAAGGCTAATTTCAGTTAAGCTGATTACTTGTCTGTTCCTGTAATGCATTCATATTTCACTGAAGTTGAACACATGATCCAATCCTTGATTGCGAGATAACATTTCCTCGAGATGCCTTTTCATCATATGCCTTGGGTTCTTGTTCCACTAAAGTGAATCAGGATTTTATAACTTTGACTTCTGTATATCCCTCTTTTAGTTAGTGTGATTTGGTCAGGAGAGAAGCTGGCAGTTCCTAGTATCATGAGCCAAGTTCATAATTATTTGAAATTTAACTCTAATTTTTATCTCATGTAGCATTCAAGGCTTTGCCTTTACATTGCCAGTATTTACCTCTTCATTCTCTCTATCCATCTCATGATCTCATATAAGGCTTGACATATTTACTTCATACCATAGGCATGCAAACAACCATTCAAGAAGGATTGTAAAGGGTGGATCAGTGCATGATGGCCCTACCAATGAGAGATCTGAGAAGGGTTAATAGCCTTACAAGTAGAGATTACTTCTGTACCTCTGATCATGGTCACCAAGTCAGGAGCAACCTCACCAGAATATTAAGGCTCACCCACGCTATCCAAGAAGAGTAGTGCATAAATATTTTCCAACTTACTAGGAGATAAATGTACCCTTAGGTAACCAGTGGTTACAAAATTTTTGCTCTGATCATAGGGTGATTGCATCTTTGACATGAAAGAATCATGACCCTGACTGCAAAATCTTTTGCTGTAAATCTCAAACTGGTCGGTGCTTGATACACTATGTCCATTTGTAAAAATAGGGGATACACCTTGAATTGACACATTGCATTTAAAAATCACAGAAGATACCTCAATATATGCCACACCAATTGATAGTCAGAAAGAGCCCAACATACAGTACTATGATCCATGTTTAAAATGTTAAAAACTTATTATGCTTGAGTAAAGGTTCTAAAGGAGAAATGTAGGTTGGTTTGTTTTCTAGTAATTTATATATATCATTAGTCAGATCAGCATGCTATGCCATGTGACCATGTCCAAACTAATATCCAAAATACACTTTACGTCAACTATGACTATCTAGAACCTACCTTGGTCAATTAACTTTAATGTCTTATCCAAGGATTTAAATTTCGGTCTCATATTGATCTTGATAGCTTGATGGACTGATATGATACCAGTATACAAAATGATATACCAACTTATACAGTCTGGTGTTCGTTCAATAAAATAATATAATCATAAAAATAAATGGCACATATCAGTATTCAGTATCAAGCTATTTGTTTCAATATTGGTACTTGACCAAACCACTGAACACCAGTCCATGCCAACTAGTATAGTTGAGATTTGAAACCTTGGTCATATTAAGGTGAAAAAAAGCAAAGGTAGGCTGCTCTTAGCTGAGCCAAAATCAGGTTTCAGTTAATGCAAACTTCAACTGCACTAGAAACAAAATTACTTTTAGGCTATAATTTAATGATCCACTTAGAAATTCAATGTCATAATAGCTTTTGCATTATCCAAATTGAACCCTCCACTAAGAAAGAATGACAAAAGTTTCCATGCAGGGCTTCTTAGTAGATCAAACAAAATAGAATGAGAAAAAATATGTGAATATTTCAAAATGTCATAGGACAGTAACAGGACACTTACTGATATATGTATTACCAAAAAACGAGATATGCTATGACAAGGAAGCTAAAGGGAAAAAAAGATAGAACAAGATAGAAATTGAAACTGCTGAATATCTCAACTCCAAATTAAAATGGACAATGCAGGAACCTCAACACTTACCTGACTATGAACTCACACAAAAATGGAGAATATCCACATCCTTCTCGGCCTCCAAACTTTTTACCATATCATTACTAGCATGTATTAATACCATCCTTACAGTCCCTTGTTAGATTATTGAATGTTTCCACCCGATTCTTTGCCCTATAGAGCACCTCCGTATCCACTGCAACCCTCATGTACCCATCAAACTCCACAGGGTGGCCATTGTTTAGAGCCATCGTCTCATTATACCACTCGCTTGTGTTTCCCCACATCTCCTTGTAATCGTCAAGCAAATGCACCTTATAGTGTGATCTCAGTTTATCAAAGTAGTAATAGAATGGCTCATTCGTGGCAATATAGAGATTCCTCCATTGATGTATCACCTTTGTTAGCTTCTGCACCAGGGCCTCAGGAGAAGTATCTGCATCCAAATTAGGCCACAGTTCCTTGTTCCTGGCCTTCTCGCCACGGACCACATGGACGGCATCATACTCCCAGTCCATCAGTCCTGCGATCTCCGACACAATGTTCATCAGCCGCTTTGATTTCCAAATGGCTTGCCATGGCCGCTGAATGTACTTAGCAGACCGACCCTCACACACACGGTACCAGTAATTCTCAGGCTCTGGCCCGTCAAACTGCCTCCAGATGATGGTGCTTGGGTCCTTTTTGAGCTGCATTGGCGAGACCTTGTACGTCGGCACCTTGAGGACGGTGATCTTGCCACCAGCCTTTCGGCTTGTGGCACGCTCCCATTGTTGCCAGTCCCTCAAGAATTCGCTCTCCTCCACCACCGATGCAGACTCCTTGAGGTGTTCGAAATCAAAGTAGTATCGGAAATCCTTACCCTCCTCATCCCGGCCACTGGGATTGTAAGTGGCAGCCAAACAGACGTTGAGATCCATCACAAACGTCCGGTTCAAGAACTGGGCCTCGCCGAGGGCGCAAAGGAAGCTCCACAGGTACTGATTCATCCCCTTGCAGTAATCGCCACCGCGCGTGTAGTAGAGATATTTCCCTTTTCGGAAGTTTGATTCAGATCCAAGCGTCGGGATCGTGTCGTTGATCTCGGCATCCGCGATTTGGGAGGGAGGGGCCCGGGACGAAGACTGGTGCCGCAGTGGGGGCTTGGGGGCCGCGTTGACGCCGGAGCGAAATTTTCCGGCGGAGACAACCTCGTAGGTGCAGTTGTCAGCGGGGGCGAGGCGGAAGCGGCGGTAGTCCTTGTAGCGTCGCCAGGACTTCTCGCGGTGGTTGCGGAAGCGCCAGGCAGCGTCGCACTCCCAGGGGGCGGATCCAGATACGGGCGTCTCATAGCTGAGGAATATGATAGAGCGATGAAAGATACGGGTATTGAAGCGCTGGATCGCAGCGAGGACGCGGGGGTCGGAGCAGTTAAGCGGAGCGTCGGGGTCGCAGTCCGGCGCCAGAGATGGGAGGACTATGGCAGCGGAGGAGGTGTTGTCGGCATCAGCTATGGCAGTAGTTGAGTTATCAGCAGCCGTAAGGGGGACGAGGTCCTCGCCGGTTTGGAGGACGGAGTCGTCGGTGCGGAAAGTAGCGTTGGGGAGGGTGGCGGCGAGGGACTTGGAGATGATGGCCTTGGGGGAGTCGAACCAGGGGTCGGGGGGTTGGTAGGTGATGGAGACGATGGTGAAGATGAGCACGGAGAGCACGAAGACCGAGAAGCACACGTTCCCGACTACTTTGACCGCCTTCTGACTCAGCGGCACCTCCCGATCTGCCGCCGTTCCCGCGGTTGCACTGCCCCCACCCCGAGAACCCTTCATCGTCGTCCCGAGGGAAGGAGGAGGCTCCGTTCCCCTTCGCTTAAAAGAAGGTTAAAAAGAGGAGACAGTGTACACGTTGACAGTGGAGACGACGGTAAGAAGAGGGTTAAAGATGGGATGGAGGAAGAAACCGACAACCAACCATCAAACAGGAAATGGCACTCTTCCATTGGCCGACAACCAGGGACCCACAGTTTCGTATCGCCGGGACCAATGACCTACCTCAACTTATGGCTCATCAGTAACACAAGAGATATGCTCCAATGAACAAACCCAAGAAGGATAGGAGGATTTAGGTGTAAACACGACTCGAGTTCGGGTATGGCTCGATCCGATGTATTCGGCCATGGTCGAAGTCGAGATCATTTATGGTTGGATCAAATTCTTCGTCTTAATGTTCGTATCGAGATGTGTTGAAACAAGAAGCTCGAACTACCTGCATGTCTCAGAAGAAACAAGGGCAAAGGGCAGAGTTACATTTAGCTAGCTAGCTTAAGATAATAAAGAGCAGGAATAAGTTTCATGTCAGACTTCAAAATTTTGGACACGCTAAAATAATGTCGAGTAGGAAGAGGTTTTGAATCCATCACACTTACTATTCAAGCGCTGTCTGTATGCCATATACAATAAATTCCGCAAGACATAATATTTGGGAGTGGTAATATATATCTAATCTATACTGCAGACTCAAAAAAACACAGTTTAAGGATCCATCCGCATCCTATGGAAAAGCCAAAGCCTTGAAGGACCAACACAATGTCTTGGCCACATCCATCTGGAAGGGAAGAACCAGCCATGTTATAGATGGTCGTCACAAGATAATACATGCAACATTTATCAGAAACAAAATTACTAGTAATTAAGTAACAACAATTACTGCTCAAACGAAACACATGGGTGAACAACGATATAAAGCAGATGACATAATTTGTTGGAGCCTAATAACATCTCCAACTAATTCTCTAAGACGATATTAAACCAGTTTGGGTCTTTGTAATGTAATAATTTATGCCATAAGCACCATGATGGTGCTTGTCCTTGATGCAACCAGAACTAGCAGCAGCACATTGGCAATAAAAAATGATAGAGAATACTAAAATTCGACTTATGCCATCCATGAAAAGCGTACTTGCATATCGTTCTGAAACCTCTGCATAAAGTTTGATTTTCAAGAGAAGGAGAATCAGCTGCTTGCTCAAGGTTTATTGATTTTGTCCAATTCAAGAGAGAAAATCCGATAGATACTAAAATTAAGACACAAAGAAACACAGGTGAAGGAAATTAATAGAAGCAAATCAGACAACATAATAAAGCACTGGCACTGCATGTTAATAGTTTTATGCAGGAAAAGAAGTCTTCAGAAATCACAATGCGCAATTCTCCAAAACCATCATTTTCTCCATATTGTCAGTACCATCCGGCTTAAGTGTTAGTCCTCAAAATATGCAACATATATCGTTGGTTAACAAATAAGTATGAGTTTGAAGATATGAAGTATGACAATTGAACAGAGAAAGAACCTACAGTAAACACGTAAAAGATTGCAAAAGTTAATCAAGCTGTCCAACAAAGTATGATTTATGTGTGAGAATCAAAACAACGAAAGAGAGACACAAAGACGTTACTACAAGAAAGGAAGATGTTGTAAGCTACTTTAAAGTATCAGAACAATGTAGATATTTTTTTAAGAACAATGTAGATATCTAAATATTAACTGGCTACAAAGAAGCTAAAGCTGTTAGCGAGATAAAATTCTAGCCGAGAGAGATATAAACTTGCTTTATTGAAGAAAAATGGAAGAAAAACTACTTCAAAAAGTTATTTTACAAAAATAATGCAGCTTATTTAATTTTGAAATTAGAAAATAAGGAGCAAAAGGGTTGAAATACCCTATAAATAATGCAATTTTATGCAAGACAGCCACCTGATGGATCCTTATTGAACCATCAAAATTACACTGAAAAGTGTAAATTTAACTGATTAACTTGTTAACTAAATTCTCGGCAAACTGACAGATAGTAGAAATAAAGGAGATACTGAGTTGCATAAATATAAGGATTCGATCAAAATCACACTGCAAAGTCTGGGAAAGAGCAACTATACAAATATTAAAATATAAAATAAGAATTACTGAGAGCAACGTGATTTTGTGCAAGAAAGATCATTGGTTAAGGCTATTTACTCAAGTAACTGAGATGCTCAGAAAGAAAAAACAGAAACTTTGACATATTAATGTGGCTAAGAGAATTTTGGTGGGTGCAGTAAATTAGAGATCGAGTAAGATCTGAATGATCCAACAAAAGGCTAATTAAATATGTGTGATTGAGTCAAATTGACCCAAGATTATAGAAAAAAATCCTCAGTGCAGTTGTATCACTTTAGTTTGATTCTAAACTTGCATTAATGATTTAGTTCAAGTTCTTAAGGTCAGATCCTGGTTCCGACAACATTGCGTAAACCCCACAATAAGGGCAGCATGGTGCTAAATTTCACTCACTGACAACGTGTGGTTCCACAAGTTCATGTGCATTGGAGCGCTCATGCAAATTGCAAAATGGGAGCACCAATTTAATTAAATCTTTCATTCTTAGGAGCAAGCATCTATTTATAATATTCCTCTAAGTAAATCAATTGGCATTAAAATTTCAATCACCAAATAGATAATTTTGATGGTTGTAAATAGGCAAGTAGGCTAAGGTCGGAACACATGAAACAAAAGTAACTAATCTTTTGAAAAGGCATGAATTTTGAGATTACTCTACCATAATTTCCACAATGACCGCTATATTAAAACAACATGTTAACAAGGATAAGAGAAAGCAACAGACCATAGGACAAGTTGAAACGAAAGCCTTAACATACAGAAACTTCTCAAAATCTACAAAGGATAGACACAGGATCAATATACAAAATGTTCTAGCAACAGAAAACCAAAACAAATAATAAACTAACTTACACAAGAAGCGAGCCTTACAAAACCAGTTATTAATCAAAATGGAAATGCATCAGGTGTGTTCACCTAAGTAGAAAAAAATTAAAAGAATGAAATGGAGAGAAGTGTTTATCCACTGGAATGACTATACACATAAGCAAACAAAAGTGAAGAAAAGTAGGTATTAGATTTAAGATATGAACATGAGATATCAGTTGAAAGCCTCCCCATCGGTTTCACTGACCTCAAGAATGGGCTGGCACATAGATGGGATATCTAAACTATTAAATTCATTGAGCCTAATCACTGGTTAAACCCAATCACTACTTAACCTTCTAAGCAAATCTATTTTTTTGTTCACTTTCGATGTGAAACTAATTGGTGCGTTATAATCTCCCCCACTTTAGGGCTTCACAACCTCGTCAAAGCCCAACATAAATTAGAATCTGACCCTAGCATGGGGCATGCGAAGCTTAGCCCAATGGTAGCTTCATGCCATAATGTCCCTCTGGCCCGTTCATGAGTAGCCCTTTCATACTCGAGCATCTCACCATATCTCAATACTAGGTCGGGATACCAATTGTGATTATCCGTTTGATGGGATGATTGACCTATTAACTTTGTCGAGTCTAAACTACTAATTCAAGATGCTTAAGTCTAAATTAGCAATGGAACACTCATCATACCTTTATAAGTAAATCTAAGTCTTTGTTTACTTCTAATGTGGGACGAATTGGGATGTTATAATGGAAATAACTCAATATGATAAAAAAACTATTGGATCAAATAAAGTAAACGACGGGTTAGGATGTGAATGTCTAACAGAAAGTCCACTTTTTTTGGTAGCTCCAAAGTAAAATGTCAAAAATTTTAGCTAAAAACTTTTAGTTCCACTATTAACTTCATCGAGTCTAAACCACTAATCCAAAATGCGAAGTCTAAGTTAGTAATAGAACACTCACCATACCTTTATAAGTAAATCTAAGTCTTTCATCACTTCTGATGTGGGACTAATCAGGATATTATAATGGAATTAACTCAATGTGATCAAAAAATTATTGGACCAAAAAAAGAAAATGACATGGGTTAGGATGTGAATGTCTAACAGAAAGTCCATTGATTTTGGTAACTCTAAAGTAAAATGTCAAAAATTTAGCTTAAAACTTCAAGTTTCATCAGGACAGATGTTGTACTTTTTGGTTTTGGTGTATGATTGGGCTCAAAACTTTTGTGACCAAGAGCCAACAAGAAAATAATTCCAGCTATCTTGTTGTACTAGCTCAATCAATTATATATGCCAAAACTAGATGCGTAGTAGGTCTCAATTAGGACCTGTAACTCACTGAAATTTAGACTCTTCAGATCATGAACATATTCAGAAGTAAATCATATTATTTTGGAAAAAACATCAAAGAATATTGACAGAATTTCCTAAGAGAAAGACCAATAATGCATTACAAGTTGACAACATAGCATGATCAATTTAATTATGCCTTACGTGACAAAGAAACAATGTGGGTTATCCAAGCACGCAATAATGGCACTGAGATAAAAAGGCACCTAACACAAGGCTCTGACCATTGTGGCATCTCAGGATGGTCAGATATATGCAGATACCCACCTCTGGTGCACACACAGATACTCATATAATATAATAACTTCTGAACAAAGGAAAAATCTACAATAGGATATGTGACACAAGAAACTAAAAGAAATTCAAAAGAGAAATTCCTATGTGCTAGCAATAAAAATTCTGCCCATGATTGCATGATTTCCAAAAACATAACCTGAAACAGAATGGTTCAATCTTTGAGGCAATCATCAAACACAGCATCAAGCTGATTTAATGATGCAAATATATTCTAAGCCTTCAAAAACCAGCAGGTAAATTTCCTACCCGATTCAGCTCTGTGCACAATAGGGACTATAGCTGACGCAAATCAACAGTCAGTGTGTTGACTCAGTTAACAAAAAGTCAGTATATGACATTAATTTGAAAGTTTTGGGACTCGATGCAGCAGCGTTGCAGTTTATAACACACGAAAGAATTGTTGCTGAGCACTGGACTTCGCCACACAGAACATGATCAGCACAAAGTTTAGCTTTGAAAGCTGGCATTGGAATTCTCAAGTTGCTTGAATGAATGACTTACAGGGAGATAGATGGAGGTTGTGCACTTAATCAGTCTTTTACAAGGCTATATTTAGAGCAATTTGATTTTGGTAGATGGCTAGTTCAAGTCTAATAATAGTTGGGAGATAGATGGAGGTTGTGCACTTAATCAGTCTCTTACAAGGCTATATTTAGAGCAATTTGATTTTGATAGATGGCTTGTTCAAGTCTAATAATAGTTGGGTTATGAAGGCTGTAACATGCCAGGCAGTTGAATTTGGTTGATCTGTGTTGGCAATGGAGCTGTAGTGTTTTGGGTGAGAATAAGAGTGTCAGCCACATTAAAGAACCATATAAGTAAAGATGGATAGCTGAAGCAATTAGGCAATGAGAAAGAGAAAGAAGAAAACATAAAGAAAGTGGGGATAAAGAAAGAGAACAACCAAAATGACATTAGAATAGATACTAAACAATCAACACACATCCTGTATGTGAAGGAGAACCATGAAGCATATTCTCAAACATGGTAATGACCGCTACCTAACACTTCCACTTTCACAAATGTGTTCACAAAATACTCAATTTTTTAATCCTCCAAATAACCATCTCATGTTAAACCAATAAGAAAGAGACCAAATGTATCTCAAAGTCAACAATATCTCATAGAAATGAAACTAGCAACTAAAAGATCTACAAAATGGCCAAAATACATCCAAATTGATCCAAACAAGAAACAGCACTTTTGAAATCCTTAAATAACCTTGACAGAATCCAAAATATCCTGAATTTATCTTAAATAAAATGAAAAATCCTCAATCTTAGACTTATCTAGATTATTATCATCCTTCTCAAAGCTCATTGAGATTTGACGACACCAATGAACATAGTATTGAGCTTCCTTTGGTCCATCACTAGCTAAAACCAGTGATTTAAAAACCAGTGATTTATCAACCATCACTAGCTAAAACCAGTGATTTAAAAAGCGCTAGGCGCCAAAAGGCGCTAAGGTCCAAAAACGCCCGAGGCGCTAGGCACTCGCCCAGGCGCTCGCCCGAGCGAAGCGAGGCGCTAAAATATAAAAATATATAATATAATTAATAAATATAATTTTTTAAATTTTTAAATAAAAATATATTATTAAATTAAAAAATTAATAGTATTAAAATCAAAATAATATATTATTAATCTAATAAATACAAATACTATTATTAGTATACTGTTAACAGTATACAAAGGAGAAGGAAGAGGAGTGTAAGGGGGTGCTGACTGAGAAAAGAGAAAGCGGGAGCGGGAGCGCCGCTACCTAACACTTCCACTTTCACAAATGTGTTCACAAAATACTCAATTTTTTAATCCTCCAAATAACCATCTCATGTTAAACCAATAAGAAAGAGACCAAATGTATCTCAAAGTCAACAATATCTCATAGAAATGAAACTAGCAACTAAAAGATCTACAAAATGGCCAAAATACATCCAAATTGATCCAAACAAGAAACAGCACTTTTGAAATCCTTAAATAACCTTGACAGAATCCAAAATATCCTGAATTTATCTTAAATAAAATGAAAAATCCTCAATCTTAGACTTATCTAGATTATTATCATCCTTCTCAAAGCTCATTGAGATTTGACGACACCAATGAACATAGTATTGAGCTTCCTTTGGTCCATATCAACCATCACTAGCTAAAACAACCAATTTTAATAAATGAAGGCTGATATAGAGCTAATAATCTCATAAAAGTTCCACCTAGAACTTTTCTGACTAGAATGAACAATAAGCCATCATCCACAAATCTATCTCTTACTAAGAACATCATGTGTCCTCTTGATAATCAAGGCAATGCAATCATCCAGGATATCATCCATTTTCTTCCCCTTTACTTCCCCTTTAGAGAAAAGACAATATAGGTTGTAAAGCTGGGACTTTGTACAGAAATAGAATTTGGTTACTGGAACAAGATAAAATCATCGATTTTAGATGCAAATTTTGATCTGATCTAGGGAATGCAAATCCAGGAGGCAGTCATTTTGTTACTAAGTAGAATGTTTGCATGGTTAAACCCATAGAAGCAAGAATGATACATTGAGCTCAAAGTAGTTCATGTTTGATCCCAAGAAAATTCCATGATTGACTAAACAATAAATAAAAGATTCATCTTTAAAATGTTGCTTCAGCTTAATCAGTTCTACCAGTTATCATCATTCAATATTATCTGATTATTATTAAAATTAGTCATTAACACTTTAATTTTAAACCCTGTGCATCACATGGGTTTCCAAATTGTAGGTGAATGATTGTGTGACCCTAAAGGATTGAACCAAATGAAGGACCCATGTCCAGTCAGCTGACAGAGAAGTATAATGAATCAATACAGACTCGCATACAATAACATACTACCAGAAAAAAGGAAATGGAGGAAAAAAGTAGCATCTTGTTTATTCCTCTTCATTTTACAAAAACCTGAAGGTCATGTTCAATGACTATGGTAACGCATGTGCTTCAAGCTACTTACCCAGATTTGGGATCTTTCCACAACATGATGGTATTTTTTCTTCTCTATTTATTTGGTAATTTGTTGGATTCATTTCACGTTTTAGCCTCTTCTGCAGCATGAGGTCATAAATCAAATAATCCATGATATTGCTTGATTAGGATATTTTCTTTCCTTTCTCAATTATGAACTTTCTTTCTTTCATTGCTTTCCTTATTCAGCCAAATATTTCATTGAACTATTCATCCAATTTTCTCTATCTTCTGTTTATGACTCCTAAATTCTTCCACTAGTTTGGTTAAAGAACAACAACAGCAACAATAACAAGATGAAAAGTCCCAATTATAAAGGGTCAACTACATGAATTGTTTTCTACAATCAAACCTTCTATAAAGCAGAATCCCTATTAAACCAAGAGCAACAGAATCTTTTCTACCATAGTAACTATTCTTAGATCTCCCTCTACCTATCTAAAGCGTCTATACGTCGTTCTTAAACATATTTATATCATCGTAAACAATCTTCCAGATTATTTAGGAATGTAACATCTGAAAAAATCATAAAAGCAAGGTCACTAGTTCTCTATAGTTTCTACCCAAGAAACAAAATAAGAAGACATCTAAAAGAAAAAGTTTCTACTGACAAACAGACATCTGATACAAGCCCAACATGAATAGATACAGTAGGCATGAACAATCAGTTGACAACAGAAAATCATCTTTGTTGTGCTCTTGTCCTACCTGGACTTTGTGTTACATATATGTGACCACCTAAAACTAGATTCATCATAGACAAGCAAAAATATCAAATAAAAAATTCAAATATTAATTTTCAGTAGAAAATATAACATGCTCAAATGTTCTACTGTTGCAAAACTAGTTGCATTGTAAAACTAAGAAGGTGGTAAAATGTAATAGCATACCCACCTTGAGTTGATGGCATCAAGCTGCTGCCTCAAACTTCTGAAGCCTATCGCAATGTGGTGTTTGGTATGATAGTCCCCAGTGTCGTCTCTGCAACTCAACCCGGCAATTCTGTTCAAGGATCCCAACATAGTCACTCTCCACATGTTCCTCCAAAGCAATGCGTTTTGGGCTCTCATAAGGATATTCCTCTTCAAATTTCACTGACTTAACAAAGTATGCCACACCCCTTGATGTTTCTAGCTTGTGTTCATAAGGATAGGATCGGAACAGCATATATATTGGTTCGGAAGATGGAAGGAAGTTCAGCAAGAACAGGATAATGATAGGCAAGATCTGTATGAGCATCCGGAGATTATGATTGACAGAACCATGCATCTCATGAGCACTCGCCCCACCCGTGCCACCAGTTCTAAAGCGGAAAGTGCGAAAATGAGTGGCAACCGGAGGCCCTCCACCAAAAAAGAAGTTCCTGAAGATCTCATCAGCATCAAAGTGCTCGTCATAAAAGCCATTGAAACCATGATTGCCACGCTGTGCCACCGGCCGATCAGGCTCATCTGAACCGAGAAGATCATACCTTTTCCTGCTCTCATTGTCGCTCAAGCACTGGAAGGCCTTTGATACAGCCTTAAAGGCTTCATCAGCACCAGGCGCCTTGTTCTTGTCAGGATGCACCTTCAAAGAGAGCTTCCGGTAGGCCTTCCTAACTTCCTCCACAGTGCATCCTTTTTCAACCCCCAAGATCTGATAGTAATCATTCAGCTTCTTAATCTGACTGATGACGGTCACCTGCTCCTCGGTGTAGTCCCTCGACGACCCAGGACCATCCGAGGAAATCCTAACCTTGGAAGCAGAAGAGACGGATGCAGCAGCAGCACGAGAAGAAGTACCGCTCGATGGTTCGTCAGGCTGGGAAGCGTTCGACGACGCAGCGGAATCAGCGGGACCTCCGGATTTGCCATCAGAGTCAGCAGCGGCGGAGAGGAGGCCGTCGATCGGCAAAGTGGGATCTAGACGGCGAGCCTTGGAGAGGAATTTGACGGCGCGAGTCCGATCACCGGACTGCAATGCGTCCTTACCGATCCGGAGGCACTTCAAAGCATCATCTTTGTTCCCCTCCATCGCCGAATCCGACTCGATCAAAGAGATGTATCCCAAACGGATCGAGAGATCCCAAGGACCTAAGGACGAGAAAGACTAAAACCATCAGTCTCAAAGCTGGGATGCAAATTCCCAAACGATCGGTCTGTCGATGAAGAAAACAATAGATCTACGATAAATCGTTAGGGATCGAGATGACCTTCCGCTCCCGGGAACGGGAGGGCAAGTCGCGAAGACGTGCGCCGAGGATTTGCTCGAGCGAGGGCGATCACCACGAAGCAAGCCGATAGTGTTTGGGAGAAAGGGAGAGGGGAGGGAGGACGAAGAGGGAGAGGATTTCGTTCTCTCCCCGCACCGAGGAAACGATGTTTTGACCCGATCCCTCTGAAGTAGAAATAGCAGTAAATATAATTATAATAATATTAGGGCAAACCTTTAAAAAAAAAAAAAAAAACTCGTATTTTTATTTTATTTTATTTTTTTCCTATCATTTTTTCATTTATTAATTTTATTTACTAGAATATTTTCTGAAATTACTTTTGTACGATAAACTCAATTAAATGGAACAAAAGAATCAAATCGATTCTAATTAAAACTCAATGAAAATGGCCCTAAACTTTGTTTAAAATTTATTTTTAAATTTGATAAAAATAGTTGTCTCATTAAGCTGTGTAATCTTTTTTTTTTTGGTCCTATTAAAAAATAATGCTACTTAGCTTAATGGCTCAAAAAATTTTGTAAAACTATAAAGGTTACATTGTAAATGAATTGATAAGCACCCAATGATTACTTTTTTTATAAATTTTTTATACTTAAATCTCATCTTTTTTAATGGGCTGATTTTTTTTCTATTTCTCCAATTTTCACCTTTTTGGGTTTGAATGTATCTCCCATCTGACCACAAATTCAGTTGTATATTATCAAAGAAGGCATTCTAACTTTTCTTTTTTTTAAGAAAATAAAAAATCTTCCAAGAGGGTTACACTATTTTTTAAGTCCTATTCAAAAACAATATAACTCAATTGGCACTCTGCTTAAAAAATTTACAAACCTTACTTACCCCATTAAAATGAATTGAGAAGCATCCATTAACCATTTTTTTCTAATTTTGAAGTTTTAAATGACCTTTTTTTTTTAATATTTAAGGCACTTAATAGATTGTAATTTTTAGTTATTGGGTACATTAGGTTGAATCCATCTCCCATTTATCCACACATTCAATGATGGATTATGAAAGCAGCATCTATGAAAGTTTTTAAGAAAGTTACATATTTTCTTAACTAAGTTATACTGTTTTTGGGACTTAATTCAAAAACAATATAACTCAGTTAACACTATCTTAAAACCTTCTTAAACTTTCCTGGCCCTTACAAATAAATTAAAAACCATACCACCTTTTTTATCTTTGGGATTTTAAATGACCTATTTTTTAAAATTAATAGTTCTATTTAAGTCTTTTTTTAATCAATTAACGATGGATTTTCTTGTTATTGGATTCTTATATCTAATCTTTATTGATTTATACAAAAAAAAAAAATCATGTCATCGAACACTTACTATACTCATGGCCAAACTAGTTGCAAGAATCATTCTATGATGGATTTTTTTTTAATGAGATGCACATTTGTATTCATCGTTATTGGATTCTTATGTCTAATCTTTATTGATTTATACAAAAAAAAAAAATCATGTCATCGAACACTTACTATACTCATGGCCAAACTAGTTGCAAGAATCATTCTATTGATACATTCTTATATAATTATATCAATTTAATTTATTATTATTAATTTATTAATTTCATATTTATAATTTCATATATTCCACATATTTTGATGATGAAAAAAAGAATCAATTACCTTCAAACTGAATGATTATGAATGTTAACGGACAAGACAAGTGGGGAATGCTTCCCCGTCTCCATCCCTCATTCTTGCCCTATTTAGATAGGGCAAGGGTGAGGATGAGGAATCCTCACTTGGAGGGATAAACATGTGGGTTCTTAGTATCATTCTAATTAATTTATTCAATCTTAAAAATATAAAATTATTATTATGCCTTATTAACAATACTAAAATTTACATATAACAAAAGATAAATAGAATTAAACTTTAATCAAAGATAAATAGAATTAAATTTATCGTAACTCACAGGAGAGGTAGAGAGAAGATAGAGAAGAATGAGAGAAAGGTATGAGAAAAAGGGACGGGGGTTATGATGGCTAACGAGGTGGGGCCGTAAGATAGGCATAGATAGTTGCGATGAGGGGACGGGAGGCTATGAAGTGATAAGTGGGTCGGGGTTCTACAATAAAAGGGAAAGCTAAGAAGAGGGAGAAGGGAGTATACTATGGAAAGAGGAAAAAAAGAAAAAAGAATAGGAATTGTCATTTGCCAATAGAGAGAAGAGGATTAATGAAAACAAAATCAAGCAATCATCATGATGTCTGCAATTAGGGATTGAGTGCATACAATACATAGGGTCATCGGGAGTAATTGTTATTGTTGAATGATGAAATATTTTATTTGATTCAATTAAACCAAATAGCTCTTAATACATTGCACTATTAGAATTTATAAGTACTTTTATCCTAAAACTATTTTTATAGCTATATATGACAATTTTAACAAAGTCACTATACAATGAAAAATTACCTTGACAATTATATTTAAATTGTTGGCATCTTAAATATTTTTTTTCTTTTTTTTGTCACTATGTATTGATTCAATCTTTGCTTTTTATTTATTTCAGCCCTTTATAAATATTAAATTAGGTTATTTTTTATTTAGGTAAATTCACCATAATTTTGATCCAAAAACCACTTGAATATATTTATAGAATGTTTTTTAAGATTTTAAAGTACCAAATTTTTTTTTAAGATTTGAGTTACACTGTTTTTGAATGGGATTACATGGGGCTCTATTAAACAAAAAAAAAAGTATAACTCCATTCAAAAATAGTATAATTTTATCTATTTTTATCCAAAAAATCAAAAATTTCTTTGAAACAATAAAAATGTCTAGTGAAGCCATATTTTGGCAAAATTTTCTATTTTAGAAATTAAAATTTTTAATTTTTGATTAAATTAACTATTAAAAGGTTAAAATTTATATTTTTGATAGATTTAAGATAAAACTAAAAGGTTGTCATAATTTTATTGTTTTATAATATTTATATTTATAATTTTTAGATAATTTTTAGATAATTTTTATATTTTTATATTATTAAAACAATATATCAATATTATTTATTTGGACCAGTTCAAGTCGTTTTGTCGGTTCAATACAATGGTCTGATTCAATATACTGAATTTGAAAAGGGGTGAGAGAGAGGAGGAAAAGATAAAATAATGTTTGAGGGTCACTTTTTATCATTTTAAAAATTAAGGACTCTTCCCCTTTTATTTTATTTTTTTCCTATCATTTTTTCATTTATTAATTTTATTTACTAGAATATTTTCTGAAATTACTTTTGTACGATAAACTCAATTAAATGGAACAAAAGAATCAAATCGATTCTAATTAAAACTCAATGAAAATGGCCCTAAACTTTGTTTAAAATTTATTTTTAAATTTGATAAAAATAGTTGTCTCATTAAGCTGTGTAATCTTTTTTTTTTTGGTCCTATTAAAAAATAATGCTACTTAGCTTAATGGCTCAAAAAATTTTGTAAAACTATAAAGGTTACATTGTAAATGAATTGATAAGCACCCAATGATTACTTTTTTTATAAATTTTTTATACTTAAATCTCATCTTTTTTAATGGGCTGATTTTTTTTCTATTTCTCCAATTTTCACCTTTTTGGGTTTGAATGTATCTCCCATCTGACCACAAATTCAGTTGTATATTATCAAAGAAGGCATTCTAACTTTTCTTTTTTTTAAGAAAATAAAAAATCTTCCAAGAGGGTTACACTATTTTTTAAGTCCTATTCAAAAACAATATAACTCAATTGGCACTCTGCTTAAAAAATTTACAAACCTTACTTACCCCATTAAAATGAATTGAGAAGCATCCATTAACCATTTTTTTCTAATTTTGAAGTTTTAAATGACCTTTTTTTTTTAATATTTAAGGCACTTAATAGATTGTAATTTTTAGTTATTGGGTACATTAGGTTGAATCCATCTCCCATTTATCCACACATTCAATGATGGATTATGAAAGCAGCATCTATGAAAGTTTTTAAGAAAGTTACATATTTTCTTAACTAAGTTATACTGTTTTTGGGACTTAATTCAAAAACAATATAACTCAGTTAACACTATCTTAAAACCTTCTTAAACTTTCCTGGCCCTTACAAATAAATTAAAAAGCATACCACCTTTTTTATCTTTGGGATTTTAAATGACCTATTTTTTAAAATTAATAGTTCTATTTAAGTCTTTTTTTAATCAATTAACGATGGATTTTCTTGTTATTGGATTCTTATATCTAATCTTTATTGATTTATACAAAAAAAATTATATCATCGAACACTTACTATACTGGTAGAAGGGTCAAACTAGTCCTAAGAATCTATCTATTGATACATTCTTATATAATTATGTTAATTTAATTTATTTTATTATTAATTTATTAATTTCATTCTTATAGTTTCATATATTCAAAAGAATAACCAATTACCTTCAAACTGAATGGTTACGTATGTTAACGAGACAAGACAGGTGATGAATGCTTCCACGTCCCTATCCCTCATCCTTGCCCTATTTAGATGGGGGCAAGGGTGGGGATGATGAATCCTTGTTTGGAGAGACAAACATGTGGGTTCTTAGTATCATTCTAATTAATTTATTCAATCTTAAAAATATAAAATTATTATCAGGCCTTATTAATAATACTAAAATTTACATATAACAAAAGATAAATATAATCAAAGATAAATAGAATTAAATTTATCGTAACTCACAGGAGAGGTAGAGAGAAGATAGAGAAGAATGAGAGAAAGGTATGAGAAAAAGGGACGGGGGTTATGATGGCTAACGAGGTGGGGCCGTAAGATAGGCATAGATAGTTGCGATGAGGGGACGGGAGGCTATGAAGTGATAAGTGGGTCGGGGTTCTACAATAAAAGGGAAAGCTAAGAAGAGGGAGAAGGGAGTATACTATGGAAAGAGGAAAAAAAGAAAAAAGAATAGGAATTGTCATTTGCCAATAGAGAGAAGAGGATTAATGAAAACAAAATCAAGCAATCATCATGATGTCTGCAATTAGGGATTGAGTGCATACAATACATAGGGTCATCGGGAGTAATTGTTATTGTTGAATGATGAAATATTTTATTTGATTCAATTAAACCAAATAGCTCTTAATACATTGCACTATTAGAATTTATAAGTACTTTTATCCTAAAACTATTTTTATAGTTATATATGACAATTTTAACAAAGTCACTATACAATGAAAAATTACCTTGACAATTATATTTAAATTGTTGGCATCTTAAATATTTTTTTTCTTTTTTTTGTCACTATGTATTGATTCAATCTTTGCTTTTTATTTATTTCAGCCCTTTATAAATATTAAATTAGGTTATTTTTTATTTAGGTAAATTCACCATAATTTTGATCCAAAAACCACTTGAATATATTTATAGAATGTTTTTTAAGATTTTAAAGTACCAAATTTTTTTTTAAGATTTGAGTTACACTGTTTTTGAATGGGATTACATGGGGCTCTATTAAACAAAAAAAAAAGAATAAATCTATTCAAAAATAGTATAATTTTATCTATTTTTATCCAAAAAATCAAAAATTTCTTTGAAACAATAAAAATGTCTAGTGAAGCCATATTTTGGCAAAATTTTCTATTTTAGAAATTAAAATTTTTAATTTTTGATTAAATTAACTATTAAAAGGTTAAAATTTATATTTTTGATAGATTTAAGATAAAACTAAAAGGTTGTCATAATTTTATTGTTTTATAATATTTATATTTATAATTTTTAGATAATTTTTAGATAATTTTTATATTATTAAAACAATATATCAATATTATTTATTTGGACCAGTTCAAGTCGTTTTGTCGGTTCAATACAATGGTCTGATTCAATATACTGAATTTGAAAAGGGGTGAGAGAGAGGAGGAAAAGATAAAATAATGTTTGAGGGTCACTTTTTATCATTTTAAAAATTAAGGACTCTTCCCCAAAAAAAAAAAAAAAGGAAAATAGGGGCGGTCAGCGAGAAAGAAAATAAAGTAAGTTTAGGGATTTTTCTAGAGAATTTACCCTATATTCAAAGTCACTAAGAAAATTATCATAAATATTCTTTACGAATAATAAAAAAACAATACAATAATCAAGTTTCTTTTAGTTGAAATATTTAACAATATATGAAATGGACGAAAAACTATCGGAAGTGCCAAAGATTGTTATTGTTGATTTTGGTCATCAAGACGACCTCAGCCGAATAGGTGTGCTACAAGAATGTGGAACTCCTGTTGTGGAGTTAGAACACTAAAGTTTAGAGGTGAGAAAACCACAACTTGGGATCTCCATACTCGACTTTCCTTTACAAACTTTATCGGACATCGGTAAATACTTAACCAAGTGACTGATTACAACTCGAATCATCACCAAGAACCTCTATTCATAATGATTCTTCTAACATATGATAAAGAAGAATATTCTTTAAATTAAGTCACTTGGGCAGCAGCTATCAATGTAGACACCTTATGAATTATTATATAAATTCAAAATCTCCTTCATGTAAGAAACTACGAAGAGTACTCTTCAAAAAAATAAAAATAAAAAAAATCAAGTTTTACTGTACCATTAAAACTCATAATTTTAGAAACCAGGCAGCTTTCAATACAACCACCACCAACAGATTTATCGTCGGAAAACTATTTTATCCTATTAGACATTCATGGGAAAGAGAAGTGACGAGCAATAGCATCATGGGGTTATTGAAGAAACTTGATTCAGACGGCACACGTACTCCAAACGAGAAAGCAAAGGAAACTGGTTGCTGGCAGCAACACAGAACAACACCATCACCACCGCCCCAAAAAAACCCAATGCAGATCCAGCCTTACAGAACAACTCCCGATATTTTCTTATCAACATCAACAGAGAAAAATGATGCAACTAACCGGCTAAGTAGATAAAAGCATCAATTCCAGCGCAAGACCCATCGACCGATTCCACTAGCTGCACTGCACATAGACTCGAGTAGAAAAGTTCTAATCAAATACATCATCGTCGTCGTCAGGAAGAGGTTGGGCAGCAGCTGCAGCCAGTTCAGCTTCATGCCTGAAAAACCAAAGATATGCAGGCAGGCACAATTAGATCAACTATATGTAATGTTATTCATTGAAAATTAATCTCTCATGGATACAGTGAGATTTTTGAATTTGCAGTGAACATAAAACACAACAAATTGGATTTTTTTTAAAAACATTCAGGATGACATTTTTCTCACTATAGCTCCCAACGTCTAATTGTCATATAAAGAACTAACAAGATCAATAAATGGGCACAAAAGGGGACACGACAGCTCGTTCATCATATACAACAATAAGGTTCTTCTTACTATATATATAAAATACAAGAATAAACAACGAATTAAAAGTTTTTTGGCAATTAGAACATGAAATTTTAATTCATGATAACCAGTAAAAGGTCTAAAAGAGCCCCCTAATGCATCTCTTTATCAATCAAAAGTTCAACATTAATTGGGATGGTCATTTCGACAAGTACCTATCAAATATATCCCAGATATTCAAAACAAAAATATATCCAGTTTTTTATTAACTTTTCAAAAACAAAGAGTGAATGATACCCAGAAGGTAACAAAATCTGAGAAGCATATAATATAAATATTGAAAGGACTATGACATCATAAACTGTGAACAAAGAGCTTTTGAAACCATATGGTGGAAAATGATACATGTTTCAAATTAGTGAACAGGGCTTTAAATCACTTACTGTTGCTGTGCAGCCAGGTCAATCTGGACTTCAGGAGGTGCAAGAGCAGGTGATTCAACAAAGTGAAGATTTGGGTCCCTGACATGAAAATTGTCAACAATTTGATGTCATTCAGATAATTTATATATGATTCTACCACCAAAATGACACTTATTTTCCTTACCCTGCAAGTTTTCTAGCGAGGTAAAGGAAAGGCTTCTCAAAGTTGTAATTGCTCTTTGCAGAAATCTCATAGTATTGGAGGTTCTTCTTCCTGTGGAATGTAACTTGCTTAGCTTTGACCTGCCTGTTCTTCACATCGACCTTGTTACCACAAAGGACGATCGGAATATTCTCACAAACCCTGGTTTCGAAACAAAAAGGATAATTAGACTTTGTTTAATGTCCACGAGGAGGACAACTTGTACAAATTATGTTACAAGCAGCTTGTCAAATAACCTGCAAAGATCCCGGTGCCATGTTGGAACATTTTTGTAAGTCAACCTGGCAGTGACATCGAACATGATAATCGCACATTGACCATGTATACTGCGAACAAAAGATAGCAAGTTAATAACAATAGATATCTTTGCATGAATATTAACCGTAATAGATCACCAATGTGACTCATCACGTTGGTGGCTACACAAAGAAAAACTGTGAATCCCCCAGAAACAATAATAAAAATAAAACCTTTAGTTGAAAAGGTTCAATTAGCAATGTTGCTACAACACAGGAACCAGAGAAAATAATTTGAACAAGGACATCAACTATCCTAATCCAACAATTTATCATAACCATAATTCACCAGTCAAACTCATTAACGTATTGCCACGATAAATAATCTGCACCATCTGATTGGTCACACTCTAGGCTGTATTAGAACATGATTCATCCCATCTGTTCTACCCATGATTGTAAAAATAATGATCAATTATTGAGACAATCAGAACAGTAAAGTGATCAAAAAGCTTCTACTAATCTGACAACATGCAAATAAATAAACAATAAACAAGACCATGCGCAGCCTTTAGACAAGAATATAAAGGTTCAGCATAGGCACTATGAATATGACAAACATTTTGAGGTCTGAGCATCAAAGGAAGAAAGAACCTAAAGACTTCTGTCAGATATGTAAACAAAATTTTGTTTCATTTGAGAAATCAATTGAACAAATATATTCTAAAAGTCAGTTTCTTTTTGTAAAATTTCTTAATTACAAGAGTACCATTTAAATAGTTGCAACCTTTAGTTAGCCTTCTGGCCATGCAAAGATATTCCTCTTATTCCTTACCTCTTTTATGCACCTAGTCACAGTCAAAGCAACTTATATAACTACTTATTCTCTATTGTCTCGTGGCACATTTTCACTTATCTTCAATGTTCTAAAACAATGCATTGACTCTACTATCTCACAAGTACTCAAGAAAGAAGTTATCAACTGTCAAAAAGAAATATGAAGTGTCTCAAAACAAGCTTTATAACTATCTAATACAAATAACTGAACTTTCAAATAATCATGAGGCATACATTACATCAACAACAGAATAATTTTAAAAATTCAACAACTAACCAGAAAAGTTGGGTTCAGCTGATGAACCTGAATTGTGAATATGCAACAACAATGTACTCGCTATGTCTAATGCCAGAGAAGTCGAGCACTAGATAAGTAACAGAGCCATTTGAAATAAATTAAGCTTCTATAAAACAATTTCTAACTGCCTAATGAACCTGAATTGCCTACATGATATAACAATATACACATAATGCCTAATGCAAGAGTCTATAACAATTACTGAATTTAACATCTTATGTTGTAATCCAGCATCCCATGCAAGCTTAGAGAAAATAAACCATGAGACCCCGGTGTTTTGTCCATACTCTAAAAAGTACCAAAACACCAACTAACAGCTGTATTACAGCAAGTCCAACAATAAATCCATGCCTAAAATACTGTGATCAAAATAGAAAGAAAAGGATAAAAAGGTACTAGTATCCATCCCGAAGACCACCAAATTTCTCTTGACCAGCAGTATCCCAGCAATAGAACCGGATCTTCCCACAGTTTGTGAAGAAATCCAAAGGATGGACCTCAACACCAATAGTAGCTGAAAAATAAAATCCATGATATTTCAATACATATTGAGCAAATGGAAAGTAAAACACATGTATGAAACTTGACATTGACACTTACGCTCATACTTCTTCTCGAATTCACCAGTAAGGTGCCTCTTCACAAACGTAGTTTTTCCTATACCATAAAGTACAAAAGCAGATGACTAAGTGCCTAGGAATGCATGAAAGAACTATATTCTTGCTTTTCTTTTTTTTCTCAAAAGAATAAGAAAGATGCAAAATTTAAGAGCCCCGTTGGACCGCAACAAAAAAACAAATAAAAAAGGCCTCAGTCGTTTAGGGAAAATGAAGGCTGTGATCAAGAAACGGACTCATATTAAGGAACGGAGCTAGCAAGGCCAGTGTATTTTCCTGGACAACAATACCAACCGCGATTGCTATCGATGAAGGCCGAAACACGATACATGGGATGACAGAACCACCAATAAGCAAACTGTCGGGTGAAGTGACAGCATGAACCAGAAACGAGATCGACACAGAAGACACCAATGGAGAAAAGTAAGATTCAGTAGCAATCATCAAATGCAATACAGAAATCTGGATCCTCCAGAAGATTTTGATCGCAGTAGCAATCTATCGGAAACCCCAAAAAATCAGGAATTCGTGTGCGAGAACGATCAAACAAGATCTCCACTAAGAAAGATACCGATCGAATCAACACGACCATCATCCCAAGACTAAAGAAAATGATATAGATATGGATCTTACCAGTCCCTCCATCGCCGACGAGAACGAGCTTGAAGCTCGGGTAATCGACGGTTTGCTGATTCGGCAACGCCTGAAGACAGTATCAGATGCGATCATATAAAAGGGAAAAAAAACCCTGAATCGCTTCCGCAAAGGGAAGATGAAGCAGATCAGCGACCATACCATCCGATCACTTCCGCAAGGGTGAGAGAGGCAAGGAGCGATCGCAGGCGGAAGAGAAGGGAGAGAGCGGGGCGTATATATGGCGATCGAAAGGGAACCCTAAACTGTACAGGCTCTCTCTCTCTCTCTTTTCTCGCTCTCTGTTCCCGCACGCTCCTCAGCTTCATTTGAACGCGACTCTCCCAGCCGTTGGATCTCTTGATCATCGCTCATCGCCGTGATACAAAAATATCCGAGCTCAGTGACATGCGTTGATCGCGCTCTCCGCGAAATTTTCACATTGGCGCATATATATCCTAAAAAGATTTAAAGATAACATACGTGTCATCTAAATTTCTGGTATAAAATATACCTTATAATTATTAAAATCTTCGAAAAGAATCCAAATTAACTACTTTTAGTTATACTTTAAAATAAAAAATACTTTTAACTATATTATTTTACTTTATTTATATTTAATATGAATAAAAATATAAAAATCTAAGTTTCTCTTAATAATTTGGTATAAGGATAAAATTTAAAATTAATATGAGAATATTTGTCTTTGTTTGGATCTCATTACGTGGTTGTCATGTCATAAAAAATGACAAAAAAACAATCAATAGACATGTCATCACGTTAGTAAAATTAAAATAATAAATATTTTTTAAATATTTTATATTATATAAAAATATTTTTTTATTCATGAACGAAAGATCAACAACTATAAAGATAGAATTCGAATATAATTTTTAAAATAACAAATACACTACAACAGCAAAATCAGAAAAAAAATATATTTTACAAATATTTTCTATTATATAAAATATTTTTATAATCATAAACGATTAGAGAATTAATTATATGGCCATTGATTATTGAGTTTCAAACTGTTAAATAATTCGGGATATTTACGGTAAACAAAAATTTGGAGGTTTAAATACGTACGTAATCAATGAGTCGTTAGAGATGAATACGTCAGACACGTTAACGACGCGCGGCCATGCCGAAGTCATCCCGCGGGCCGTGCTACTGCAACTCGATCCGACGGCACGTGACTGACACGTGCGTTGAATGACCTTTTTCCTGACGACGACTTGGAACCCGTCGACCTCGCCCGGTGATTTCTTCTTATCGTCCTACGGCCGATTCCAAGGTCGCTTGAGGTTCTGCACCTGTTGCTCGTCGGTTTGTTGCTCCTCCCGGAGGTGCGATGACCCGGGAGACCCTCGCTTTACGGAATTTTTGGTGATTTTTAGTGAAATTTGATGATGATGCTTGCTATTTCTTTCTTAGGGCTGAGTTGCAGATGGATCGGGACGAAGAGAAGAACCCTAACGATTCCGATCCCCTTATCTGGAGGCAGACCGAATCTTCTCGGTCGCCGGATGGTTTGGACGAGATCAAGGACGACGAGGCGGATGCTAATTCGTCTGCGTGCTGCCGCATCTGCCTTGAGAGCGATACCTTCCCAGGTGATCTCATCTTATCGATTAAACTTTTCTTGCCGTTTTGTTTGCGGAGCTTTCTCGACAATCTTTCCTTTCTTGCAAATTCATGCTACATTTAGTGTGATATTGTTCTGTTATTGAGAGATGCATCTACAAGCTTCCAAACTAATTATGGTTAGTCCATGAAGATAAACAAAATCCTCAGTGTTTTCCAAGTGTAAATTAAGGCCATCAAGTGAATTATACCTTTCATCTCTTTTCCTTTTCATGGAATTTCATGTTGAAAAATGTTACCATTCTTATGACTCATCACAGTATAACTACTGTGGTGACTTAACTATAGGAGTTCCAAACAAGAATGGAACCCATGCTCAGCTAAGAGTAACATAGCACAACTGAGTTATTCTTAAAGATTCTCCATGCTATCATTCGATGTGATGTGATATAAGAAATTAAATGCTGAGAGAGCAGAAATGGTTTATTGTACGTTAAATTCATGCTCGGATGTCATGTTAATGTTGGGCCTTTTTAATTTCTTCATGGTACCTATAACCTAATAATTTAATTGTGAAAAACACTCTATCCAATGACCTATCTGATCATTTGGATCCACAAGTTATACTTTTTAACCTGCCCCATATTTGTGGGCTCAGTTTTACAGAAAAATTGACATGGAGAATTTTTATGACGGACTCACGAACAGGCAGAGACCTTGATACTGCTGTCAAGTTCTAAAAATAGCCTCTGTTTGCAGATGAGATGACTATCAGTAGGATTATATTAATCATGTTACATGAGTTTATAATAACTTCTAAGAAATGCAATTGTTAGTGGGATTGATTTTATGTTCTTGATTATGACTCAATGGAGAGAAGGTTGTATGCTGGCCTTAGATACCAACTACATGTTGCTGTTACCTGGTGTAAGTGTTATCTGAATTAGACTTTTGATCGTGAGTTAGATGAAAATATATGACGGGCTTGGCTAACAACTATGTGTTTCCATACATAGTTGCCAATGAATGGGTAACACCGCAATGAGCAGGGCAATCAGCCACAGTGGACAAAAATTGGGAACCCTGGGACTGATCAAAATTTGCCAGTGAATGGGTAACAAAATTACTGGCCCTAGAAAAAAAAAGAAAAATAACTGGCCCTAGGAATGTGATTAATGTTCATGACTCTGAGCTTTAGAATAAGAGGAAATATGTCCTGAAAAAGGGTCCTAAAAAACCAGGGATCAGGCGAGATTCCCTTGACAAAATTTACAATTTCCTGTAAATTTACAATTTACACAATGGCTAACATCTATGTTTTGTTGCTACCTTTGTAGGTATTATCTGACTTAGACTTGTGATTGTAACTAAAGTCGAAGATGAAATGAGATTCTAAGTTGCAGTACTTTCAGAAGTTGGTTAGATTATGATGATGATTAGATTGTCAAACAGACAGAATCAAGGACATTTGTAATTGGGAGATTGCCACTCTAACTAGCAACGAATAGTATGTTAGAAATATAACTTAATGTGCTGACATTCTGTCCGTTATCTTGTAAATTCAAACCTAAGGCTTCGTCTGTTGACTCAAACTAAGTCTTCATTAAGTTTATGTACACATTTTAATAACATAAGTATGTTTTATACTTATAAATGAACCTAGATAAGCTCAAACCTAAAAGTTTGTGCATATAGCATATTCCGGGCTGTTATTTGTTTTTGTGATAAGCATGTGCCATTTTTGCCATAAGCATGTTTCATCTGCTTGTTAAATGATTGCCCTGCTGGTTGACAGACCTTTGTAAATTGGCAATTTGTATTCATCAGCAAAGGATTACCTTTATTGTTGTTTTATTGTAGGTGATGAGTTGATATCTCCATGCATGTGCAAAGGCACTCAGCAGTTTGTCCACCGGTCATGTCTTGATCATTGGCGTTCAGTGAAGGCAAACTTTATTCCTTATGCTATTATCACATTTAATAATTTTGTTTATCTACAAATGCAAATTGTCAATGGCATGCCATATCATTTTTATACTTGGTTATTATTTAAAAACAACAGGCAAAAAAATGTGACATCACACCAGATTAGCTACTGTAAGTGTTGAGATAGCTTAAACAAACTTGGTTAAACTGTTTTTGTGGGTTTCGGTTTAGTGAAACAGATTGCGGCAGCCCATTAGCTGAACCAAAGGTCTGGTACATTGTGAGTCTTGCCACGTTTCACTTGGCATATGGAAAGCAAACACAAAAAGTGTATCAGCAAATTATTAAAGGAATATGTTCATGGGAAGAATTCTGATATTTAGATGTAGCAACTGAAAATTATACAATCAATCTGGTTTTTTAAAATTTTCAAAGCATTGTGACAATGGGTAAAAATATTTGATGATAACAAAACTACCAGCAGCATAGCAGATTCTTGGAGAAGTTTGAGTTCTGAATGCATGCACTGTCTGTTCATAGGGACAAGGTTATTTGAAGTTGGTTTTATTTGCATTCAAGAACTGAGATAGTCCAGTCCTATTATGATTTTGAAATCTTAGAAGTCGAATTAAGTTTTTTATTTTTTTGAGATTTATTTGTATCATTATCATCCTGGAGAATCATATAAATTCCTTATAGTTTGCAGTCACTCTATATTATTCATTCGCAAACTAATCTTGCCATATGGAGAAAGAAACACTGAACTATTTTCTTTTTCAATTTAGAGGATACATTGTTGATTTTTTTATTTGTTGTTTACAGGAAGGATTTGCCTTTTCAAACTGCACAACATGTAAGGCTCGGTTCCATCTGCGAGTGGAATTTCTGGAGGACTATTCATGGCGCAAAATAAAGTTCCGGATTTTCGTAGCTAGAGATGTTCTCCTTGTCTTCCTTGCTGTACAAACTGTAAGGGAAATTTTTTTATGCATATATGTCATCCCTGTTGGATTCAAGAATTCACGTTTCTATTTTTGCTTTCCTTCAAATGGCTGAAAATTTTGACTAAACCTTCTTTTATAATATGCTTCAGATCCATTTTGTCCTTTTTGTCCTTCATAGAAGTTTTGGCATGCCATATCTTATGCTGTATTTTTCTTCAATAAATACAGGAACAGATTACAGTTATGTAATGGTTGTTTCTTGGGTTTTTGATAGTTAATAAATTTAGGTTTTTGTTGATATGTTTCACCTTAATCCTAGAGGATTGCATGTAGAACTTTATCGTTCATCTAACATGATATAGTGACATTCAAGGAGTATGGACTTTGGTGCTTTAATCATCTCTCGGTCATGGATAGTTAAATGACTGCTCTTTGTGAGTCTTGGTCTAGGTATCTACTGATCAGTTTTCTAGGGTGACAATCCTGTGATTAATCCTCTTGTCAATCTACAGGTCATTGCTACTATTGGTGGTTTTTCCTATTTCCTAGACAAAAATGGGAGCTTCAGGAATTCCTTCAGCGATGGTTGGGACCGCATACTGTCGAAGCATCCAATACCCTTCTATTACTGCATAGGTGATTTTAACATGGTTTGGTCTTAGCAATTAGCAGTTCCTGCAAGATATGTTTTGGAATGTTAGGCAGCATGAAATTGTTCTTGTTCATGAAGGGTTTGCACTTAGATCTTTAAAGTTGAAATTGCGTGATAGATTTAAAAGCTTTTGATCTGACCTTGGTATCATGCCCCTGATCATGTGGGGGCTGCTTTAAGTTGCAACAAATGGATCTTCCATCTTGCAAGGGGCAAATTTAGAGATATCATGGAAAGGTACTTTGCATTTTGGAGCACTTGGAGTGTCAGGTTGTAGCCAAAGTCTCTCATTTATAGTGTAGACACATAACCGCATCACGTATTCTGAAGCATTTGATCTTTTTTGATGTATCTAGTTATACCTTTCTGATCATTCTGTTAAAAAATGGTTTGCCGCCCAAGTGTGCTGAATTGATTTCAACTATTTTGTAGAGTGTCCATTGACAGATAGTAGGATGCATCCCTGAGATGCTGTTACTAATGGTTATTTCGCTAATGTTTCTTTTTTTATACATCATGTTAATTTTATTGGCATGCTTTTGGATCTTGCAGGTGTCTTGGCATTCTTTGTGCTACTTGGGTTTTTTGGGCTTATACTGCACTGCTCATCCTTCAACAGTAATGGTCCCTGCATGACCGGTTGTCGAAACTGCTGCTATGGCTGGGGAATACTGGATTGCTTCCCTGCTTCAATGGAGGCTTGCTTTGCATTGGTGGTCATCTTTGTCATTGTATTTGCTATCCTAGGCATCGCGTACGGCTTCCTGGCAGCTACCATGGCCATCCAAAGGATTTGGCAGAGGCATTATCACATCCTCACCAAGAGGGAGCTCACCAAGGCAAGGATGCTGCTCTGCTATTAATTTTGATAGTGTAATAATCAGTTGGGTGTTTCATTTCTTTATTTGAATCCATGGCATCCTGATCCAGGAATATGTGGTAGAGGACCTTCACGGGTGTTACGCACCACCGAAAATGGATCCCGAGCATGAAGAACGTTTGAGAGTGCTAAAGCTCCTGTAGGTAGTAGCACCATTACTGTGATTCCACTTGTGCTACAATAAGAAGAACAAGGGTGTGAAATGTGCTGTTAACACTGGAAAACTTTTCTCTCTCTCTCTCTCTCTCTCTTCAACTTTTATGGGCGTGCATGTGGATGTACATGATGATATGTTTGGTTGTGCGCATATCCGAGTGTAGTTTTCCTTGTATTGCACACATGTATATCTGAACTTGTGACAGGATGGTACGAACGAAATGCTCATGTGACTCGACGTTTTTTAGTGGTTTATGGTCCGTCTTTAAGCCATAATGGAAGCTCTGCATTCTCCTGGCGTCTAGATCCATCACCCCCTAGTTTACTAAGTAATCATATTTTCACCATTTTTTATATATTTTATTTTGCTAGATAGTGGTATTGGTCAATATCTTTTGAAAAAATGGATAAGGTGGATTTTGAAATTATGATTTTATTATCATGTTGCTGTTTTGGTACTCTCCACTCTTATGTATCCCTCTATATTCAGTGTAGTCGAATCCTCAACTTCGTAGTGGATATATCGTTGTAGGATACATTGGTTTAAGTTTTTTTAATTTATTTTATAACATATTGGATAATTTATGAAATTACTCATTTACCTCAACTATAGTAATCATCGTTGCATGGGTACCGCTCGTGCGTCGCGCGGGTGTGTGCCATACGCGAGCGTGGCATTCATGCGTGCCCACATGCTGCAAGGGTGTGCACCATGTGCGACAGCCGTTGCACCGCTCGCTACTACGTTTGCACAGCACCACATAAATAAACCACTTCCCAGTCAACTTTCTGTGAAAGAAAATATACTCTGCCGAAAACTAAGAAAAACACATAGAGAAAGAGTGGAAAGAAAGAAAAGAGTGAAGTTTTCCTCATTTTCAAAAAGATTTTTATAAAAGAAACTTATAAATACTAAAATGATTAGACACAAAGATTGGATAAAAATATGTCATATGATTAGATTCTTATTATGTTACTTTTATATTTTATGTTAAAACTGATAATAATCTAGCTAACTATCTGACTAAAAGTTTAAATAAGACTAAGGCCCTAGTGTCATCCAGGGGGATGGGTCATTGCCTAAAATTAGTCTTCCAAATCTAATCAATGAGGTTTAATATAATAATAACAAACTGATGCTAAGGAGTATAATGCTTAGCACCTTATAAATATGGAGTTTATCTCCTAACTCCATCACTATAGTGATTAGTACTCCTATGTAAAGGTAAAAAAGAGTATAACTATGAAAGAAACTCGATATGGTATTTTCTATGGGACATGACTCTACACGTATTTCTGGCAAAAGCTTTCCTATGTCCAAGAATGCGTAGACGACCACAGCTCGAGATATGGGCAATAATCTCTTATGAATAAATAAAATACTTGTGTATGACCATTAATGCACTATCCAGGAAGACGTATTTCGTACCATGTGTGAGTTAGTTGAAGCCTGGGTCAAATGAATGTAGTTCAAGACATGATTTACTTTGTTTCTTACAAATAGATGCTTACTTCACTAAATGAGATTAAGTTTTTGATAAGACATTTCAATCGTATAGTACATGCACCAATAATATTTAATTTTTAATAATTTAATTTTATTTATTTGAAGGAAATTTGAGTTTTTTTATGGGGGATTGTTGAAACTTAAAAAAAATATACTTTCCAGTCAATTTTGTGTGAAAGAAAATATACTCTAAAACTCTGTCAAACATTCTAAAAAAAAAAAGGGAAAAATATGAAAAAAAGAAAAGGGAGAAGTTTTTTATTTTCACTTATTTTCTTGTTCCTTTATTTCTCTTTTATTATTAGTATGAAAAATCTTTAGATTCTTCATGATTATGTTCGAAGAATCATCTCCATTATATCTTGGATAATTTCTCGACGACACTTACACGAGATCAAAGAATATGTTTAGGACAATATCGATATGTCTCCGGATTCTTTTTCTAAACGTTTTATTTTAATTTTTGCACATTTAATATATTTTTGATTTAATCAAATGTTAATATTACTGCTCCAACACACTATATTTCGGACCTCAGTCAAGAATTCCCAACATCACTCTTCTATCTCAATACAACGATTCTAAAGTAACTACTCAGATTCATAATGATGGAGTTGCCATCGACAGCTTCTCTATATTTTTAGGTCAAATTGATTTATTTCCTTCTCGGACTATATACTAGGTTAGATCGTCCTTTAGTATCACTATTAGCTTTGAAGATAACACCTTATATTATCATAGCTTAATTCATATTCAAGGTAATACTAATGACATCAAAAAATTAAATCTTTATATATTACACTAACTATGATATCATTCTAGATTTTGCTTCTAATGTTAGAGTAGATCAAAACGGCCCTCATGTTTTAGTTGTGATTGAGAAAAAAAAACGCATGTGATTAGGTATACATAGGAAAGGCTAGAGAGAGAAATATACCCACCCCAGCAATACAATATGAGAGATTAAGAGGAAGAGGGAATTTTAAGTTTTTTTTTTTTTTTTTTTTTTTGCGCCTTCGAATCCAACATAGTGTGTGTCAAATCACTGTGACCACAAGTCAAAAAGGATTTCATCCCACTATGCTCGCAAAATTTGGTGCTCCTTCCACTTTCAATCAAATCCAAATAGATCGGTGCTCTATCCACTCTCAATCCAATACAAATACAAATAGATGGAATTATTTGGGTGTTGATGAGGGCCCGATAACCCGAAATAAATAAGCCGGAGTCTTCTATCTCAAACAGGTTGGGTTTGATTTCCGGATCCGTACTCGATAACAAATCTAATACTCGAAATGCCAAGCACGAATCGCTATTGATCCAAATAAACTTATTGGATCCGAATTCTATACAAAATCCAACCCGATAACACCCGGTATATCACGATGGAATTAGGAGCAGGAGAGAGAGAGAGAGAGTCATGCGACGGCATCTCCCTATGATCGACTTCTCCGGTGTCGGCATGGCTTGCGCGGGAACGCCGGCCTGGAACGCCGTTCAGGAGCAGGTGATGCCGGCTCTCGAATTCCACGGCTGCTTCGAGGCCGTGTACAACCGGGTCGCCTCCGAGCTCCGCCTTTCCCTCCTGGGGATCGCCAAGGATCTCTTGTCCCTCCCTCTCCAGACCAAGCTCAGGAATGCCTCCGATGAGCCCTACGCCGGCTACCTCGGCCAGTTTCCAGGCCTCGCCTACGAGAGCCTCGTCATCAGGGACGCTACCCTTCCCCACGCCATCCCCAACTTCGCCAGCCTCTTGTGGCCCAGCGGATCAAACCCCAATTTCTGGTACCGTCTTCTTCTTCTTCTTCCTTCATCGATCGATGTCTCCTGCTGAGCGATCTCCGACGTGTTGGGTAGCGAGAAGGCGCGCTCGTTCACCAAGCAAGTGGCGGAGTTGGAGGAGATGGTGAGGAGGATGGTGTTGGAGAGCCTGGGCGTGGCGGAGTACGCGGAGGAGCAGATGCAGTCGACGTGCTACCTGCTGCGGTTCACGGAGTACGGGGCGGCCGGCGAGTGGGAGGAGGAGAAGAGGAAGCTGGCTCACATGGCGCACCGGGACACGAACATGCTGTCGATCGTGTGCCAGTTGAACGAGGTGGACGGGCTGCAGGTGGAGGCCATGGACGGGAAGTGGCACCTGGCCGCGCCCAGATCGGTCGCTTCCTTCTTCGTCATCGCAGGAGAGGCTTTCCACGTACGGGCAATGATTCCTTGACCTGTTTTGATAATATAAGTTGTCATATTTAAGCTTCAAAATTTCTTCTTCTTCTTCTTCTTCTTCTTCTTCCTTCACATACGTATATTACGTTGGAGTAGGCATGGAGTAACGGGAGGGTGTACGCCCCCATGCACGGCGTCGCCATGGACGGCACAGTAGCGAGATACTCCGCCATCCTGTTTTCGAGGCCTATGAGCCAGCAAACGATCCAAGCCCCAGCGGAGCTCGTGGACGGTGACCATCCGTCTCTCTTCCGACCTTTCGTGTACGGCAACTTCTTGCACTTGTGCGTCTCTGCGGAGGGCAGAAAGCTAAAGAAGTGCAGACTGAGCGCTTATCGCAGGGAGGACATCACCAAAGAAGAAGAAGCATGACGAAGGGTGCATAAACTTGCTTGCGATTTGACTGCTGTAAGTATTAGCATTATACCATATGTGTTGGTTTCCAGGTCTGCCTTTGATGGAAATTGGGGGAGTCCTGTTGCTGTAGGGAGGAGAAATATGTTTTCTGATCTCAGAAAGCCTGTTAGTGGGCAGTCATTTAATGTGTTTAAAAACCAATATCTACGTTTTCTTTTTAATCTTTTAGGTCAAAAACATTTAGAGGCAATATATGAAGTAACAGTCATCAGCAATTGTTTTGAATTGCATCAGAGCAAGATTCAAGCACACCATCTGATTTCCCCCGAAACTTTAAACAGATAAGATGTTTTGATGCACATTTTTCTGAAGAAGAAACAAATTTCAGTGCCATGTATTATATATCACACGAGATTTGAAATTATGATAAGAGCAATGCTTTCCAAAAGAAAGTCTTGACTATGTGACCGTCTTCACTGAGATAAAAAGTATTTTAACAATAATATAATTGAAAGACAACATTGTGTACTTGTTATGCATAGTACAACATCAAACCACCACCACGACACAACTAAATATTTCCAACAGATTTGTCTGGTATTTCTACAACAACTTGAGGAAGTCTGGACGTAGCAGCCGTTCAACAGATCAGCTGACGATTTATATACCCCAAGCACAACCACTAGAACAGCCAAAGAACGACAATTTTTTTTTTTTTTTTTCTCTGTAGTTGCACAGCTGATGAGTGGAAGTATATTTGTTTACAAGGAAACATAGTGGTGCCAATGAGCAAGAATGATCGAGATTAACTCCGACCATTTCGATACCTCTAGGCCGACCCAAACTCCGAAAACCACTTCTCGTGGCGTTCTATATCAGCACTAGAAACACTCCTCTGGACTTTTGTCAGAGCTTCGTCAAAGTCACACATAGCCACAGGGTCCTTTGAGATCTCTTCTTTTGCCATGTTCTTGATCTCATCCCTTGTCTTGCCAGCAATTTTGCGCCTCATACCATTCAGTGAAGCATCACGACAAACGTTTGTGAGATCATCTCCACTGTAACCTTCTGTTCGACGGGCTACTTCATCGATGTCTACATCTGGAGCTACCTATGGTAGTAGTTAAAGAGAAATAAAGGTGAAAAACAAGCATAACTAACTAGAATCAAGCATGATTTCAGTCTATATTAAGTCATCAGACTCAATAACTTCAGTTTCTTTGAACACCCTAAACTGGACTCTTAATTTTTCCTTCAGTAGTGGAAGCATTCAGACAATTGCTATCGTCCCTCAATGATAAGGGAAAGAAAATAGTAAACTAAAAAGCAAACTCAACTAGCATGTCATTGCTTGCTAGTCACCTAACTATGTCTCAGCATTGCTGGCACAGTTTAGCACATGCCAACTATCATGGACAGAGAAAGTGAGACCAACCAGATCACACGAGCACATATTCTTAAATTCTAACTAGGATAATATAGTCCCTAAATGAGTAATCTAAATGGTGTGTACATAGACTCATAATAGGCAATGAGACGAGAAATTATGAACATTCCAGATAACCATACCTCAACAGTTCTTAAATTGATCTTTATAAGCTCCTTTCGACTTTCAAAATTAGGAAGAGGTATATAAATCCTCTTTTCCAGCCGCCTCCTGCATTAGTCCAATGAAAGAAAGATCAGGAAGGGAAGGTAGAAGGAAGTTTGTCAAGCGCTATATATTCAGCAAGTTAAATAAGACGGTAGAAACAGTATGCAGATTATCAAATGAGAGCTACAGAACAAAATCTTCAGGAATATGCAAGTATGCCTCACCTAAGTGCCTCATCTATGTCCCAGGGGAAATTGGTAGCAGCCAAAACCATCACTATTTTCCTTTGACCATCTTCACCAGTAGTGCTATTGTTGACACCATCAATTTGAACTAGGAGTTCAGACTTCACTCTTCTAGATGACTCATGCTCACCTGAAGCTCTGGAAAAAATTGAGTTTAAAATTGGCATGCCTCTATTGCATTTAAAAAATTAAGATTGAACCCAAAATGTCATCATTAGACCATTTGTCACAGCAGAGAACTTCAACATGTAAAACAAAGCAAGAATATGTATCAATTTCTCTCTTCATCATCATGTTATTATCAAAATTAATAACAAACTAATGTCAAGTTTAACATAATAGCACAGAGAATTGCACAGATGAGGCATACATACCCCCGAGAATTGCACAGAGAATCAATTTCATCGATAAAAATTGTACTTGGAGCGTAGGCTCTTGCAAGATCAAACAGGCAACGCACCATCCTCTCACTCTCTCCACGCCATTTTGAAGCCAGTGTAGCAGAAGAAACATTGAAGAATGTTGTACCGCATTCTGTAGCTACAGCCTTTGCCAAAAGTGTCTTTCCAGTACCGGGTGGACCAAACATAAGGACACCTTTCCAAGGCCGTCGAATCCCCTAGAGATGACAGGACAATTTGGATAACCTTGCACATGGCATTCTCTTAATAGCATAATTCAGCAGCACTAGACAACATATTACTGAACTGTGATGTTAATGAACTACACATCAAAACTTCAAATGCCATGGAACACTTTGAACACTATGATCGCTGATGTCACAAAGAGTTGGGACTATCCCAGTTTTATGAGACTACTGTAAGATAAGCTATGATGCTGTACACATGAACCAGCTGGCCTTCACAGAGTTGCCAATATTTTGGAACCAACCAGCTCAAGTGTCAATTTGGGAGTACAGAATACAGATCTCAAACCTGATTCTTTACCAAAGGATTCACCATAACAACTAATGTTCTTGTTCTCTTTTTTTATTTATTTTTTGGTCTGATGTTTTTTCAAGTAAAGAATTATGCTATGACCTTTACAAGAACAAAAGCATCCATTCTTACACCTCCACAACAGAAAAGAAGGTTCGAAAAATAGTGTTCTTCGGACCAACTACTGTTATCGAACAAGATGAAACGCGAAAATTGGATGGACAACTGGAAGGGAAAGTGGTGATCAACAAACTTCTTACAAGAAAGGAAAACATAAACAAAAACCTGCATGTTTCTATCTTTAAAAGTACAAAAAAAGTAAAAAAATGCCAAACACGCCCTAACTTATCATGGCTCCCGAATGGAAGTATACACATTCCAGAAAATACACTTGATAGTTGGTTTCAAGCACAATGTTAGCACAGGGACTAAAAGAAATATTCCCTCTTAGAGATCATTATTTGGGCATATCAGGGCATAGACAAGCAGGAAGGTTGTCCAACTCAGGCATGTCACCTATAGAAAAGCATGTTTTTTAAAAATATATTGGCCCCTAGGAAAATTATAGGAGTTAGAATAAGGAACTTGGAAGTGATCTCTATCAGATATATGTGTCAAAGCTAGTTCTTTTTTTAATTTTTTTTGTGAAAAGAATGTTGAATATAAAACAGAGCTCCAGAAAATAAACTGAACTGAAGGCAGTGGTTTGTTTCTCATGGCATCAAAATCTTGCATAATCCACTTTCCAATATGTAACACTTCTGTAAATTGCAAAGTTAAACAGGACCAATGGAACTCAGCAGTTCCAGAGAAGCATTTGCTGGGAGGTTTGTCAGAGATGGAAGCTTTGTAAGGTCAAAACTGATCAATATTTTTGTTGAAGCTAGGAGGGGCTTTTCTTTTTTTAAACGAATGTTGAATCTGGAAGGTTGAACATAAAGCAAGCAAAAGTCCAGAATATTAACCAAACTGAAGCTAATTGTTTGTTTCTCATGGTGTCAACCATGCAAGATCCACCTTCCATTGTGTAACAATTTTGTAAAGCACAGTTGAATACGACACATGAAACTTGATAGTTCCAAAAAAGCATTTTTTTCCGGAAGGTCTGTAAGAGATGGATAATTTGGGAGGTCAAAATTGAACAGTATTGGTCAAGAGTAGCCAAAATCATGAGCAATAACATCTCAAAATGTAAGGTAAGTCACCCTTTCCAAGAATCAAACAAACATTCATTGCTCTAGAAACAAGGCAAGGGCAACAGCTAAAGAATAGCTTTATGAACAATCCTCATGACTTATGATCTCTATGATGATGCTTTTGGTTCTTTTTACTCCGTGTTACAATGATTGAAATTAACCACAAGCTATATACTTCATAAATGAATTAGTTAGCAGAATGATATGAATTTATAGATGAAAATATCATCACGAAAAGAACACATATACCAAACTGGATTATGCATAAATATTTCACATGTAGCATTAGCCAGCTATTAAATATTTAAGTAGCATAAATATGCTTCCTGCCTTATAGTTAGTATTGGTTAGAAGTACCTGAAAATACTCGGGCATCCATAGAGGAAGAACTACAGCTTCCTCTAGGAGTCTTTTGGCTTCGCTTAGTCCTGCAACATCATCCCATCTCACACCAGGACTAGTCTCCAAGACATCCCTTTCAAGCATTGCAGCCAAGTCTGCATCAGGTCCTTCATACTGTCCCTTTTTTGTCTTTGCTTCTTCTGCATCACCATTCTGTAATGATTTAAGAGAATCAATGACAAAAAATAAGATAAGCCTAACACAAGTCACAGAACCACAGCAATTATTTCTCGTGCATTTTTAGTCTAGTAAAATAATTGACAACTTATGAAAACAGAAAAAACACAGATTGTGGGTATTTTCAAAAGCTAACAGGCACTCAACTAAAACATAAACATGAGATAGAACTTGAATTTTTTTACATTTTAATGAAAATTTCTTAGCCAAAGCAGTTGAATAAAATTAAAATGAATTATGTTTTAACTTGGTAGCTTAGTTAAACTGTTATCTTCCATGCAATACATTATGGCTTCTCAGCCTAATGGTCTAGCAATACCCAAGAGATATACATATCTCAATACTCAAAATGAGCGAGAATTTCATCTGTTTGTTCACATACCTTACTAAAGAATGTTACAATGGCACACTACAATGAGGATAATGATTTAGAATACTTAGGTTTAAGTCAATGTCACACTATCAAGTACATGCAGAAATAAAAAATAAGCAAAATATTATTTTTGCTATGGCATGCATATGCATTTTCTACTAGCTGCTATTGTCCCAGTGTCCCATCACAAAAAAACCCTATAGAAGGCTATCATTTTGCTGGCAGGAAGTATAAAGCTAATTTTTAAATCTGGAACTTCTAAGATCCAAAAATAGATGCTTGTGAAATGCACACAGAATAGAGAGATAAATGGACATACAATCAGGTTGATTTGAAAATGACATCTATTTCTTATCAAAGAAATTTGGATGAGTTCCTAAGAATGACAAACCAGAAGGAAAACATTATCTTATGTCAGATGAATGACATATTTCACTTTTATTGAACATGTAAATCATCAAGAATTTTGTGATTTCTAAGAAGCATTTTCAGGACAAGGATGCTACCAATTAGAAGCTATTATGAATATAAGATAAGAGGTACAACCTATTTACTCAAGATAAACTACCTGCGCATCTGGCTTGCTAGAGCTGGATTTTCCTTTCTTTCCACTGGCAGCTGATGATCTGGCAGTTGAACTACTTTTACCCGAGCTGGCCTTAGCACCACGCCCAACAGTTCCTGCCCTGGAAGAACCACGTGCCCAAGTACCATCTTGAGAGGACTTCCTCATGCCAGTTTGGGTGGTTCTTGTGGGCCTTCTGCTCTGAGTGTCTCGGCTTGGTGGTCTCCAAACATCTGGATCATCCGAGGCACCTGAAGAAGCTGGGTACTCATCCAGTGGTTGGAAAACAAAGGAGGATTTAACAGATATTGGGGGTGAAGAGGACCTCCTGGTCCCTGGAATTTCCTTGAAAGCCCTTAATTCAGCATCCAATTGTTTGACAATGCCAACTTCCTCGGAAATAGCCTTCTTACAATTCATCCATTTTGCACGAATTTCAGTGTCATCCAGAGTGCTCAGATGCCTGTAAGCAAAGATTAGGAAGGCCATATAATGGAAGGTAGGCATCAAAAGTTTCAAAAAATAATATCTTATTCATTCTAAAGGAGGGAACCGGTATAACTGACTTGATATTTTTGGTGATAGTGATGATAATGACCTCCATCCAGTAATAAGAATAAAGCACAAGGACAGACAATGTACTTTCCTTATTCTAAACTGGAAGCTCAATCACAGCTTCCCTTATATAAAAATCCCCCATTCTCCAAAATGTTTTCATTGTGAAAACATTTTGTGAGGCTTACAGTTTCCATGAAAGCTTGAAACTGTCAATGAATGACATGCCAAGCTTGACGTAAATTAGTGATCAGTTGTGACCTAAATGTGCGGCCAGTCTTCTTCCGATAGTTTCATCCCAACGTGAGAGATCGTACAAGAATTAATATTTTCCTTATTCTAAACTGGAAGCTCAATCACAGCCTCCCTTATATAAAGATCCCACATAATTCTCCAAAATGTTTTCATTGTGAAAACATTTTGTGAGGCTTACAGTTTCCATGCAGGCTTGAAACTGTCAAAGAATCACATGCCAAGCTTGACATAAATTAGTGATCAGTTGTGACCTAAATGTGTGACCAGTCTTCTTCCAATAGTTTCATCCTAAAGTGAGAGAGCATAGAAGAATTTAGTTAAAATCAAAATGGTATGTCACTATATTATTTATGCCGAACCTCATTAATAAGCAAGAAACATACTGTTGAAAAGGGTGAAAAGAAGGCCTATATATGCATGGAACACTATTTTGTGGATTGAGATGGTAATTGAGGTCCGCCTAAGCTTCAGGAACATAATCAGTGGCTTCGAGTAAGTCGAAGCAAAAGATAGTTTATAAACACAATTACATGTTTTAGTAAAAAAAAAAAAAAATCAAATATGTTAAATTTATATTTGTTAAATCATCTGTTAAAAATATTTATAAATATATTGTTAACTTGAATAGTATTTTTTTGAAAAAAATATTAAGCATGTAAACACAACTACGCTTTACGGATAATAATGTTTAGAAAATAGGAAAAATTTAAACAAAATATCAGTTTCATTGACATAAGAATGCTGAGATGGCCATGGTGAGTTACCAGAAAAAAATTTATAAAAACAAGAAATATTAACATTCATGAACAGTTGGGAGTAATTGTAATCGAGGATAAATTGTGAAATATGGTTTATGATGGTATAGACATGACCGAAGAAGATCAATAGATGACTAGTTATGATTGATGTGCCAATTAAATTGGCCATGAGGGATGAGTTATAGGAAGACCTAAGGAACAATTAAATGATCTGATTACCCTCAGTTTGACTAGTGAAGTATTGATGCTGCCCTCGATATAGATTAATGTTGAAAAGATCTATATAGCTAACTCAAAAAGTTGGGACCATATGTCTATAGAAGTAATTCATTCAAGCAATTGAATATGTGGACTTTGCCTCATAAACCAATTATGGTTAAAACAAAAATTGAAGTTTAGAAGTCTCAAAATTAATTTGATTTTACACATAAAAGTTGTTTTTTTCTCATTTCGGTGAATCATAGAACTCACTGCTAATAGGTTTAATGATAATACGATTACTTTTTATTATTTATATATTCTTTTTCCAGATTCCTTCTACTATATAGTGTACGTATAATTATCATTTTGCAAAAATTATGTTACCAAACATATTTGAAACTTGTATTATGTGATACACATAAAAATTTTCTTATTTCTCTCATCTACTCTTCTTTTTTGAGAAGGAAGCCTCTTTTTCTATTCTTCCATAGTATCCTTGATTGCTTCCTTGGCTTAGTCACCCTCCTCCATCTGGTAGTGGTTTATCTTTTTTCTTCATGTTAGCTGTCGAATGTTGAAAATCAGGTTTTATCTTTTTCTTCTTCATATATCCTAAGTAGTGATTTAATATGTTGCAAGCAGCTGAAGAGTTAGGGACCGCAAGGAATCCTACAAGGGAAGGAAAAATAAATTTAGCTATTAATGCTATTCTCAATTGTAAAACTAATCCATGATCCTTGGCCTAATGACTGCCGATTGTTATGAAAATCGGACATGATGGTAACAAAGCAGATTAAAATGATCTAGAAATGGGATGATCAATCTTACCATGATCCTCTTCAAACTACGGACAATCAGACAAACCTAAGAGGTTCGATGGTCACGCATTCATTAAACGAGTAAAAGACAACGTAGAACCAACAAACCTAACTCGAACAGGTTCAATTCAAGATGGAGATTGGGTAACTTTCTGAAATTAAAATTTTATGAACGATGAGGAAATACATTACGATGGGAAGGGCTAGATTCAACAGCAAGTCCTCGGATCGCGCTTGACAGGGCAGAAATTGGAAGGCGGGAGGGGGAGAAGCTGCTTACTTGTTGATCTGGGCGATGGCACCATCGAAGAAGATGATGGAGGTGTCATAGAGGCCCTCGAGAGCGTACTCCCGTGCGAGCTTGAGGTGATCTTGAAGCCCCGCTAGGGTTCCGGCCATCGTCGAGATCTACCTTCGTTAGGGCTGGGGAAAGAAGGAGAAGAGAAGAGATGGGCGTGGAAAAGTAGGAGTCTTTCATTCGTACTCTCGCTTGTTTAAAATAAAGTATGGGATAATAAATAAATGGATATGGTTAAGAGTCTCGAGCCCCCAAAAAATTGAATCTTTTCTTCTTCTTCTTTTTCTTTTTATTATCACAAAATTTTGTTATGATAAAAAGAAAAAAATATTGATAATCTTATTTTTTAAAAAAATAATACTCCTAAACTATTCCCTTTTTTTTATTTAAGAACCTAGACAACCAAATAGGAAGGATCTATGTCAATTATAATATTTTTGATACCTCCACAAAAACACTATAAGTCTATTAAAAAATATCATAATAGAAGCAAACGAATTCAAAACTCAAAACTGGTTCATACAAAAACTCAGTGTTATACAATCTATCATCGATTTTACGTCCATTTTATAGTTATAATTGTTAAAACAATCCTTTGCGGTTGTTCTAGATTAGATCTAAAACCCATACACCATACAAGTAAAGGATTTAAGACACGACGTGTTAGTGTCCATCAATTTTGTAGTTATAATTGTTGGAACAATCCTTTATGTTTGTTGTTCTATAATTGTAGTTATAATTCTGTAGTTATAATTGTTGGAACAATCCATACAAAAACTCAGTGTTGTTATCATCATTATTATTTTTATTTAAATCTCTTTGTTGAATCAATGATCCTATCTTGGATCTTTAGGGGTATGATAAAAAATAAGATTTTTATAATTAACCGAAGAAATATGATCTTGATTTAAAAAAAAAATTCTCTAAAATTCTATCTTAGATTTTATGGGAGCATGATAAAAAATAAGATTTTTATAACTAATCGAAGAAATATGATCTTGATTTAAAAAAAAATCTCTAACATATATAAATATAATTCACGTGAATAAAACTTAATAAGTCATTGTCGTCACGTGAACAACAAAAACAAAGGACAGATACACACGCCATAATGAGCTCGTACAATTACCGAGTCTTTATTCATCGGAGAATTATTCTTTCACGCATCACGATCTTGTGTTGTCAACACGTCGTCATTGATGCGACTTAGAAATCAAACGATGGTTCACGAGGACGCCATCTCCTCCTCGTGGGAGACGAGAGGCTGCATCCGTTTCAGGAGCAGATCGAAGTCGTCTTGCGTCTTGATGAGGCTGAGGCGCGTGTAGCGGCTATCTGCTTCGAACAGTGCGCCGGAGCGTGAGATGATGCTTCCCTTCCTGAGCGCTTCATGGCAGTCCTCCTCTTCCTTCCACTCGCACTTCAACCAAGCATAAGCTGCATACAAGATCCAATGTCAGTGAACTTCGAGGATACTGTGATCTTCTTTCTCGTTCGCTCGGGAGGGGGCATTGCCTGGCGAAGGGTCTCGGATCGTTCTGAAGTAGTTGCAGTAGCGAGCAGAGTGTTGCTGAAGCGAGAAGCGGCTCGAGGAGGAGACGAGCTCATTCAGCTTGCTCCACCTCGCCTTCAGCGTCCTGTAACCGAACTCGAAGATGTCACCTTTTCCTCCCTTCTCCGCTATCATGACCTTGATCAGCTTCAGGACTCTCAGGTGGGTGTCGCGAGAGACGCCCATGGCGTTCAACGACAAGTAATTTGCGGTCCTCTCGTAGACTCCCTCGTCCTTGATCACCGCCCACCTGCGTTCAAGATTTGGAGTTCAGCAAGCGTCTTGGCGTTGCTGATAAGAGAAGGGACGTGCGTACCCAAACCTACTTCCGGCATGGCCGGAGATCTTGGAGTTGGTGAAGAGCATCACGTCTTCATCTGCCGGGTCCAGAATTGGCGAGTAATGAGGCCAGTAGTAGGCGTAATCGAAGATGACGGCTGAGCTCCCGAGAACTGGCTGCTTGAACAGCCCATCGGGATTGTTCGGCGAAGTGACGAATTCGATAAAGTTCGTCGCCGACGAGACCGATGCGTTCGCCCAGATAGACGTCGTCCCTCCCCATCCATACGCTCTCGTTTCGAACAGGTTGGTCTGCTTCTTGTAGAACTGACAACGAAAGCCATGACATCGATCGTCGAGAAGTAAGAGAAGGGTTCCGAGCAATCAGCCCGCATCAACACATCGAAATGTATACTGACCGGGTAGTAGGGAACCGAAGCGACGACGGTGGCGGGGGAGGAGGAGGAGGAGGAGGAGGCGTTGCTCGGAGAGAGCGCGTAGACCAGAGCGTTGATGAGCTGGGCCGATCCCGATCCGAAGACGATGAACTTGCCGTCGGTGACGGCGTTGCCCACCACCCGATGGAGGATGCGGATGTGCTTCTCGAGCTCGATGGAGAGGTAGTCTTTGCCGTTGGTCGAGTAACTCATGCGATGCCACCCTGAGAACACCACCGCGCTGCTCGCAGCTTGCTGCTGCCAGTATGCTTCCAAGAACAACGGATCCCCGCTGAAAAGGAAGACACAGGTCGATTACCGATCGCCTCATAACCAAGTAAAACTCATTGAGAAAAAGCAATGAATTTTTTTTTTTTTTTTTTTTATTGATTAGAAACCCATGTTAAATTCTTTGTATAATTTCATCCACTAATTTAATTTAATAACTGATAATCCAATCGAAATACTTATCGGATGTCTAACTTCACCGATGGAAGAATTCACACGTGTCCTGTTCTTTCCACGAGAAAAGTTTGAGGTCACGTCGGCATCGCTTGCACGACACTTACACTTGGTTGCTTGACAGCCAAGTATTCCAAAGGACAATTATTCCGACCTAGCGGAGTCAAGTAAATGAACATTGTACCCGATAGAAATAAATATAAAATAATAAATTTATTATATGATGATATATATCTATATATATATCATTCGAACATATAATTAAAAATCAAATCTTTAAAGCACACCTTACGCATGGCTTCACTCAATCATATACCAGGAGGGCCTTATGACCCGGGATGCAAAGAATCCACACCACACATCAGAGTGCGATGCGAATCTAAAGAAGAGTTAGATTAATCGCTACTCAAACTTGATAACATCCCAAGAACACGAGAGAGTAATTACTAACATCATACTGCACCTAAACCTTAATTAACTGAAGAACAAGAAATCAAAATTTTGTGATCTCCACTGTAACAAGCGACAAGTCATGAAACGACTCAAATCCGATAGAAACCTTGCACCAACAGACAGAAATCCTTCCGCTGTCGACGGATTTCTCTCTCTTCGTTTCTCACTCGATCGGACAAGGCACTGAATCTTCTCCACTTTAAACTTTATCTCTCTAGTGTTCGAATTATTGTTGTGTGGAATGAAACATAAGCGGCGCAGTCACCACCATAATCCACATGCCATCAAAAGCGACTTAACTTTGTCTCTCTAGCGATACTACGACGCACTCACCATAATCTACATGCCATCAAAAGAGCGTGGGACCGACAGATATTTATTGAATCAGCCACGGAGAGATGGTTTACCTGTCGACGTCGGCAGGGCAGTCATGCAGCAGCCGGGAGCAGTCGCTGCCGTAGTAGCACTTGTTGCATTCGCAGACAGGGAGTCCGCCGCCGGCCAGTACGCCATCCAGGAAGGCGCGGCCGTGGCCGGAGCAGTTGATGGCGGCGACCGCCTCGGCCTCCGTGGCTGCCGAACCGGTCCACCTGAGAGACGGCGGCCGCTGCTGGTGGTGGTGGTGGTGGAGGAGGAAGAGGCAGAAGTAGAAGTAGGCGTTTAGGAAGAGGGAAGAGAAGAGAAGGAGCAGGAGCTTCATCACTGCAGGCTTCCCTTCTCTTTGCTCTTCCGTATGGACTCTCTCCTTCCCCTCAACGAAAGATAGGAAGTCAGGCACATGGTCCTGGTGACATGTCTAATCTACATAGACGCTATACGTTGATCGGTCGCCAATCAATGTGGACCACTGTAGTTAATTGATTGCTTAAATATGGTTATACCCAGCAAGTCAAAACCTTTAATCGTAAGTGATAGCATAAAAATATATTATTATTAAAAACAAAAAAAAATATTAAAATCTAAAATTAAATAACAATAAATCTAAATATTGCAATGATGTACATTTTGATATTATTTAAAAAATCTCTTCTTTAATTTATCGTTAATGTCCACGAGAACTAGACTCGTCTTTTTCTCTCTTTTTATCCTTCGTAAAAAATACGAGAGAAGATATGTAATTTCTGAATTATGTCATGGATTTACACGTTCACGTACTCACATATTTAATTATTATATATTTATTGTATCATCATTCATCTTATTGATTCATAAAAAAAATTATTTATTTATAAATGAGAACATAATATCTAAAATAAGTAATAAGATGAGTTTCTCCCATCATATCATATCAATATCAATGACTTTCTCCCATCATATCAATATCAATAAGATCATTTATTATATGATAAAGACTACATTTACAACATTATCAATCGCAATCAGAAGAAATGTATGAAACAGTCTCTCTTCGGTCCTCACAGACAAAGGAATTCATGTGCTGCTTACGAGTTGAACAGCAAATGAAGTTAAAAGTCTTCCGTAGTCGCTACCTTCTGATGCTTTGTGTTGTGATAAAACATGACGAAGGATTCAGTGTTGCTTATTAATCAAGCAAGAACTCCACTCGAGGAACAGAATTTTAATCGAATTGATTCAGGAGTACGAGACAACACAGTGGCGAACAGATGCTAAAGAAAATTGTAAACTAAAAATCTCGGGCGAATAGATGCTAAAGATTTTTGTGGAAAAGTGTTGCTCATTGTCACAATTCCTTAATAGCGTCTTTATTTTTGGCTACTACTTAAAAATAACTTTCATTTAACGGTTAATCACTTACCCTTGTTTTCTCTCTCTCTCTCTCTTTTTTTATTTTTTTTTAAAAAATTTCCCTATAATTCGGTCCATAGGTGAATGGATCCAATTGTAATGTTCATACATTATGTTGTTACAATATTTTAATATTATCATTATAATATTAATAAACTATGATATAATGTTTACTACTGTAAGAAAATGTAAAAGTACTGTCACAATATCAGTTCATAAAAAGAATTAAAGGGAAAAAGATAGTTGGATGGTGGGGTACTTCAAGTATTAGGTGGGCAAAAACTATCCAAAAATTTTAACCAACAATTCCCCAAAATACTAAAAAAAAAAAAAGGTGCTCTTCTTATAACCTAAAAATCTTTTATTTTCAGAAATTCCACCTCTTCATTCTTTTAATCATATTTTTAAGTATTAGAAAGAGATTAAATATTGAGCCAAACACCATTTTTTTTTCTGTTTATGTGAATCAAATAAGATAAAATTTAACATCAAATATGTTAAAATACTAAACAAATCACGAGACAAGATTTATGTAAAAAAATCCTTCAATATGAAGGGAAACGGATAAATCAGATCATTTTTTTATTATAAAATAATAGGATTGCAAAATCCAATTTCATTGAATTAACTAAGAGATAACGAATATCATATGAAAACTAAATACTCATATGAATTTCAAGAAATTATGAAAAAAATTAAGTAGAAAAAGAAACATTAAAGATCTATAATGATCAATTTAAAGAGCATGGTGTCTAGATCAACATATCAAAAAATTATGAATATAAAAATAAATTTTACGAATAAAGCATCAAATCTTTCTTCTCCCCAAACGAAAGCCTCTTTCTTCATTTTGTCACTAATTTGATTAGCATGTATTGTAAAATTATTTATAATATATTTGATATTTAAATTATATCTCGTTTGATTCACAAATAGGGAAAAGAAAAATTCTAGTGTTTGTCACTTCCATAGATACAGGACTCCATATCTAATCTTTTCTTAATAAAATAATATCAAAGTCTAAAAGATCTAGTGATTAAAGATTTAACAAGGAAAAGTGGTGTAGAATAGCAAAAGTATTTTTTCTTTAAGAGGCACAAAAATGGACAAAATATTCATCAAGAGAGAAATTATTAGAATCGATAAGTATTTTAAGATTCTTAGAACAAATATCTTAGAGAGATAAAGACTCCTAATACAAGAATAAATTTTCAAGAAAATCATGACAATAATAAGGGTTTGGTTCTTCTAAAAAAATCTCATATATCTCTAAGTTTTGATAGAGGAAGAGAGTAAAATATGAAGAATACTTGAGTGCTCCTTATTATCTAGTTATCCTCTAGGGTCTTTATAATAAGTTATCTTCTAACACATCTAGCAAGAGTTATCCTTCCGAGATAGCTTCTCTTCTTCACAATTGTCTATGTGAATATGAGAGGGTATACAAGTAAATTTAAACTTAAGAATATTGTAACTATTCTTAGTTGATAAATAATTTATTTTTTTCATGAATATAAGTAAAAAGTTATATGTTAATCTTATGCTAATTTTTTTATTTGTTAATTTTTAGATTTTTTTTTGAAAGTTTGGTTTTGGAATTCTTCTACCCCACCAACATTAGGGCATGTGTCTCTCAATGGAATTCACAGCTGAGACAATCCTTGTGGGTTGATGGGGATATTAGTTTTGTTATGACTACATGACAAATTAAAATAGTTGGAATGACAATGGAGAGGTCTCATTAACCAGCAATCTTTTGTATCTTTTGCTTGCATGTAGATATATCATAATCAATTACTGGTCCAAAGAAGATACCTCTCCATGACGGGACGAGAACAAATACATACCTATCTCTATGTTGTAACTTTAGATGGTCCAAAGAAGTACGCTTGGTGGCGAGTGATCAACAGACCCCACCCATTAAACACTAGCCAACGGGAAAAGAAGAGATTGCTATGGAAGGATAAACACCATTTGATCGAATCCGTCAATCTCTGAAATAGAAGTTATTGTATTAAAGTCTGCCATTGTTTGTGGTATGTACCATGTGCAAATATTTTTTTAATTCAACATTGGTGAGGGGAGAATTGAATAAGTAATGTAATGTTTAATAAAGAGGCTTCTCTCTTACGATGCCTTTTAGAATTAAAATCGTATGACACTGACCTCAGAGTAAATAATTTTTGTTTAAAAAATTTGCACCGGTGAAGACTAGTAATGAACCTTTGTGAGATACTGTTTAGTATAAAAATCGAAGAAGCCTTTGCTACGATGAAGCTTACCATAGGAGCAAAGAATACTTGGTTTGCCAATTATAGGATTTGAATAGGAATATATATATATATATATTAAATGTTAAAAATTTTATTATTTGATTAGATTATGTTAAAATTATTCATATGTTTTGAATGTTTGACTTCTGATTTTTATTGAATTAAGAATGTTATAAGTTTATCTTTTAATATATTATTATATTTAATGTATTATTATTAATTAATATATATTATCATAATTTAATATTTATGAAATTTGATATGAATTGAGTTAGAAACAATCTGCAGGCCAAGCCCAAATTGTAGATCAAGCAATAACCCATTGGCTAGCCCTAATTAATAGGCTCAGTCCAATCGATAAGTTTGATCATAGCACATTGGTTAGGCCCAGTCAATAGACCAAGCCCAGCTCGTAGGTCAAGCCTTACTTGCAAGCTATCTCAACTGAGTTTAATATGGATAGTCACATACGATGCATATGATTTGGGCCAAGGGTTGGCCTAGCCTGGTGAGGTTTATGCACAGTGCACATGACTTGAGCTTGTCCAACATAATCCAATATTATATGATTGCTGGATTTACGCCCAAACATTGATTGATCTAAATCAAATTTGATTAGTTAATTTAGATCGATTTAGGGTGATTTCAAATTGGTTTAACTTATTCAAGTTTGTTTAACTCTAATTGAATCAAATCTAGTCCAAAGTATATTAATCTAAGATGATTATATACAAGTTAAATGAGGATTAAAAATTGATTTTGTTAAGTTTTAGTTAAATATGGTTCTATTGGACTTATTAAACTAGAGTTTAAGTCAATAGAGAGCTAAGTGGTATTATTTGATAATATTTGAAAAAAATATTTTAATATTTTATTTTATCTCGATATAGATATGACTAGCATAAGATGATGCTATTTCAGGATGATTTACTTCAGAGTTTAGCAGGTCATTAGACGTGATGGCTAAACAGTTTCTCCCTCCGTTATTAGGAAGAACGTGTTCTCACTTTGATGAGTGAGAGATATCACTCTATTCGTTGTTATGAGTGCGATATGGGTTTATCTCCGTTCGTTGTTGAGAGAACACAAACTCATCCCATATACTAAAGTTTCTTCATATGTTGCTAGAAGAGTGCTCCTTTATGTACATCTATGGATAATTAATTTTTATCATGTATTCACTTTCAGTTGATATACGGGTTCTTAGCATTGTTGAAATTTTATTATTTATTATTTATTATTTTTAGAGCAACTTTCCACTAGCAATAGATCGGATTCTAATGGAGAGCAAACTTTCCTCCGTAGAGCTAGTTAGATGTTTCTTTGAGTTAATATCATTATATTCTATAATAAAACCTAAGGTTACTTTTAACTTATGATTTGTTGAATAAATAAATTATAATAAATATTTATAAGTTAACTAATAAAATGATATTTATTTATTTAGTTCTGGATATTCTTGTAAAAGAAGAAAAAAAAAATGAATGTGGCACTTAGTACTCGTTTCAAACCATATAATATGTTGTCCAACTTATAGAGTTCATCTTCCTACACTTTGATTTCAAAGCCTCGTACCTGCTCGATAGAAACTTTCTCTCGTAACTTTTCATTCAAGATTATTGATTTAATATTAAATTAATAAATCTATCATGTTTTTCTTAGTTACCAATGCTAGTGGTATTCTTCTAATTGCATCAACTCTAATAGTAGAGAAAAGGTTACTTAAAAGTCATCACTCGGAATTAAAGCATATCTTTTCTTTCAATTCTAATTGCGCCATTGGCTGTGACCATTTCACTAAAAGCTGCCAATCTTTTCTTTCAATATTGCATATCTTTTGCTGGTTTCATATCATATCAAAGCGATTCTTGGGTGGGATCAATAGCCAAAGCTCACTAGAATTTTTTTTTTCCAAAAGTGGATCATGAAGAAATGAGATAATGAAGAAAAACACATTATAATTAGTGAAGTCTATTTATATATGGTGAAAGATAAGATTTCTTTAACTGAGCTGAGAGATTACCTCATATAGTTGAGGAAATCTCATATGCTATACAGTTGAATAAATCTCTCTGTTATCAGAGGAAATCTCTCTGTTATCAAATCCTCTTGACTACAATAATATAGTAGTTGATGAAGTTAGAGGCAAAATTCTACCATTAGAACCTAACAATGATCAATAGCCAAAAGCTCCATAGAATTCTTTCTTCCAAAAGTGGATCACGAAGAAATGAGATAACGAAGAAAAGCACATTAACAACGTCTTTCTTCTTTAGAGCCTTGTGTATTCAATCGTACGTGGACAGCCAAACTCATTCTCTTCTCTGTGGTGTTGTGCTTATGGATAAGCCTCGGCATAAAAAATAAATTTTTTTTAACTGAGCAGAACGATTGCCTCATACTGTTGAGGAAATCTCATATGCTATACAGTTGAGTAAATCTCTCTATTATCAGATCCTCCAATCCTTCCTTGATGATTACAGTAATTTAGTAGTCAAGCTGATGAAGTGAGAGGCAAAATTCTACCATTAGAACCTAACAAGAGATCTTGCAAACCAACGTAATCAATCGTAGGTGGACAGCCAAACTCATTCTCTTCACTGTGGTGTTGTGCTTATGGATAAGCCTCGGCCACCTCCATTGGTCCGAGTTAGATTCTGCCATATCTGACTGACAAATATTGGAGAGGATAATAAACAGATAACAAGAGAGGGAAATCGAACGTCCCATAACAAAAATAGACCACAACTCCATTTGATGAAGTAGTAGTAGTAGTCGTGGAAGAAGGAGAAGAAGAGAAGAGAACTCGAACCTCTCGAAGCGATGGCGGCGCCGACGATCGCCTCCGCTTGCTTCTCTTCTCTCTCCCCTTTATCTCCCCGCTTCTCCAATGGAAGACCCTCGCGAATCCTCGCCATGGCGCCCAAACAGAAGGCACCTTTCCTTTCGTTTCGTTTCGTTTCCTCTTCTGACCTCCAATCTTTCGTCTCTCTGATGGTGGCGATGGTGCGCTGTTGCAGGTCAACCTATACGACGACAACTGGAAGAAGCAATGGTACGGAGCGGGTCTCTTCGCGGAGGGAAGCGAGGAGTTGGCCGTCGACGTCGTGAAGAAGCTGGAGACGCGCAAGGTGCTGTCCGGCGTGGAGAAATCCGGGCTGCTCTCCAAGGCGGAGGAGCTCGGCATCACGCTCTCCTCCATCGAGAGGCTGGGCTTCCTGTCCAAGGCGGAGGAGCTCGGCCTACTCAGCCTCCTGGAGCGTGCCGCTGGGTTCTCCCCCTCTGCTCTCGCCTCCGTCTCCCTCCCTCTCCTCGTCGCCGCCGTCGCCGCCATCGTCCTCATCCCGGACGACTCCGCCGCGCTAGTAGCCGCGCAGGTCTTCCTTTCCACCGCTCTCGTCGTCGTTTCCGCTGGTCTCCTCGTCGGCTCCGTCGTCCTGGGCGGGTTGCAGGAATCGGACTGAGTGATGGACGGACGAGTTTGGCTTTTGTATACCGAGTTCAACTCGCGTGGATCGGAGGAGGTACTCTTGTGTATTTATTATTTGTAGAAAAGAAAAAAGGAGAATTAGGATTATTATTGTAGTTGTACGAATGCAAATTACTTCCATTTAAATCCTGAAAAAAAACAATGATGTTAATGTCTCATGCATTGTCAAATTAATGTCGAGAAAGAAAAAAAACAAAAAAAACAAAATTTCGTCCGATTTTGGGATGAAAAAGTCACCAAAAAAAAAAAAAAATGTAGCATTTCTTTGTCACTTTGTCTCAAACATCAATAAGAGCTAATTTTCTCTATAAACTGATCTCATGAGCTTTTCTTGCACAGCAAACATAAACTGGTCTTTACTTCAATATTTAACAGGACACAGTATGAGGTATCAAGGAACTTCCATTACTTATACTGTTCATGTTGTTGCTTCTTTTTTCTCAATCAAGATAGTAATAAGGCTAAGAATCTATGTCTTTGGATTTTCTTTTTTTTTTATTCTATGTATAAATTATTTAATTACACTCTTTATCAATATATGTCTATAGTCGTTATTGTTCGAACAATTGTAATCCAGAATTCTAATTAAGTATATAATAACAAGTCTCTATATATTTTTGTTCGAATGATTTTGAGATAGACCTATTCATTATCAAGATTTTTTTTAAACATCATTTTCGACTTTTATTTTTTTAGTCTTCATTATTTTTTTATTTTATTCCTTTATCACTTTCTTAAATCCTCGGGGATTTAGCATATTGTGATCTTCTCTTCCACCTATCGAATCCTTTCACTATCAAGGATGTTAGGAAGATGATATGAATTTTTGATATTTACAAGAAGTGGGTTTGTAAAGCCCAAACAATATCAGTGTTAGAAATTTCATTTCTCCATTTCATTAGTTCATGCTTATTAATGGAACGGTGTTTTTCATTTCTCTATGAAAAATAGTTTCATATTTTCTTTTCTCGATTGAGAAATAGCTCTGTCCTTTTTACCGACACATTTTTTTTTCATGATGGTTGCGAAGTTTTATATGTGATTCCCTATGTTCTTGTCCTTATATTTACTTTTGTTGTGGCTACGAGGAGTTTGATGCTTGGTGTAATTTTCCTTGTGATCCAATTACATAGAGATATGATATCTTCGAGGAGAAAATCTTCTATCTCTTTGTCGATTAGTGACTTCATCTTATTCTTTTTCTATCAAAATGAATTCACATTCTAAAAAAAAAAAAACAAATGTGAACTTGTTTGTTGGTAATGCATCGAGCCATTTAATTAATTGTGGAGATGTTTGCCGAAGAGAAGAAAAAAAACATCTTTGGCCTTTGGCGGCAAAGTAGAATGACAGAGATGAGTCTTAGGTGCAAGAACCATCTCCACGAAAACAAAAGGATGCTAATAGCGAGATGCCTTAAATGTCCCTTCAAATCTTATGTTAATCGCATGATATAAATATTATTGTTAGAGAACAAATATGTCATGGTCGGCGAGTCAGCACGACTAGGTCTGCGGGTCGATGTCGAAAGCTTTCTACTGGATGATTCGGATGATGAGATGGTCGAGCTCTCGGGAAGGGGTGTCGATTGGCGTCGATTGGGGTCGGGACGACTGATGACTCCTCAGTGCCGGGCGGATCGTGCTCCCGTGCCGAGTCCCTCCCGTTGATGATGAGTGGTTGCCCTCCTGCAAAAAAGTCTCCGTCGGGTGGTACTCAGCTGTGGCCCCTCCGACGAGTAAGTTAGTCACCAAAGGGATCGGTTTCATTCTTTTTTTTTGTACCTCTCTTACTCCCTTAGCCGAGGTCGACCAGGGGTTTTATACTGTGGCGCGAGGATTGAGGGTGCGTTGGTTTAGCGTCGTCGCTGTCCTCGAGGGATGGGACGACCCTTATGACCGGACGTCACTCCGAGACACGCAGAGCGGCATCAGACGACATCGTCCCGAGCTCCCGGGATGGGACATATGGGGTATCCTTTAGGTACGTGCTCCCTGGACGAGACGTACGACGTGAGGCTCTGACTTAGCATAGGGTGACGTGTTCAGGCTGCCAAAGACAGGACGTGCGATGTATGGTGATGTGTTCATGCTGCTAAAGACGGGACATGCGACGTATGGTGACGTGCTCAGGCTGCCAAAATATACCGTATCAATTATGTTAATCGAAAAGGTCTTTGCAAGCTATCGTTAAGCGCTATAGTTTCAACTGCACAATCAATTAGATGTACCACATTAATAAAGATATTTGATTCTTAGAGAGGGAAGGCAAAATTTTTAGTAGGCGCCTAATTAAGTTTTATGGCATTGATTTGTAATGAAAATGATAACACTATCGATTAATATAAATATATTTTGCAAATTCATTGTTATCATTCTTATTGTTATTATGTTTTTACTTGCACGATGCATTTTGTATGTTTAATCTTTGTTGATTTGTCATTGAACATCCTAATAGCAATTAGCTCAATGAAAATACAAATAGTTTTATATCTTCCTAGGAAGCCAAACTTTGTGATAGGATATCCATTGAAGGGATGTATTAATTATGAATTGATAGTAATGCATTAATTATATATATATATATATACATATATATATACATATATATATATACATATATATATATACATATATATATATATATACATATATATATATATATACATATTTGATTATATTTTATAAAAATATATTAATTCGTAAGAGATCAAATTTACTCTATAAAAATATATTAATTCAGAATCAAATTTAGTCTATAACAAGTCTTTCAACTTATATGATAAGAGATCCATGGAGATTCAATACGATAATTACAAGCTAAATTAATTGAACAAGGAGCATAATAGTGAGTATATTATATATAATAAAGAATCACTTCAACATGAAGAATATCTTCAACTAACATGCTTCTGTAAAAAAAAAAGAAAAAAGAGTAAAGCTCTAAATGATATCTTTTTTGTAAGGGAAGTGATTCTATATGGATCCCTGATAGAAATCTCTTGTATGAAAGAACTTATAGATAGTTACAACCAACGATCTGAATAATCTTAGAATCTCTCATGAATAAAATAAAATATTCACACATGATCTTTAATATGTAGATTCACACACACACACTCTATATATATATATATATACCAAACTATGTGTTGGTTAATTGAAGCCTATGTCGGATCAATAATATCTTATATATTTATTTAAAATAATTTTAATTTATTTTAAAAAATTTGTGGGGGGTTATTAGAAAACTCAAAAAAATATTATCTCATATTTTCCTTTTACTTCTGTATCCCAAGACTTAGCTGACGCCTAGAGTGCTACTTTCTTCTATGGGGGCACATATTGAGAATTTATTTTATTAATTAGTATTCTAAAACTTTTTATAATTATAAATTTGATGTTGATTTCCATCGGTGCTGGTATCATTTTCAACCATATTTATTATCATTTTTATAAGAGACTAATTTTTCCGATTGTATACTAGAGTGATCTCTTAATCAAACTTGCATCTTAGAATCATGAACCATGCCTTTTTATTTTCTTTAAATATATTTTTTTTTATTTTATTCATAAATTATTTGATTATATTCTTTATTAAATTATGATTATAGTTGCTATTGTTCTAACTCATTCTCCATCAAACCTTCCAAAGTTTGACTTTAGCCCTATTTAACAAACTCTAGTCTATTTAAGCTCATACTTGTTGCTCGTAGTAGAAAGCTAAAATCTTTCTTTACTATTGTTCTCTCAACTATTTCTAGCCTTTTAAGAGTCAGAGTTATAAATATTTTAAAGAGAAAATATCTTCTTGTTGTTATTCTTCTTTATACTTTGTTAGTGAACCTTTACGTCATGATCGAGATGTCAACACGGTTCGATCCAATCTTGGATGCACAAGATTATCCACATGGATGCTCGGGTAGTGGAAATAAGTATCGGGTCGGGTTGAGTTTGAGCCTCGTCTCCCGAGTGCGGTCTTCTCTCTTGACGAGTAGCCTACTTCTTCATCGTTAGACTCCTACACACAGGCCCTGGTTGAGAGGGGGAGTTCCTGACTTGATCTTTCTGAAGGTTAAGTTAGTGTTGAGTGAAGTAAGAGGGAGTTGAATGCTCGAAGTCCTCCCTCTAATGCCGATCAGGGGGTTGGCTTTTATACCTATGAGCGAGAGTCGATTGTACATGATCTGTTAATGATGATCAACTTCTCGAGCGATCGGTTGGTACCTCCTGTGCGAGCATCGACTGACTTGCACGGATCCACGTCATGCGGTGCCGTTTCAAGCTTTCCGAAGCAGCTTTGTGTTATCCAACGTCATCTCGTACAATCTTGAATAGCTGGGAACATGTGATCGTCCCATCCGAGTTCGAGATGTCACATCGATGTAATGCACCATATTAACCCTAAGGTTTCATGTTGGCGCTAACGTGACTGTTATCACAGGGGTGATACCGTAATATGTCATATCAAGACTTAAATAAATTTGATCCTTTTTTTAAAAATAAATCCAATCATCTCCAAGTCTAAGGGAGTGCCCTAACGGGGAATTGTCATATGAAAAATAAAAGTGCACCGAGACAATAAAATATTGAAGAGGTGAGATAATGGTAATCAGAAATGGCAATATAACTCTGCTGCCGAACCGGAGTTCAGGCGGAGAAATTACTGGATCGCTTCGGAGTTCCGAAGCACTCCGCTCCCGTCGACTCTGCTGCCCCTCCTCCACGGCAAAGGAACCTCGTAGTAGAAGAACAGGGTTCCTCTTATATGGTCTTTGATGGGCATCGCCAAGAATGTTAGGAGATTAGGATTTGGATAGCCGGAAGCACGAAGAGGATCGGGAAGGCGGTGACAGAGAAGGGAGAAGGAGGGCGGTTTAGTCACTTATAGATTAGGCCTACGTGGCAGTACATGATTGGATATTAGGTCAATATATTTCTCTTTTCTTTTTTTTTTTCCCTATCAGAGGAATGAATGCCTTTTTACGCTTACGTGAACGAACGGCTTTGGAGGCTACCGGCGCAGGTTGTGGTGGATAAGATGCGTCGGTTCGATACCAAGTGGATGTCGGATCCTCACCGTTCATTACCTATTTGGAACTCAAAATGAACGGCGATGAGTAAGCGTTCACGGGAGCCCGTAGAGTCATCCGTGCAATCTCCTACTCTTATTGAAGGAAGGCCTCTAGTGGACGCCGGTAACCTTATCGGAGGAGGAAGCCGAAAGTGGACGTAGGTCAAGATTGATCGAACCACTCTAAATCTTGGTTTTCAATTACTTTGAGCATTTTATTCTTACTGCAAACCTCCTCTATAGCTTACTGCATTTTGCACTTTTACGAACAAGCTTCTAAGTTCAGTGCTTTCCGAATCTGCGTTTAGACGTAAATCGACTTTCTCGTACGAACATCATATTTCAGTTTACGCTTACATTCTAATTCCCATCATAACTGCAAACTGTCTTCTGCGCATTTACAAAACGCATTTCAAAGCTCAGTATTTTCAGAATCGGCATTTAGACGTAAACCGGTTTTTTCGTACGAACGTCGTACTTCAGTTTGCGCTTATATTCTGATTTCTATCATAACTGCAAACTGCCTTCATAGATTTACTTTAACATCATCTTGCTTAATCTTAAGTTAAAGTAATCTTAGAATCGGCTTTTATACCGAAATCATCTTTATCGTACGAACGAAGTTTTAATCGTCGAAAGATTTTCGCTACACTAATTCACCCCCCTCTCTTAGTGCTCTTGATCCTAACATACGTCATGACCGAGATGTCAGCACAGTTCGATCCAATCTCGGATGCACAAGATTATTCACATGGATGCTCGGGTAGTGGAAATAAGCATTAAGTCGGGTTGAGTTTGAGCCTTGTCTCCCGAGTGCGGTTTTTTCTCTTAACGAGTGGCCTACTTCTTCATAGTTAGACTCCTACACACAGGCCATGGTCAGGAGGGGGATTTCCTAACTTGACTTCTATGAATATTAAGCTAGTGTTGAGTGAAGTAAGAGGGAGTTAAATGCTCGAAGTCCTCCCTCTAATGTCGATCAGGGGGTTGGCTTTTATACTTACGAGCGAGAGTCGATTGTACATGATCTGTTAACGGTGGCCAACTCCTCGGACGGCCGATTGATACCTCCTGCGTGAGCGTCGACTGACTTGCATGGATCCACGTTGCGCGGTACCATTCTGAGCTTTTCGAAGCAGCTTTGTGCTATGCAACGTCATCTCGTACAACCTTGAATAGCAGGGAATATGCGATCGTCTCATCCGAGTTCGAGATGCCACATCGATGTAATGCACCATATTAACCCTGAGGCTTCATGTTGGCGCTAACGTGACTGCTGACTGTTATCACGGGGGTGATACCATAATATGTCTTATCAAGACTTAAATAAATTTGATCTTTTTTTTTAAATAGACTTAAATAAATTTGATCCTTTTTTTAAAAAAAATAAATCCAATCATCTCCAAGTCTAAGGGAGTGCCCTAACGGGGAATTGTCATATGAAAAATAAAAGTGCACCGAGACAATAAAATATTGAAGAGGTGAGATAATGGTAATCAGAAATGGCAATATAACTCTGCTGCCGAACCGGAGTTCAGGCGGAGAAATTACTGGATCGCTTCGGAGTTCCGAAGCACTCCGCTCCCGTCGACTCTGCTGCCCCTCCTCCACGGCAAAGGAACCTCGTAGTAGAAGAACAGGGTTCCTCTTATATGGTCTTTGATGGGCATCGCCAAGAATGTTAGGAGATTAGGATTTGGATAGCCGGAAGCACGAAGAGGATCGGGAAGGCGGTGACAGAGAAGGGAGAAGGAGGGCGGTTTAGTCACTTATAGATTATGCCTACGTGGCAGTACATGATTGGATATTAGGTCAATATATTTCTCTTTTCTTTTTTTTGTTTCCCTATCAGAGGAATGCCTTTTTACGCTTACGTGAACGAACGGCTTTGGAGGCTACCGGCGCAGGTTGTGGTGGATAAGATGCGTCGGTTCGATACCAAGTGGATGTCAGATCCTCACCGTTCATTACCTATTTAGAACTCAAAATGAACGGCGATGAGTAAGCGTTCACGGGAGCCCGTAGAGTCATCCGTGCAATCTCCTACTCTTTCCGTGAAACTCATCTCGTCCGTTCAACGTTTTCAAAGTGAACGGTGTGGATTTATACCGCATATATTTTTACATGCAATGGTTCGTAAGCTCTCTATGAGGCGGTTATTGCCTATATAAAAATAGCGTCCACGGCACACTCCTTCCCGCTCAACCCTTTCTCGGCTTCCTTGCTTTTTCGCCGACGAGAAAGAGACGCGACGCTCTCCAAGCGCAATGGGAGATACGGCAGTGGCGGCCGCGACCTTGCATCCGGATGAAATGAATGCGGCAGCGGCTCCCATGTCCCTCCATCGTCCGCCATTCCCGACTCTGTACATCGGCGACCTTCACCCGGCCGTCACTGACGCGGAACTCATCTACGCTTTCACTCGCTTCGGCACCGTCGCCTCCGCCCGCGTATGCCGCGATCGCGCCTCTGGCACTTCCCTCGGATATGCCTACCTCAACTACCTCTCTTTCTCTGATGGTTTAAACCCTATTCCTCTCTCTCTCTCTCTCCTTACATCTCTCTCAGTTCCGGTGATTTGGTTCTCTTGATCCATTGGTTTCGTGTGCATTTCTTTGAACCTTCGATTTGGATGCTTTCTTGAAGCCGAGAAAGCCCTCGGGGCGATGAATCACTCCCTTCTGCACGGTAGACCTATGCGGATCATGTGGTCACAACGGAACCCAATGTCTCGGAAGAACGGCATTGGCAATCTCTTCGTGAAGGTGAAACCCTGATCCTTCTTGCCCTTCAATTCGTAAGCGTCAGCTAAGTTTTGTTCCTGACGTGGGTTCTGTTCTTCTCCGGGGACGGATCATTTGCGACTCTAAAGAATTTGGAGATATCGGTGAGCGGGACGGTGCTTGAGGATCTGTTCGCGGTTTATGGAACAGTGGAGTCGTGCAAGGTGGCAATAGATGGGTCTGGGAGGAGTAGGGGATTCGGTTTCGTTCAGATGGACTCAGAGGAAGCGGCTCAGTTGGCCATTACAGCTCTCAATGGCGTCATCCTCCCTGGTTCAAGCAAGAAGCTGTTAGTATTCCTGTTCTTTATGTTTTCTTTAGTCTCGATTGTTCCTCCTTGCAATGTGACGACATTCTTTTTTGTGGAATGATCCAAGTCTCGTTTTCTTGTTTCTTTGACCGTCGGCTCATTCATTCCCTGTCAGCGATTTTTTTTCGAGTATTGAATGCTCTGTTTACCGTTTGTCGATTCCTCTTTCCTTTACTCATCGCTTTTTGTCCTATTTCCCCATAAGATGTACTTTTTCTGCTTGTTCTGTTTGTATTTTGATAACATTGTTTCCCAAAATATACGATAGTCTCTACTGGGCCATTTTATGAGTTTTGATAACATTGTTTCCCAAAATGACGGCTTATCTTTGTTGTATGTATACGATAGTCTCTACTGGGCCATTTTATGAGTTGTTTTAGGATTTAATGGCGTTCAATTACAGTGATTTCTTAGCTTCCCTGTTCTTTTCTATAGTTTTTTTTTCCTTTTATAAATGTTTAAAGTGTCGTTCATGGAATTTTTATTCTAATTTGTGAAATAAGGTGTGTAACAAAGTTTGTTAAGAAGAGCGAGAGGCAAGCACCGCCTGAAGGACCAAGAGGCACTAACCTGTACATCAAGAATCTGGACTGGGACATCACGGATGATGTTTTACGGCAAAGGTTTTCTGCATATGGCAACATCAGTAGTGCTGTTGTAATGAAAGATAGAGATGGAAAATCCAGAGGATTTGGATTCGTCGACTTTGAGTCACCGGAGGATGCTAAGAACGCTTTGGAAAATCTGAATGGCTCAGATCTCGGTAATATTTCTTCTTTTCATATTATTCTTCGTTTGTTTCCTTGCACATTGTTCTTGTTCTTGTTCTTATTGCACGATATTATGTGTCAGGATCGAAATCTTTATACGTTGGATATGCTCAGAAAAGAAGTGATCGTGATAAATTGCTAAGACTTCGTTTCGCTGGTAGACATGAGCACAAATTTACAAAGATTCAGGTGATCAACCACAACTGCATTAAAAAGTACATTCTACTTGTCGTATGTAAAGAGACAGATTGCTTAGGATATTTCTTTCTTGAAATCAGGGTTCAACTGTCTACGTGAAGAACCTTGAAAAATCAATTGATAATGCTGCCTTGAGAAAATTATTCTCTGAATGTGGCTTGGTATTGTGGACAAAAGTGATATATGATAAAAATGGACCGAGCAGGGGATATGGATTTGTATGCTTCTCCTCGGCTGAAGAAGCAAATGAGGCTGTTCAGAGATTCAATGGTATTTAACTTTAGGTTAAATCTAAATTATGTTTCGTTTCACTGTTAGTCTGAGCCGGTAGTTGTCGTTTTTCCAGGGAATATGTTCTATAGCAGACGCCTTTATGTGACAATTGCTCAGGACAAGGAGGATCGTCAGAAATATTTGCAATCTCAGTTTGCTAATTCAAAGTTAGTCCCAGTGCAGCATGCAATATCTCATGATAGTATTCCAGCAGCATACCATGTGCCAAATTATGACTGGTTTCAAAATCAGATGCACGTAAATCCAGTCTATCTTTATCAGCAGAATGGGATGGTTCATTTCCTTGGGACACAAGCTTGCTCCTCCAATGCACCTACAGTAAGCAAAATATTTCTTGTTCTGTTTTTTTTCTTTTTTGTTATCAATCCTCTTAAAACATTTGCAACTCAACAAAAAAGTGTTATTTCAGATCCCTCATCAATGGAGGCAGCTGGATCATAGAAGTTCTAGCTCTGTGAACAAGCTTACTCAGCCTGTGCAAACAAGAAATAATTCATTTTTTTCTCAATTCCTTTATCCTGTTCACAAAATGTATCATCCTCTGCCAAGCGCACAATATATGGAGGTATATCCCGACTCGTTATTATGTTTGTAGTCTGGGTGTTCTCTGAAGCACAATCTGCTTTGCGTAATCTGCATATGACAATCCGATGCTCATTTATCTTCTACTGCAGATAAATGGAAATGGGCATTACGGAAACGTGAATGACGGTTCTTATTCTTCGAGGGGGGCATGGAAGACTTCGTATTATAATGATCGGTCTATCATCGACCAATAGAAACGTGCACGCCAGACCTGTTCGACGGAGCCTATTGTTGTTGATCTACCTTAGCAGCTGTTATCAAGATATGCAGTGTTAGGTGATGCGGATTTGGGATTACTTGACTTCTAGAAAGAGGTGTAAAGGCCTGCAGAAATAATAACTGTATCCTGTATTTTCTCTATGTGCATGGAATGGTGGTAGTTTAGTAGTTAGCCGATTGACACTAAATGTGCAACGTCAGAAGAATAGACACTAAATGAGGAACATCGTTTCTGTCTCAATCTGTGTTGGACGTATAAGTGTTTTTTTTTTTATATGTTCTTCAATTTTCCTTTTTACATTTTGTTTGACGATGTTCTGAAATTATTTTTGAGATCCGTCGTTGGGATTTATGGTATTCGTCTTCTGTGGGTATAAACTTCCGAGATTACTTTTGGGTGTCGAAAAGAAGAGGTTTGAACAACTTTCTGTTTGAGTGCTCAACACGAACAGCAGATCATATTCAGTGAAATCATCATACGTATCAAAAACATTGGTAAAAATAATAAAAAAAACTAAGATTATTCCCGAGAATCACAATACTGTTGATAATCTATTATTACAAGAACCGAATATACAGCAGATAAAATCTAAAAATTAAAAAAGAGTGAGCAGTGTCCGATGTGTAAAAGCTGGTGGCTCTCGTAATGAATCGGTGACGAAGATTCCGATTCGATCAATTATCTGCGTAACAAGTTTGATGGCGAAAATGAACGGCGGATCTCACCCCAGTGGAAAAAAGGCAGTATTTAGCTAATTTTGCCCCCCAACCATTCTTCGTCCCATTACCGCGGTGGCAGAGAATCCCACTCGCTGTCGTCGTCTCGCGCGCGGAGGATGGCAGAGCGGCTTCCTTCCGCAAAAGGTAACATGCTGTTCCCCGGTTCCTTACGAATGTTGGTGATTTAGTGATTCTGATCACATATCAATACTCCCTTGAATAAATTTTACTAGAAAAATTCTGGAGAGACCCAATTGACTAAAGGAAACCCTAGCATATGGGGATACACTCATTACCCCAGTTGGTTTGTGGTCTTGATATCCCTTCGATCATCCATCTCGGTTGCATCTTCCCACCAAATCTGCTCTTCCATGTGCTTATCGCATGGTGCTCTCGTGTTGCAGAGGCATCGCAATCAAGAGTAGAGATTCTGAACAAATACGGAGAAAAGCTTGTTGGGGTACTACACGATGCTGGATCCAAGAAGCTTGTGATTTTGTGCCATGGATTTCGGTCTTCGAAGGTAGAATTTATGCGTCTGCTAATCTTATTTTGGGTCAACTTATTAGCTTCCGATGTTGGTGAAGATGCACTAATGAAAAACATATTCCCATCTTACTTTTGGCAACATGGCTAATTTACGTTGTCAAATAGATCCTGGTTCTCATTTTTATTTAATTTGTTATCAAGTCTTGACCATACAGATCTCTAGTTTCGATGGTGCTAAGTTTTGCAGATAACTGGCTTAATCACCATGAGATCAAACACGGGCATAGTTTCAGGACCATATTCACCGATCTCCAAGCACTTTCTTTTATGCTTTGTTTTTCTTAATCTTTCTCACAACTTCCATCTATATTGGCCTTTTTCTTGCCTGCCTTTGCTTGTCATCGTCTAGACATAAGGGACACCTTTCTTTATTAAGTGCTTCCTCATGTTTTCTCTTCAGAGTCCATACATCTCAAATTTGTTCTTTTTCATGACATGGTTAATTAATTTCATTTTACATTCTGTACATCTTTTACCATTCTAATGCTTGCTTTATCTGCCAAGATTTTACTGTGTATCCATTCTCTACTTTTCATGTGTATCTTGTTTGTTTGGTCAGTATGGTTGCCCACCATTTAAACCATGCTTTCCTTGAGCCTGACCCCGCTGAAGGTTCACCAGTCGATGTTCGTCTTCTATTCCTTGTTTATTCAATTTATCCCTCTCAGCATCAATAGTAGGAACAGGAGAATTCAGAAGGCAATGGTTGACTATCGATGTGACATCTTGAGGCAGACCCCTCATGGTTATCACGTGATCTTGCTTGCGCATTGGTAGCCTAAACCAATCGCTCCGCCTTATTCACTGACACAAGCAAATCCCTAGTGAATTTTTTTTTTCCTTATAATTTTTTTCCACTAAACTCCAACCCACAATCCCCCTGAACCTTATAGAAGCCTTCTTTCTCAGGAATAGGTTACTCAGGAAGGTTGGAAATCCTTATTTTCTCCAGTGGTGAGTTCATCATCATATTGCTTTTAGGATGCACTCACTAATCCTGTGACCTATGCGACCACAATTGAAGCAAACAGAGGGTGACTTTCCATATCAACCACCTAAATAATACCTTATTGAGGTCTACCAATCCATATCCCCTGCTAAAACACTTTGTTAGGTCCATCTCAGTGCAGATTCTCACAAACCTACCTCTTTCAAGGAAAAAAAAGACCAATTATCCAGCCTTAAGGGATGTCCTAATATGGAAGCAATACCGAAAATAGACTCACTGTTCTAGTATTTGAAAAGTAAACCTGGAAGATGGTCCAAACTGGGCAGAGCTAAGGTTTTTAAGCAACAGTTGGAAATCTGGTTCCCAAAGAATCAAATAAAGAGTCTTTCCCCTTATCACTGCACTCTCATAGCATCATCCTCAGTGTTAAACCGAAAGAGAAACAAGTTTTTGGCCATATCCAAGACCAAAGGAGGGGATGACCAAAGAGAAACAAGACATCATAGCTTGAATCACCTCCAATGGTGGGGGTTTCTACAGAAATCTACCAACAAGGGAGAAGGCCCATGGTTTTCTCCATTTCTTATGTTTCTCATCTTCAAAAACTACAAAACCCTTGGAGGTATTATGAATCTCTTTATAGACAGAAGGAAGTCATACCCATCTGTGGAGAGAACCAATTACCAGATATCATTTGTGCCCAGGAGTGCCCATTTGTGTTTCCCCAATAAAAACTAGAAGTGGCTGCATACACCTTGTTATGATCAAGAGGACATGCGAGTTGCTTTGAGAAGGATCGAGGAAGGTAATTTATTGTACTCCTTCACTGCCTGTCACTAGTACAGAGGTGGAAGCCATTTGCAAATTTATGCAGGGCAACAGTCTTATGATTGCAAATATCGTAGACTGATTTTAATAAAGTTGTCAAATTGTTTGGAAGTGGAGCAAGGGTGACTAAGATTATGGTATTGAGGAGATAGAAGGTTACAAGTAGGAAAAATATAAGATGAGAAGGGAACAATCAGCTGAGAACTTTAGTTTTTTTTTTTTGCTTCGTTGATTAATTTTCATGCCATGATTTTTATTGAACCTTAATCTAATTAAACTCAATATGAAGCTAAATCTTGATCAGGTCATATTGATAAGAGTACAAATTTTGTAGTAATAAGGTGCTTATTATGTGAAAGATATTGTTGGTTTGCAGGTTATGTAACTCAGTCATTATGCATTATATTTTGTTCACATGATATATACTATTGTTATCCATCTGTTGTTAAGTACTTATGAACAGTGTATCGTATACTATCTTTGTAGCTGATAATAGTTTATCACCTAGGTGCATGATTAAAACCTTCATAACTGTTTCTCTGTTGTGGGATCTGGACATGATTCTTCACTGTTAATTTAGTTTGAAATACTGAAGCTTTTATAAGCTGAATTATTTGCAATAAGCAAATCTATCATCTTTTCGCAGCCTTAGCTATTTAAAAAGGTGGTACCACTCCTTGTTTTGCTTCCAAGAAAATGATTTTTTTAGCTGATAATATGATCTGAAGTTATTCATTTGATTGTTTTGTATTGTTCAAATAACATGCACTTATTTTCTGATTGGTTTCAAATTTGTATTATTCTTTACACATAACTCTGCATTTAGTCCATGGATCTAGTTATACTCCTGTTTTTTCCACTTGTATGCAAGCAAGTATAATAGTTTCATAATGAAATTGATTTGCTTTCAATTATTGTCAGGATGAGAGTATCTTTCTTAACCTTACTTCCGCATTGACAAGTCAAGGGATCAGTGTGTTTCGCTTTGATTTTGCCGGAAATGGGTATGTAAAGGTAGCTCCAGAGCATTGTAGTCAGAAGCTTAAATTCCTGTTTCTCAGGTTTCTAAGTGTACTTGGCTATTCTGGGAGTTACATTTTCTCTTCATTACAAGTGAACTTAAAATATTGTAGTCAGAGTTAAGAGTTATTTAGGCATATAATGATGAATTCCAGGGAAAGTGATGGTATCTTCCGATATGGCAACTACCGGAGGGAGGCCGAAGACTTGCGTTCTGTGATCTTATATTTTTCGGAGCAAAAGTATGAAATAAGTGCTATTCTTGGGCACAGTAAAGGTAAATGTACTTTTTGCATATACTGGTATCTGAGTTTTTGTTGGTGTAGATTGGACTTCCCTTTTGTTTGATTTTGTTTTTCATGCAAGTTCATGTGCACTTAAGTGTGTCGGTACTTGACCCTATGGCCTCCAACATGTGAGCAGAACGTCTCTACAACCCAGCTGTTGAGTGTGGACTGGATCAGTTACACTTGATACGAGTTTCCTTATCGCATACACAAAATCAAGTTATCCATTCTGATGTCATTCCTGTAAAGATCTCCGAATTGAAAGTTAAAGAGTATAGTGTAATAAGGCCAGATGGTATTCAAATATTATTGTTGAGGATCTAGTATGCACATCATTGCATGAACATAATTTTTTCAAGGGCAAGCCTTGGCGCCATAGAAAGATGCTCCTGTGCAACCATGATGACTAAGGTCTCGGTCATAGAAACGGCCTTTCTATCAGTGGGAGTAAGCTTGTATGCATTGACAGGAGCCTCGTTCAATGGGCCATCCTTTTTATTTGCATTTATGCTCAAAATTTATGCAAAATTTGCAATTTACTGGGATGAATACCTTTCTACTTTATGTTGGAAATATTCCACATATATTGGATAAACTTAATAAGCTTCATTAGTGTTTACACACATGTTTTATTCTTTCGAGAATAGAGCATCATGGAAGATGAGATAGATGTTCATTCCACGTCATGTAAATCTTTACTTACCTAAAATTGGTCATTCCCTTATACGTCATGTAAATCTTTACTTACCTAAAATTGTTCTTACAGGGGGTAATGTGGTGCTCTTATATGCTTCTGTGTATCATGATGTCCATATAGTCATAAATCTTTCTGGTCGCTTTGCCTTGGATAGAGGAATTGAAGGTCGCTTAGGGAGAGACTTTATGCAAAGAATCGAGAAAGATGGTTTTATTGATGTGAAAGATAGGACAGGTATGCTAAAAAGTAATAAAAAAAACTTTAATTGGGTTATGAGTATAGTTCTGAACCATATTTCTTTCACGAACTTTATTTTTTTTATTCTCCTATTAATGCTGCTTTCTGCTATATTTTTTATCATTACTTGGAGTAAATAAAACAATGAGTCCCTTGTATGCCTTGTTGTTATGTGTGGTTTCAACAATTATAATTATAAATTTCTACCTAAAGATAGGAACAACTCCTATGCATAAAGCATCCTGAGATTTATGCAGATGATACCAGATAATGATAATGAAAAGCTTTTTTGTGAAGTTTGTTTATGTCAGTCTAACTAATTAATGTTTGAGAAAGCAGATAAAAGTTGTTTAGGCATTATAAGCTTCAAATCATGAAAAAATATTTAAGAAAAAAAATACTATCATATATTTGAATTCTATTGTTACATGATCCAAGTTATGCAATATAGGGCTACATGTCAAGCTTGTTCTAGAGTCTAATAGTCATTAATGAGGTAACTTGAGTTTTCTTTCTCCAGGTTGAGCAATTAGAGCTTTTAGAGACTTGTTATCTGATTTAAAACTCCTCTTTGTATAACTTTCTTACTGCATTTATCTGAACTGGCACCAGAAAAATGTCATATGCCTAGTGCCATGTCTCATCTGCTTAAAGATTACTGTGTTGCTTTCTTTATATTTTTTGCATTTTGTAAAAAGTCAAGAGAGACACAACAGTAACTCAAGAGTTGATATAATGGTTTTTTAACTACAAGAACGCTTTGTAGGGTTTAGGAGAGAGAAACCTTGTGAGAGAGAAGAAATGCAAAATGTGAATGGAAACAAATTTGTGGCTGTGTGAGATTCATAAAAGAAATTGGTAATGTCTAGCAGTTGTTTGCTTCAAAGATATCTGGTGTAGGCTTTCCAAGGGATAAATAAGAAGTTAATGATTGAATTTGTATTTACAGAACAACACTTTTTTTCTTCTAGAACTCTGAGTTTAGATAGCTACTAGATCCTGATTATTGAGATTTTTGTAGTTCTTTTGTTCTTTTTTTCTTTGCTTCACCTCTATCAATTAGCTTAAGTATTGTGGTAATCATGTAGATCTAAGTTACGTATTTGTTGTCAATGATTGGTTATATTTATGGATTCAGGAAAAGTTGAGTATCGGGTTACTGAAGAAAGTCTAAAAGATAGACTAGACACTGATATGCATGCGGCATGCCATTCCATTGACAAAGAATGCAGGTTAGATATGTTTCCTTAATGCTCTTTTTACGTTTTCTAAATAAGGCGGAAAAGTTCTATCTCCTAATATATATATTTTATTGAAATCATTTTTTGATCATCTCTAAGATGTGATTTTAAGGGAAGGCGCTATCATGGAGTAGTTGTACAATGTGAGGTTTTCGACAAATTGATGCAGTTAGGTCCCTATAGGCCACACTAGTGTAGCTTTTCTAATATTGCAGTGGTTGAGATCAACGTTTGTTGTACCACTCAAGTCGGTACGGTATAAGCTATATGTATCGGTCTAACAGACGACCAAGACACGGATCGCTCGAGTCCCCATCGGCATGTGTCGATGTATCACGTGCCATACCGCCAGTCGGCACGAGAAGTCAAACCTTGGTTGAGATCCAGCACCTGCTTTGACCTGCACTATGAGGTATCTTAAGGTTTATAATAAAATCTTGCTCTCCAACATGGAGCACCACCTCTAACAAGTCAATCCCACACAGTTCTTACAGACTTAGTTTATGTGGTTAATAATAAAATCTTGCTCGCCAACATGTAGCACCACCTCTAACAAGTCATCCCACACAGTTCTTACAGACTTAGTTTATGGTTTACCTTTTTCTCTTCGTTTCTCCTATATCCTTTTATGAGTATGGTTTGTGTTGCTGAAGACCCTATAAAATGTTGGTTTGGTGAGCCCTGGTGTCATAAAGTAAGGTCACATTTTCTGATCTGGACTACCAGTGTTTTAGTCTTGGAAAAGACATATGTTGATCCTCCTGGACCCCGAGTCTTGTGCAACACATTTTACTATACTTATATTCCACATTTTACTCTACTCATATGAATGTAATTATGTAACATCCAAAAATAAGCAGGTGTTCGTTTTCATCAATGACTAAATATAAAGCTGTTACAGTCCTTTTTGAGGGTCTAAAGAAGAACCTTAGGTAAATCAAGTCATTAACATGACTGAAAAAGTTGTCTTCCAAATTGCAAGATTGCACCATCTAATTTTATCTTGCAAGAATGTCAGGTTGTATCATATAGCAGGTTCCAGAAACTCCTTGACCTTTTAATTGGAGTTTTTTAGTTTCCCACTGAAATATTTAATCTTTCATATATTGTAACAGTCAATGTTTCTTTCAGAGTCTTGACCATTCATGGTTCAAAAGATGAAATTGTTCCATCGGAAGATGCAATGGAGTTTGCGAAGCTCATTCCTAACCACAAGCTATATATTATGGAAGGTGCCAACCATTGTTATGCTGCACATCAGGGAGGACTGGCTTCAGTTGTTCTGGACTTTCTAAAATCCAATCAGGTATTCTTAGGCATGAGTGAAAATAGAACTGTATTTTCTAGATTATAAAGTACACATACCAATTTTATGAAGCTTTTATCTATAGCAGCTTATATAAATAATCCAGAATAATATGTTACCGCACTTGATAGCGTGCTTATTGTGACGAAGAGTTAATCGATACAGGTGGAAGACGCTGACACAATGAGAAGTATATAAATTTCTGTTGGATTTGTGCGAGAGATTAATCCGCCATGATAATGTTTGGTATTTAATTCTAGTTTCCAGCATGTTGCTATTGGCTTTAGCTGAGGTTTGTGGACTTTTAACCTTTCTTGCTAAAACCTTAAATGTATAATCTAAAAATTCAAGGTGCATGAGACACTTAAAAAATTCTTTTTTATTTATTTCATTTATGGGTTTTCTTTTTCTGTCCATTAGCTCGGATCTTGCTACTGCTTTGGGTTGGTCAGCCAACCTTCTTTTAGCAAAAGAGAGAGGAGTGATAAAGATGGATGCCGTCATCGTATTGGTGGCATCAAGCAGGGAGGGAGTTGCCTGTCGGTCTCAGAAGAGCAGGGTTGCAGTTCACGTATCGGACATGGAAAGGAGAGAGAAACTTAAGGAACGCAGCGAGCAGAAACGTACACGGTCCTTTTTTATTCCGATTACCCCGTCTCCTTCCCCACGTAATGTGTAATGCTCTCACTTTTCTTTCCTCTTTATTCTGGCTTTCCTGTTTCGTCTCTCTTCCGCGGTTCCTTTACTTTTGGCTACACACTTTATAGGATCAAATACCTTCATCACGTAAAGCTCACAAACAAACATGAGCCGCTCGTCCCAAAAAGAGTGCTCACGGTAAGAAGGAACCACCCAAGGAATCAATTCCATATTGGAACACGACCGCCGATACGACATTCTCGCATCTACCAAAATTGAAGTTCCCGGGCCAAGTTTATGGAAAGCGAATTACAACCACGTGTAATTCCCAATTAGTTGAGGGTTGATCACACTGAATTCTCCATCGTGCTTGCGTGCTTCGTGTTCCGACGAAGGGAAGGCAGCGGCCTTTTAACATCATATTCCAACTACTTCACGTGCATGCCACGTGATATCCACCTCCTCCCTCTCTATATAGCCCCACTGGGAGAGAACGTAGACTGGTAGCCGCCTCAAGAAAGTGAGTAGAGAGGACACGCTTCCTCTCGTTCGCCCGCTGAAGAATTAGAGCGAGGTAGGAGAGAAGTGGACAAAGCTTCCGCGAAAAAGTACCAGACAGAGAGAGAGAGTATATATGAGGTGGCGATGATTGATGGGGTCGACCAGTGGTAGTTGTGGTGGCGGCGATGGGGGAGGGCGGAAGAGAGGGTGGGCGTGGCAGTTCCAGAGGGACGTGGTGGCGGGAGCGGTGATGGGAGGGGTCGTGCACACCGTGGTGGCGCCAATCGATCGGGCGAAGCTGCTGCTCCAGACTCAGGAGAGCAACGCCGCCCTCCTCCTCCACGATGCCGGTGGGCCCGGGCGCCGCTTCCGGGGCATGCTTGACTGCATCTCCCGCACCGCCCGCGAGGAAGGCGTCCTCTCCCTCTGGCGCGGGAACGGCACCGGCGTCCTACGTTACTACCCCTCCGTCGCTCTCAACTTCTCCCTCAAGGTAGGTACCACCCCCCCTCCTCCTCCATCCCAACCCCAACCCCAACAACCCCCCAAACCCCAAACCGATGGGATAGGGTAATAGTTGCCGATTTGGGGCGATGGGTGTAAATGCCTTGCTGTAATTGATTTCATTTGGTCAACTTTTGACGAGTCCTGATGGAGCGAATCTGTGGTGCTGATGCTTGATCGCATCTTTTCGCCGAATGGATTGCTGTTGAACCACATCATTACAACTGTTGTTATAGTTAAGAAGGGCACGAAAGATTCTTAGGTTGCATGCGAAGAGATAAACCAAAACCATGATCCACATGCTCTCGTGAGGTTTCTGAATAGGAATTCAATTTCCAGATTCCCAAACTGTTAATCTCCACAGATGCATGTCAAACCTGAAGCTCTAAGTGCACATGCAGAAAGACACCAAAAGTTTTCTTGCCTTCAGTTATATGCAATGAGAAACAGACTGAAGATAGATTGAACGATTGAGGCATATAATGAGGGTTTCTATAGTAGGAAATTGACCAGGAATTGCTAACTGGTTGTTGATGAATACATTTGAGACTAGAATGTAGGGACCTAGATGGTGTTTGGTAAATGTACTTCCAGTAAGGCATTAAAAACTTTGACTGTACTCCAAGACTGCCTATCTCAGTTTCTCTCAGCAAAGACTGAATGTAATGTGCATTGTGTGACTGATCCAATGTACTCTTTAAACCTGGTCTTTGATATACTTTAGCCTTAGGATAAAGGCAGTAGATTGCAGCTATATAACTTATGGTAGGATACTATCCACATGAATTCTTTCATGCTTGTTGACAACACTAAGCCCCATCATGACAATGCATTCACTCTAAAATTGCATCTTATGTTCCAGCTTAGCCAAACAGAGGCAGAAAATGTATTGTAAACTATGGAAGGAAATGGCACAACTGTTATTTCCAGGGATGCATGCCAAATTGGGATTAATAAGATGAACATGCATGAACACATGATGGGTTTTATTGCCATTATATGAAACAATGAATAATAAACAGAGGCAAGACTGATTTTGGGGGGCAAAGAATGGTAAAAGTTTAGCCAAGGAAGATAATAGTGTCTCTGCTAAGAAAGTATAACCAGGATCCACTAAGTAGGCGTTATTTGTATACTCCATTTAAGTAGCCACCTGACTTTAGGTTAAGAACCATATATCAAAGTGTCTATCAGTTGGTCCTGAAAACTCACAAGAAACAGCCATACTACCTTTCATTGAGTCCTCTTTGGAAATAATGAATGTATGCACTTTGTATAACACCTACAAAGGTGTTATTTGTAGAGTTCATTTAAGTAGCCATCTGACTTCAGTATGTACGCTGTAGGACTTGGCCGATATGGCAAATGTTGCGTGCCATAGATGGCAACCCTATTAATTAAGTTGGGTACCATCCACGTAAATGCTTTGATGATTCTATTTTGGCTTTACAAATTACAGTAAGATACTATCCACATAAATGCTTTCATGATGCGATGCCATGTTTTCTATTTTACCTAATAATGGCACCAAACCAATTTTTGAGTATAATATTGTTTCCCAATTGAAATTGGACATTGCTATCTGTGTTTTGGCCCATTTGCTACCTATTACCTACATTATTCGTTTACAGCTTCTCCTGGTTCTGTTACATTCACATAAAGGACCAAAATGATGTCATGAACAGATGAGTCCTAGTCTATTGAATCTTGATTTTGTTATCTTTCACCTATTGCGATGATTCGTTAGTCTTTTCAAGTGTAAGGTGGAGAATGAGATACTAGGAAAATGAAGGAGCTAAAAGCAGGTAGTTCATTGGTATTAAAAATAACATAGTGTACTGTGTGGTTGACTGACTCATACCGCTTTTTACAGGTGAGTAAAGTAATAAAATTTAGAAATGAATTGTACATCCACCATTATCAGGCTATATTTGTTTGGGTAATTGATGACCAGATCGAAAAATATTGGCCAATACATAACAGTTTGTCTGGTATTTAAAACCTTGCATATGATTGTTGTATCTCAGATCAAAATTTCAATCTCTATATTTTAAACATGTATCTACATCAGAATTATCTGCCTGACCAACTTTATGGTTTGGTAGAGGTAGCGATATTCCTGAATCATGTGTAAACAAATTGTATTTTTGCAACTACTGTTATCAAGCTAAGTGTAACATGTACTTGTGAATTGTTACATTTCTTAAATCTAGACCAGGTCTTATTGCTCATTATTGCATATTTCTTGGACCTAGAGCAGTTGCTCATTCTTGCACACTGACAAAATTATGCTTGTGAAATCTAAGAATCTTGATCTTACCCTTCAAACATAATACATTCTGAAGTAGCTGCTCTCCATTCCTCATTAGTGATACTTCCCTGTTCTTTGGTCTATCATCAGTTAGTCCTTGTCTTCTGCATTTACAAATGTTTGATAACATAACTGTAGCATGCTTCCATTTTAGCTTCTTTCAGAATCGATAGTCAAATTTGTCATGGTTATGCATCCGTCTCAATGCTCAGCTTCCTTCAGGTTCAGTAGTCAGGCTTACTGGTTCCAATGACTTCACTGATGTGCTAACTTAGTGTGTTATATCATATTTTAGTAGGACCATCTGCTAGTGAGCTAGCTTCATGTAACATGACCATATAAGAAAGAATGCTAGAACCGGAGTTCATCGTTTCCATCTGAAACTTCTATATGTGTTAGTTTTTGTTGCCCACCAGGCTTCTCAATTTAGTTGATGCCTTGATCTACAATTTGGCTTCTCAATTTAGGTAAATTGTTTTATGCCTAAGTGTGATCGTAGTTGAGGAGATTGCTGTTCTGATTTAGGAGACTAGATACCTACAAGTGTCACAGTCATGTTAGTTCTTGCAAGCTTGGAATCTTCTATTCTAACATTACTAAAAGCTCAGTACTTCATATGCATTCATGCCTAGGTGAACTGAAGCTACTAAGTTTATCCAATTTATCTTTGAGCTTCCATCAGGGTCTATTTCCAATACAACTGAATTGCAAAATTATATGCCCTTTTAACTTAACAACAATGATTGTTGGTAATCCATATTATCATTAGATGTTTTTGAGGTGTAGATATTCTTCATAATTGAACCTTAAGATTAATCTTCTGAGTGGTTGATTTCATGGTTTGAAATCTTGATATCAGACCCAGGGATCGGTACGGTCCATATGTACCAACGTATAAGTGAAGGAGAAGTAGGAGAATAAGAAGTGAGGAGGCTGAGGAGCGGGAAGGGCTGCTGTTGACATACAAAACATGTGTGAACAAGAGGTTGACGATGTTGGAGGAGGAGAATGAGAAGCAGAAGGAGAGGAGGAAATGGAGAATGAGATGGAGAGGAGGAAGAGGAGAAGGAGGAGGCTGAGGAGTGAGAAGGTCTGCTGTTGACAGTTAAAACAGCTGTGGACAATAGGCTGGAGATTTTGATCAGTTTGAGTGCCCGTTCTTGTCAGGCCGCTACATGCCGGTCCGAAGCTTTAAACTATGGTTGGATTGTTGATCATTCAACATTAAAAAGATTTAGTTTTCCTGCCAGCTAAGTTTTGTCCTTGGAGCCTTGGTAGGATTACTAAAACTTGAAGAAGATAAGCACTAAAATTTGTCTTGCTACTGCTAATTCACGAGTTGGTGATATACTAACTACTGCAATATTCTGAAATCATGCGTTATCATTCTATATGTAGCTGCAGAGAACTACGTTTCATGTTCTGAAGGTTCTATGGATTGATTCTACAAGAATGAGAGCTTGGACATTCTCTATGTTCTCAAAGTATCTGCTTGCTTTCTCCATAGTTTCTTGTGCTGTTTAGCTTAAAAGATACGGTCTATTGTCAGAAAGTATATATACCAGCTGATAGTTTCTCATGTTTCCCAACATATTACTCTTTCAGGATGCTTACAGGACAATATTGAAGGGAAAAGAGGGAGATCGGTTTGTGTCTATTGCAGCTTCCAACTTCATGGCAGGGGCTGCGGCAGGCTGCACAACTTTGGTCATCATCTACCCACTCGACATAGCCCATACCCGGCTTGCAGCTGATGTTGGCAGGAGGGACTCCCGGCAATTTAGAGGCATCTCCCATTTCCTCCAAACCATGTACAAGAAAGAAGGCATTCGAGGCATCTACAGAGGCCTACCTGCCTCGATTCATGGAATGATCGTCCATCGGGGACTATACTTTGGTGGTTTTGACACGGCCAAGGATTTTCTCGTCCCAGAAGATTCTGCCTTGTGGAAGCGATGGGTGACGGCCCAAGCTGTAACGACGATGGCAGGTCTCATATCGTATCCACTTGATACCATAAGGAGGAGGTTGATGATGCAATCTGGATTGGAGAAACCAATGTATCATAGCACTCTAGACTGTTGGAGGAAGATTTATAGGTTTGAGGGTTTAACTTCATTTTACCGTGGAGCAATCTCTAACATGTTCAGGAGTACTGGTGCAGCTGCTATATTGGTGTTGTATGATGAGGTAAAGAAGTTGATGAAACGGGGTGGGTTTTGACAGGGAAGGCTGTAAGTTTACCACATTTTTCACATCAAAGAGTACAGAAAAAGCAGATGATCCAACACATCGACAACGACACTTGTTTTTGACAGCTCGAACATTTCGATATTAGATTGACGTGTTAATAGTGATCCCCTAAAAAATATAATTAGTAGATTCTTTCTTATAGGTTGGTGTCATAAAAAAAAAAAAGGGTTGATTCAGGTACCCAATTAATTTTGAATTGTTCAAAGTTAAATCTACCAATTTTACCTTTTGAATCTAAATTCCTTATGGTTTCCTTAAGATAATTATATTTTAAAGAGAATATGTATAAGCATAAGGATTAATTTTTTCCTAAAAGTTATATTTAACTTTAGGATGAGTATGAGTATATAATGTGGGTTTGTTTATAAATTTGATTGACTTTTGATGAATGCTATTACTCAGGAAGTCAATGTTTTTCTTTTTCAATACATAACCTTATTTAGCAAGCATAATATAAAGTAACTTATTTTTAATTTTAAAATTTTATAATATTTATCTTAAATATATATTTTTTAAGAGTTTTTATTATATCTTCACTATCAATAGACTCTTCTAAGCAATGCTCAAAATTTTCATTCATCGCACGTAAGCTCTTTTTCTATGTTTTCTAAAATATATGATTCTAGTGATTTTGGGAATATCTTCTTTTTATGTTTATGATTAGATGATTCTAAATTTTTATATTTAATAAAAAAGTTTAAGATGTTGACATATAATTGTTAAGTGTTAAGGTTAAGATCTATTTTGGCTATTATGATTTTGATTATATATCACTTAGGTTTTTTTGATTTACTCGTATCTAAAATAATTCATATATTTTTAAAAATATAATATATAAATTCATCCCATCAGTTAATAGACATTAGAGTTTACTTATGTGACAAATTGATTCATAATAAATTATTAATATAATAATATATATAATTTAAGTTAAAAAAAATATTTTAACCACTTAAGTCCTTTGGTTTTATCGTATTTAAAAGAATCTCTATATTTTCAAAAACATAATATATAAGTTTTTTTTATCAAATATGAATTAACATACGATCCTTCGTAATAAATTATTAATATAATAATACATATAATTTAAATTAAAAATTGAAACAACCGTTACGTCTTAATCAATCTTTCCGACGAGTTGCCTAGAATCTCACACGTGCATCTCACGTGATAGACTCAACGAATCTATAAATTCGTTTGCCTTGCAATAGAACCCTAATCGGAGTTGCCTCTGTTTCGATATCTCTGCTTCGTTCGCCTGTGCGCCGGAAGCCCCTAGACGGAGAGGCCAATTCATCCACCATGGGTTAGTTATCTATCCTTCCTCCTCGTCCTCTTCTCCTTTTCTCCTTCGTAATTGTGCCGTGCCGATTCCTGCTCCTTGGTTAAGTTCAGGTAAGGTGCACGGATCTCTGGCTCGCGCCGGCAAGGTGAGAGGGCAAACGCCCAAACAAGCGAAGACGGATAAGCCGAAGAAACCGAGGGGCAGAGCCTACAAGCGGATGCAGCACAACCGGCGGTTCGTCACCGCAGGTGCGCTTCTTCCTTCTTTCCCTGTAGAGCAACGTTTTTGTTACCGCTTTGTAGTTACTTATCTATTCTCATTTTGATCAGTGGTTGGATTCGGCAAGAAGAGGGGACCCAACTCGTCCGAGAAGTAAAGACCCGAATGGTCTGAAACTAAGGCGTTCGGGATGCAATTTTGATTTTGCTGTCATAAGAATGTAGGGTTTGTTGGTTTACAGTATCTCCTTTTTGTGCATTCGGTGAGTTGACGATGACTTATGGGAACCTAATTTTATTTGTTATGGTGAAATCAGATTAATCTTTTGTGGTTTTGGGAATTTATCTTTTGCATAGTTTGGATGCAACAAAAAGTATAAATAAAATTGCTAGCTCTGAACTAAAATTGCACAGTTTATGTCACTTAAAACTTATAAGAAATAGGTCAGAAAATGAAGAAATACTAAGCCAGTAAAATATCCCACTAACACCCCTAATGTAGAAATGCTAAAAGATTAGATATCTCCGAGCAAGAAAGGTTCAGAGTCCCAAATAATGATACTTGGCAAACATAAACTTTGTTTGAACAGGTGCAAATAGAAGCTCAATAACACTTACAAGAATGTCACTATTGTAACACAAGAAAAACCAATTTAAGCTTAAAATGAAAAGATTGCAAGAGAAATTTGCCAGCAAGAAAGTTATGGAACCCCAAATAATGAATGATATTGAATAAACATAAAGATTTTGGATATAGAAGCTTAAGATAACTCTTAAGCTAGTAACCAGAGAGAGCTACATTGATTTATTCTAAAAATTTAAATAGTTATCCTAAAAGAAATGCTTCGGATGCGTTTGAAAACATATTTTTAATAAACAATATATGAAAACTATATTTTAAATATGCATCGACGTAATTTTTATTATCTATTTCTCACCACGTCCTCGCAGAGTCATCCCCGCCGTAGATCCGCAGGCCCGCGGCGCGATCAGACGGCGGCCTGAGCGGGTTGCGGCTGGCGTGGGTGAGCGGTAGCTGTAGGAGGAGGCAGGCAGGCGAGGAGCGTGTCGGCGGCGGAGTAGTCCACATCGGACCGTTACGCCACCGCCACTACGGAAAGGGGAAGAAAAGACTTGAACGTCGAATTTTCACAAGGCTCGACTATCCACGTGGCTTATTACTGTCCGTTGGTTTTGGTCGCGAAGAGCGAATCGGAGCGGTTCGTGGCTCGCATGGGACCCCTGAAACAGGACCGTCGTCACAAAATGGACCCGCGGAGCAGCAGCACGGATATCGTGGGCCCATGGGGTTCACTCTTCTTTAATTTTCATGTCCATCAAATTTTTTTTTAATTTCAGTGTCTAATTGGTTTATTTTATTTTTTATTACTTTTTTTAAAATTTCAGTGTCTAATTGGTTTATTTTATTTTTTATTCCATTTAAGTTGGTCATTGAAGGAAGAAAACTACTGTTTGGTAGATATGATCTCTTAAATCCACCTAAATAGCTTTTACCTTCTGAAGTATATATGAATTGATGATGATATCAAACATTCCATGTCATTTTCACCCAAAAAAAAGAGAACATTGGGACTTGTACATATTATAATGACAATGGTTACAATAAAAAAATAACTTGTGATATCCGAGAAATCAACATCATATTCTTTTTTGTTTCCCTTCAACTATATAGAGATTTATATTATAGACTAACATAAGATCTCAGCAAAAGTCTATGAGAGGCATCCATGTAAATGTATTTTGGGAGGAATTGTGATAAATGTAAAAATGTGAGAAATAGACAATAAAAATTAATTTTCAGAGCACAAAAAAAAATTAAATTTAACGAAAAATAACTCTCTCTTTTTTCATAAATTATCCGATCAGTGAGTAGGGTGATAAGAATATGGCTATATCTGAATGGCATATCTCTTCGTGGGTTCAAATGATTCAATAAATATATTACTATATCGTACGTATAAATTGAGTGTCCTGTCATCGTGGATTAGACATTAAACAAACACTTGATTCACCGAAGCCTAATGATTCCTAATACGAGCTACATATTGATTAGAATATGTAGAGCTACTATTGAACTACTCTTGTATTATTTTAATTTTATATAAAAAAAAATGAAGAGCGAATTAAAAAAAACACTCATAATTTTGAGTTTCTTTCCGTAAAGTATTTTTTTCAAAAAGAATCATTTTATTTTTATTGATCACCGTCTCAATCCTGTACTTAGCAGCTCTTCCCATTTAGCATGATCAAATTTGGCTCTCATCCATCATCCCCTAGCTTTCTATGCCTTCACACACGTGGGTTAGCAAGTAACATCGATCACCCCCCTTTCCTCCTCTAGTCATTTGTGTTTTTGCACATGAGCCAGTAGTGTTGGCCATCGTCATTTTCTTCCTTAGTTGCTTACATCTTCATGCACGAGCTGATGGTCAATGTCGATCGTGCCTCTCGCTCCCTTGTTTCCCATGACCACTTATACTTTCTCATGTGCATAATCCTCTTCCCTCATCACTCGTGTTTCTTCACGAGTAATGTTAATCACCTGCTCCTTTGTGTGAGGGTTGATTGGCCAAGTAGCTAAAGCGTAGATAAAGGTATAATTAGAGTTAGGATACAATGAAAAATTTTTAAAATTACAAAGATAAAATAATATTTTTCATAAAAAAACTTAGAATTAACAGTTTCTTTTTAGAAATTCGCTCAAAAAGAAAATAAAAACTAAATTAATTTATAAAGACTTGACAGGTATATAAATGTCATACGTTCAACCACAGCTGGATCCGTTTGCAGCTACATCGAAGAACTCGGTCTAGCTCACCTCTTTGTTTGGAGATCAGCTGCTCCTGTTGTTCACCGCGGAGTGCGTGTGGTATTTGGTTGCAGACGCAGGTACACAGAGCACAGCCCACCGGTTCTCCTTTCCCTCTTCGACTCTTCTTCTATCCTCTCCTTGATTTGGTCTTCCCTGGAAGTCATAGCATATTCTTGTGTTTCTTCAGCTCCCTTGTTAGGTTTGCAGAACCGGTTGCAGCTTATCAGGTTCCAGGGATATAAAAGGTGATGCCTCTTCATTTGGTATCATCTTGGAGAGGTCTGAGCACAGGACGGGAGAGGAGAATGTAGGAATGTTCTTCTTGATGTTCTTTTTGTCATATACTTTTTTCTTTTGTCTGGGGATGTCAAGTGATGTTGTGATTGTGCTGGCAGGAGAAAAATTAAGATAGCAGCTACTGTTTCTCTCATCAATGGAGAGTTGGAGACCACTTCTCCATCTACTTCTGGTGATGCCTAACCAGCAGTAGTGATCAGACTTCGATGAGCTCTCATCGGAATAAAGCCTCTTGGTTTTCTAGATAGCTTCGATGTGCTCTTTCTGTCTCATAATTACATTTATAAGAGAAGTCATTTAATTTCCATGTGATTGAAACTTCTGTATCAGTCTTGCTGCTTATATTTACTCAAGTCAGTCCTAATATCCATTGCTGATGAGGATACTATTTGCTTGTTGTCTCAAGAAGATTACAGGATATAAAGCCACTTGATGTAAGTTCTGGAATCAAATATCTAAGTAGACTGTGAAATTACTAACAAATTTTCTGACTTCATAAAATAGGGCCTTAAGACCTTGAAAATGTTCTGATCTTGCACCATTACTGTTAAACTGATCATAATTTTTCTATTGATCAACTGGTTTCATTTGTTTTTTATTTCACGTGTTTCTTCCTAAGAGCATGCTCTGTATCTCCTTGAAAAATGCATACTCCAATGCTTGCAGTAATGCATTGGATACTTTGATGACATTTGGCTTAAAAACTGTTTTCAGTTATTTTATCCAATTTTCCTTTTCATGCTACGGAAGAAAAGACAATTTTATATGTCCAGATGATGGCAGGGAACATGCATCACAATATACTTTGACCTCTTCAATTGTATATCTTTCTGGCAAAGGAAGACCAATGAATTACTTCTGATCTTTTCGACCTACTTTAAAGTGTTTGTACTTCATATTGAAGGCATAGAAGAGAGAACCATTGTCGAGTGTGTACAAACCTTATATGAATCTATCCGTATCATTAATCATGTTTCCTGGTTGTTCTTTAACATTGTCAAAATTGCGAAAAAGATTTCCTAAGTGCCTGACTGAAGCTGATGTTCCAGTGCCTAAATAATAGTCTAACACCCTACTCCTAGTTCCACCCAAACTCTACATGTAAGACTAAAGTAGGATGCCACAAATAGACACCGGATGGTGATGAAACTGTGAGAGACTGATACCCATAACTGAGTTGCATTAACTATCACAAATGCTACAATCGTCTAATATGTTAAGATGTATGAAGCTTAAACTATCATGATAGCACAAGTCTTTAGCACATCTGGAAAAGATAAACAGCCCATGACATCCATAGAATTTTTTTTTTCTATTCAGTATTCTGATCGAACAACTGTCATTGTGCATCAGTGTTTGGTTACATTGATTCTAAATTTTACTTTTGAGATTAACTTTTGGTTACAAAAAAGTTACTTTCTAAGCTTTTATTTTGCAGTACTCTTCACCAGCTAAAGAATCATCATCCTTTGCTTGCTTTCTGGAATCAATGGCCAAAACTATTGTGAGCAGAACAGAAGCAATTCTGAAGTCGCTGTATAGTGGCCACATATCCAGGAAAGATAACTTGCTCTGTATTTATCTGGATTAATAATGAGACATAACCTTGGAGAATCTCAGAGAGTGAAATAAATTGTTCAGACCTCCACTTATCTTATTATCTATTTTGAATTTTGACTTCTATCTCATTCTCTATTTGTTGCACATACAAAAAGCTGCATGGTGTAATACAATAGATACAAAGAGGAAGGAATGGTTAACCATACTCGGTATGCCTTAACACTGTGTTACATGGCATCATTATTATTACAAGATTGTTATCATCCTATTGCAAGACTGTATAATAGACTACTATCAAAAAATTTCTGTTTCACATATGAAAATATCTGTCATCTTATTTCAAGATCACCATAAATAGTGCCCGTAACTAGTTGTCAGGTGTACTATGGCATATACATTTTTAGATCAATATTTGTAGTTTCCCGTTCTTTGCCTTTCTATTTAATACAATTTATACAATGGATTTGCAGTTTGAGCTTTTCCATTTGGTTGGCGATTTCTTGCAATAACCGAATTACAATCTTCAGCTTGCAAATTTGTTTTTTTTTTTTTCAATAACCGAATTACAATCTTCAGCTTGCAAATTGCAAAGAAGATAAATTTGTAAATGAATGATGCATGATTGAAATAACCAAGGTCTACCGTACCGAAGCGTACCACCCGGTATGGGCGGTACGTACAACCGAATTACAATCTTCAGCTTGCAAATTGCAAAAAAGATAAATTTTTAAATGAATGATGCATGATTGAAATAACTACAGAGGTATAACGATATTGTCTGTCCAACATTTCTCAAAACACAATTGGCATCACTTGTAGAAATACCATCAATGAGGTAGATCAGAAAAGAGATGTCAGGAGTTTGTGCTTAGACTTCTTTTGGTGATACTGTAGTACTGAGCTATAGCACTGCTACAGTGCTCGGTACACCTGGGTGTACCGCTCGGTATACTCGTACCGTACCATACCGAGCCCAGGTCAAAATACCGGTATGGTACGATATTGCGAACCTTGGAAATAACTACAGAGGTATAACTTGTAGAAATACCATTTCTCAAAACACAATTGGCATCACTTGTAGAAATACCATCAATGAGGTAGATCAGAAAAGAGATGTCAGGAGTTTGTGCTTAGACTTCTTTTGGTGATAAGGAAGTATTTGATTGTCTGAATCTTCATACAGTTTTGCCACAGGAATTGTTAGATCTACAGGACCATTGATTGTCAGATCTACAGATCCATTGAACCATGTGTTGGTGGTGCCACTGTAGAGTCAGTGTTGATGAATAATGCAAGCACACCAAGGATAGTCAAAATGATAAGATCACTTACAAAGGTATTCCAAATTGAATAACTGCTAAGCAGATCATGAGAGAATATCTGGCATGAGTGTCAAGAGGAGTCAACATAAAGGACCACAAGATACAGATGGGACAAATAGAATAATACCAGATTTTGATAAATAATATTCCTGTTCTGAATAGTTAATATAGTCCATGGCATACCTTTCATAGATTTAGGACTCTCTTAGATTCCATGCAAGAGTGGATTTTCCTATTTCCAACAGGAAGTAAACAAGACTTCTAATTAATTTTGCCTCCGTATGTGTTAGTTTGTCTTCTCTCTGAATTCTCCATTTTGATGCTTGTTATTGGACTTTCATTCCCATAATGTTGTTTTAGCTTGTGTATTTTTCAACAACAATTAAATGGCAAAAGGATTTGAATTACTAAAGGAAATTGCCTCTGACATTGTTTATGTTCGTTCATTCCTTTTTATATGTTGGTTTGACTTGTAGGATGGGAAATTAGCATAGCACCCAGTTTGAGAAACTTGCTTTCCATACAAAGGTAATTATTTCTCTCTCTTGACCCCTCAAGTTGTTATATATGCATATGTAGCTCTACAGTAATCTAGACATTAATCTCATCTTCTTTTATAACATAAAAAGATTTTTTTCCTGTTCATAATATCATCCATTTCCCTGCATAAGTAATTGACGAAGACATGCTTCTCTAGTAAAGTCTTTTTTTTCGTTTGCTTCTCATCATGGTTCTCACTGTAGCACCACCCTCTATGATGGTTAAACAATACATAAGCTTGTAACTCAAAAAGTGAAAAAAACAAACACATATATTGGTCCATTGCATATTTAGGCATCTAGTATGTTTAAACTTTCCTTGTAGGTGTAGATCAAAACAAGTAAAATTTCTGACCCTTATTTTTTATAAAATATACATCATACAGATATAGAAGGATATGTCGCTTATTCTGATTCTAAATCAAATACATATAAATCAATGAGATCCAAGATCAGCAAGGCGATTTCTGTTTACTCAAAAACCATGGTGTTCACAGAGTCTTTTGAGGGAATATAAGGGTATTGTCAAGGTCATTATGGAAGGGAAAAGATAAGCACAATTTGTATAAATGAATCATAAAACAGCAATTTAGGGCTTCAAAAAATTTCTGTTCTGTGAAGGTGCTCTTCCTCTAACTATGTTCAATGAATCAATGCTGGCAAAGCTGTGAATCGTTTGGCCAGTTTCTCTAGGTCCTTTACCTCCTCATCTTTTTGAAGCCACAATGAGCTATGCATCGAGGTTTCAGATTGTTATCTTTTTGACCTCCTAGGCTTCTTGCTCTCAACAATATGTATAATTAGCTAATATATTGTGTAATAAAACAATTTCCAAAACAAAAAGATATATTGTTACATTGGCCACCATGATATGAACTTATGAAGTTCTTTAAAATAATTTGTACATAGATAATACAAGGTATTTATTTATAGGATTCTGGTTATCTCAGTAGTCTTTTGTCCTCATCATTATCTGGTGTTTCATACTCTTAAAAATTAGCTGGCACTGTAGAAATGCATATAAACCTCGGTGTTTCCAGCATCCCCTTTTTTTCTCAGAAGTAAGATGCTAAAAAGTTGGCTATAGGCCCTCAGTAACATTGAACAACACTTTGGTGCATGTTTCAATCAGTTGGCAGATGCTGATCTGATTCTGGTTTTTCTAAGTTTGTTCCACATGCAGATGATGGTGATAGATAACAAACCTCAAGAAGAAGATGATGACCTTGGTCATGATCGTAATAGAGGGCGCTAGCTAATAGATAAGATGCTTCCACATAGATGTTGACTAACCTACAGGTTCATAGACAACTTGCCTACAAAAGTTATCCATCGAAGTTTTCTTTTACTTAAATATCTTAAATTCAACTCCATTCATTTCCATGTTTTTATCCCTTTTCAGAAATGGAGATCAAGATTATCTCAATTCATTTTACTGAAAAGATTCCAAAGAACAAGAAAGAGGAAAAAATAATGAATAGAAAATAAATTTTATGAGATTGATTTTACTTGATCATTTTAAATTCAACTCCATAATTTTTCGTGTTTTGTCTTCATTTTGAAATCAAAATGAAGCTCAGTTGATTTTGTTGAAATGATGTGAAAAATATTAAGGCACATGGAGCTAAAGAAAAGGCAAGAAAAGAAATATTATGAGATTTAGTTTTACTTTATCATTTCAACTCCATGTTTTTCCGAGTTTTATTTTCTTTATGAAATTACTTCAACTCATTTCATCGAAATGATTTGAAGTTTTATTTTTTTATGAAATAGGGATCAGCATTACTTCAACTCATTTCATCGAAATGATTTGAGAAGACAAGTCCATAGAGTAATAAAAGGCAAGAAAAGTAATATTATGAGAGGCTTTGCCATGGTCAACAGTTGTAATGCATGATATCTCTCAAATAAGATCATAATATGTTTCCATTAAAGACTGTTACGTGAAATACTAAATTACAAATCTACTTCAGTTCTTGATTCGAGGGCTCGTCAGATTCAAACTAGTACACAACCACACATATAGTTCAGCAGCACAGCATGATCTAACAGAGCAGCCCCTACCCTAATAAGAACCACATGAACAGTGCAATCTCCATATTGCAAAACAGTCGAGACTCATCTCTATAGAATGGTGTACTGGTGCAGATAGGTGTGTCGAGAAGAAAACAGTAGCAGGAGATTAGTCCAGTTGGGACTTTTGGATGCATATATCTCCTAGAAAAGGCATTGAGCTAGGGCTTGCCACCAATCCCTGGTTTTCCTTTCACAGTAGGGTCATGTTTAATGTTGGATCTTCCATAGTCATAATCTAGTGTAGTCTCCAATAATGCCTTTCTGATGTATATCTGCCATTAAGAACATCAGAAATACATGTATCAGAGAACCTCATGAAATACATATTAGTAAGTTATCAGTACTTGTTCCCGACAAAAGGAATAATCAAGTAAAGAACTCTTGATATTATACTGATTTCATGCTCATCGGTTGTCATTTATATAAAAGAATGCTGTTTAATAACTTTTGAAGGAATTAGCACAGTCAACTAGTAAAGACTCTTATGAGATTCAGATCTTGAGTTCAAATTCCACCTTTTGCTGAAAATTGAACTTTGCACAAAAACAAACAGTTGGACAACTGTATCAGTTATGTTAGAGGGCAAAAGGAACAAGGTTCACTTGTATAGTATGGTTACGAAAACAGGATCGACTTGGTCAGTTCAATTGGAAAAATCATATAGTGTGGTCTTGACTTAGATCTAACATGTTTAAGTATGGGATTAGATCAAGTACAACAGGTTAGTTTTTGGCAAACCAGAAATACTGACCAGTCCAATTCACACAGCCATTATGGAATGTCATCCATAAATGATCAAAAGCTCCTCTCTGCCCTTAGACCGCAATTATTTCTATCCTTTAAAAGTCAGCAACAGAGAGGAAGAGAAAGTCTAAAAGGGCCTGGAGACTTTGGAATTAATCCCTTAGTTACTACCTTATACCTTGTTATAAATATAATATTATCCTTTTACCAATCATCTAGTCTGAAAGACTAATTTACTAGTCCGACTAAATACCTCAATGATCCAAGGTCTCACCAGGTTGTTACTGGTCCAGTTTTGATAACTACGCTTTAAAAGTGATATTGTATAGCATGGGAGCTGCATGTAAGTGAGATCCATCTTGAATCATTTTGAGTCTTTCAGATTTTTGCTACATCTCATGAACCATCAACAGTTTGTTTTGTTAGATAATGAAAGATCTTCTTGAGTAGATGGATTGAACAACTACTACGGAGTATTAAAATAGTTATTGATTACTCTAGAGTCAAATGTTCTCTCCAATTGTACAATCAAGTTTTAGCAGCAAGATTGGGCCTTGTCTAAGTATGTTCATGGCTTCTGGGGAGCATACTTCTGAAGTAGCTTACCTTGACTTCTCATTTTTTTCAAGAAAAAAAAGCATTTTCATCATTAAAGTCATGGTGCAACAAAACTCTATCTCACTAACATGTAAATGATTAACTTGCAGAATACCTTGGTCACCGGGCATACAGATTCTTTTCCATCCTGATTTCCTCCAGCTTGACCTGTGAAGGAAATTAAACTACAGTTCACAGGAGAAAGCAACAACGAATAGGACAAAGAAACTACTTACATGAAGATGATTCAGAGAGAAGGATCAGAAAAAGAACAATGAGGAACATTTTGAGTCTTGGCATGATTGCTGCTATTCTTGATTTTCTCATGTTGTTTGTGGGAGCTTGGCAGGGAACCAAGGCCCCTTTTATGGTTGATTAATGGCAGCTGGAAAAGAATTTGCCATGGTCCATCATTCATGATATCTTCATAGAATGATGATGAAATCCATTAGCCCACCAGAAATAAGTCAACTACACTAGCTTCAGTAACTCCTGCATTCCTACTTGCCTTCTCTCCACCGAAAGCTACTGAACGGTGTAAGTGCAAAACAACAGGTCTTGTGTATGGCCCCAAATTTTCTACTTTCTTTTACGAGGGTTGAACATAGTTTTTTTTTACTTGCAAGCTCTTTGATTGTTTACAGGGCATGTTTAGATCCATAGCTACAAATTGAAGGTCCACAACTTAAGAGTTAACCCCCAAGCAATTTGTTGCTTGTTATGGTTCTTGACTGCATGTCAGTGGTGGCAGACAAGCATAGAGATGTTTTATAGTACAGCTATAAGGAAAACAGTGTGAAAGCACTTCATGGAGTGCGGTAAGTACTGGTTAGGATCTCCAGCAGCCCCATGGAATACAAGACAGAGAGAGAGAGAGAGAGAGATGAACAACTTGTTTACATGACATCAGATCACGAAATTACTAGTTCAAATTATGCTCTTAGAAGCAGAAAGTTCACGGGCTGTGTGTACAAGGACACAGGTAACAATTGTCCTTTTTTTTGTTTTCTTTTGTCATGTGGAAGCTGTATGAGCTGCATCAATCATAATGCATTTTGACTTGCAAACACAAGAGCTGCAGGTTGTAAGAGATACGTCGGCACCATTGTGACTGGGGGGCAGTACAAGCAACAAAATGCCATCACAGCCTACCTAAACTGAGCCATGGTGAGTGGATGGATAAGCATGTTCACCTTGAGCAAGTGCATGCGGCTGCAAAAAGGTGGCCAGGGAAAGAAGTGGAAGCAATAGTGCGCCCAAGAGGGAGTCAAACTGAAATCACTGGTTGATACTCTGGTGCTGCTTACTGTTTACCTGCTTGTGCAGCTCTGCTCTCATATCCTTTTCATCTTGGTGGTCTGGTTGGACCTGTTGCTTTATAAAATCAGGACCAAGATTTCTATAGTGTCAATCTTATCATTCAGGCCAACTTATAGACCAAGTTGACTTGCTATCCATGTCACTTGCTCTATTGCCATGCCATTGAACAGTGCGTTAGGATTAGAGACAATAATGTGTTTCTTCCATGTAATTGATCTTGATCTTGTTAATGCTGTTAGTAATTTTTTTTTTTTGTATTCCTTAATAGGAAAGGGTTTATTCGGCAAACCGGGACAAGGAATTCAAGTATGAAAAGCAACTCTTAGAAATTAGGGTTTGCTGCTCTATGAATGCGCTAGATATCTTAAGGTTTGGCAAGGTAAGGAGTGATGTAGAACAAAGAACATTTGAAATACTCAGCATATGTTTCTCTGAAAAAGGATGTATGTACAAAGAAGTCTTGAATTTTAGTTCTGGTTTGCTCAAAAGAAAGTGTTAATCTTTAGATTTTATCGTTATCGTATGAAATGAATAATTTGAATTTTTCTCTACTATATTCATACAAACAATATTGAATCGCGGAAGGCTTGTCGGCTTGTCTTCATTTTAAGTTTTCCTTTTGTATCAAAGTCTTCTTTCCCATGTTGCTAAGACAATAATGTGTTTGTTCCATTTAGATCTCGTTTGTGTTGTAAGTAGAAAAAAGAGTGGCTTGGGGATTCAAAGCTCTTTTTAGAGGATAAGAAATTCAGATACAGAAAGAAACATTTTATATCTCAAGGCCTCAGTACAAGAACAGTGTTGAAGAAAAATATATACTTTTAGTGCTTGCAAAATTTACTCTAATAGATGTAATGTAAGTTTAACTCAAGATGGGGTCTTTTTCTCCTCTTTATATCTTAGTGGTAAAATACATAATGAAGAATTTATATATATATATATTTTCTCTACATGTAAAGAATATTCAGTAATGAAAAACTTGCTTGCGTTTGCTAGTTTTTGAGGTTCTGTTTAATTGTTGATTCTCGTAATTTCCTATAAATCCAAAAGCATATTAGGTTGTAAATATGACATGAGAAGAATGATGCTTGGGGCAATTGATCAAAGCATAGGATGGTTGACATTGATGTTGATTCCTATGTACAGTATCTGACTGCCATGCCAAGTCAAAGAAACAGTTCCTCGATTCATGATGATGTGAAAAGATGATGACTGCCATTTTCTTGGCTGCTTTAGATCCAAATGTCAATATCAATCAGCCAATAAATAACTCCACTATTTGCACCAAAAGTTGATTAGGGCTGCTTTAGATCCATATGTCAATATCAATCAGCCAATAGCTCACACTATTTGCACCAATAGCTGTTCATCCACTCCTTTTTCTTTTCTTGTTGGCATGAGATACTTGTAAGATATGATATATTGACTAAACCCAAGGTCACTAGGACAATCATATGGACACAAAATTAATTATATATATAACAACTTCAATTCCACAATCCTTATCCTATTCTATCCTATTTTTTTGATGAGTTTTACTATATATATATATATATATAATGATTATATGACAGATGATATCCATGATATTCAGCTACCAACTGAGAAGGAGAAGAAAAGAGATGAAACAAAATGAGACCCAATTTGGAATTTAAAATTATTATAACAAGGTGAATGATAGAGAAATAAAAATAGATTTTGATTATCGGATGGAATTCAGATGCGCAAACTAATCATTTGTCTATCGTTCTTATATATGTTGTTTTGTTGTCTAACACATATTTTCGCTTGTGAGTTTTATGTTTTCGTATCTCATATATGTATATATTGTTATTTTTATTTTATATTAAATTTTCTCAAATATATCTTTTTATTAGTTTAATGTGTTGTTTTTTAATAGGATTATCACGAAGACAGTGAACGAGTTTTTTTTTCTTTTTTTTTTAACTCTTCTATATGTCATAAACATTTTGGGATATAGAAAAAAGTGTGGCGGGAAAAAGAAAAAGAATAATGGAAGATTTTTTTTCTTTCAAAAATTCACCTAATACAATTAATATATTTATTCACCTTTGACAGATTTTTTTTTGTTTGAAAAATCTTGTAATCTTTCCTATTCATTTTGCGCCTCAAAAGGCTTATCGCTCTCTCTCTCTCTCTCTTTCTCTCTCTCCTTGCGCCTCAAAAGGCTTATCTCTCTCTCTCTCTCTCTCTCTTAGGGTTTCCCGACTCCAGCTGCTCGACGGCCGCCCAATCCCCCGTCCTCCGACTCCGGTCGGCACCGGAAGCCTCTTCCGGTCGCGAACCCTTCCAGTAACTCGCGTAAGTGGTGATCTCGAGATCCTCTTTTCCCTCTCGGTTTTGTTCTTGGATTGTGAATCCTTGCTGGATGGGGCAAACCTAGTTTTTCTTTCGTTTATCTCTCTGTGCTCCCGATCCGGTACTCTTTTAGTAAGAGCTACTAGCAGGGGCACTTAGTCTCATCTGAGTTTGACGGATTTCTTACCGTTTGTAATGCTACGTCGTCTGACGTGATTTGGAAGATTTAGAATCGGAGTGTTGTTTTTGTTTAGATTTTTTTTGGGAATCTTGATCAATGGTTCTCTGTTTTTTGCATGCATTTGGCGTTAAAGGGAATCATGGACACTTTATTGCTATCGGCAGAGTTTATTTACAGCTGGTCCGGTATTGTGAATGTGTACAATATAATGTTTGTGATTGTCTTGCTCGGATCTGCTGATGACGTTGTTCGTCGTATATCAATAACATCAAGCACTCATGTTTCACGACCGTGAATGGGGTAATATGTAAAATTTCAGTTCCTGTATTGATTGGTTGATGAATGAGGCATCACCATCCCAAACTCAATTAATCAACTCAGATAGATGCTAGTGCCCAAAACATCCAACCCACTGTCATTCTCATACTGATGAAAATATCTACTAGTGACAAACGGATGTTCTACCCACAATTTTCGCCCTGACAATTTTTGGATTCAAGTGATTACCTCTTTATCAAATCTGTCCAAACTCATTTGGATGGTTATTTTCCTTCCCGTATCCATTCCAATCTGATTGATGGTACCCTATAGTCTGGCTTAAGGAAGTCAGATAGTTGTGTTCACATTAGAAAAAAATTGGAACCTGTTGCCATCCCTGGTGAAGATTTGTTCTTGTGAAAAAATTGTTCATCCATTCATTTGAAATGGATTTGTTTGAGTTAATTTCTTTTCTTTTCCAGTCATTCATAATCATCCATCATCATGCTTTTGTGCACTTAATTCTGTATAAGGTATCACTGGTGGAGTTTGATGACAGTAAATCTGCATTGTCATGTTTCTTTTGTTCGGGTAACCTGTTGGTAACTTAGCATTGCCAGTCTTCTGATACATTCGGTGGATTATGGTTCATGTTTGTTGGCGGTCGAGGTGATTGAAGCATGCATGCTCTTTGGGTTTTCAGCAATTCTCAGTGTTTTCTCTTTGCATCAAAGGACTTGGGGCTTTCTAGTCTGGGTTTGAAATCATTGGACTATGGTCTGGCATTGACTTGCTAAATCATTTCCGACTACCTGAATGGTATTTCCAACCAAACAAGAGATTTTAGAGGCGCTATTTGAGCATTTATGATTTTTTTATTGGTTACTTGGTAAGCTGAATAAGATGGATATTCTCATCTAAAAACCAGAATCTTGGTTCAAGTATTTGATAAAAGAAGCAAACCATCTAGACCCAATGTTGAAATTAATTTGAATAGGCTATAAACATGATGTTATAGAGGAATACTGGAACTGAAATTTTGCATGGTATCATATATTTGGTCATGAAATTTGGGTAAACGATCTTATGATCTTAGTCATACTGGAACAAGAACAATAGTTAGATTGTACTTATGATAGTCAGAGAATTTAAAAAAAAATGTTGGTAAGCAAAAAGAGTAACAGCTTATTGAAAATATTCTACTAGGCAACTTTGAGAACCTTTCACTAAAGAAGAATGGCTATGAAAACTATTGGCAACCCTTTAGCAATGAAGTCTTGTTTTGCTGGAAAGCTTGTTATTTGGCTCCCACACATGTTAATATTTTAGCATTATCACTTTAAAAGATTGTGTGACTTGTAACGGCCTATCTTCTGGAGTTCAAACTTTAAATTGACCTGCCATAGTCTCTAGACATTCTTCGTACTTCGAATAAAGTATCTATATTAGTAGGGCCAGACTTCATGTTATGCCATAGTGCTTTTCTATTTTTCCTTTTTTTTTTTGGTAAGTTATTTTTCTTTTTTTTATTGCAATACACACTTATTTTGGATGTCATCTCCATTTGATTGTCTGAAACTCTGTAGGGCATAACTTTCGGTTGTCATCTCAGGAAGATCTTTCCTACGATGTGAATGGTTGGCCATAACTTGGAACATGAAGAGCATAAATTTTGGTGGAGGGCTCAGGTACCTACTTTTGTGAGGCCAATTTTTCCAGTTGTACTTTGATAAAAGAAATTTTCTTGTTATGAGTGAATGTTATGAACTAAGAAATCCTTATTCAAATTAGAGAAATGGAAACTCTCTTTAGGCATCGACGATTGTTTGGACATTTAGTTGCAAAGAAGGTGCATATTGTGTATTCACATATTCAATGGGTGTTAGAGTCAGTATCTTGGGATTCTGATTGAATTATTAAAATTATATCCATTTTTCTGGAATTGTTGAGTTTTAAATTCTCTTTTTTCTAATAAAACATGTTTAAACTTGTGGACATTTATGCATTTTATATGCATATCTGTGGCACGCAAAAAGGTAGCATATAACTGACATGTAAGGGATGTTGGAGAAGTCTATAATCATCATCCTTTGTTGGTGAGTAGGGTAAAAGAGGCAGAAAATAGGACCTACATAAAAACTCAGAAGTTTTTTAGTAAATTTACATATTTTACATTGACCCCGGAGGTGCAACCTCTTGGTGAAAGATGCAACTTTGTTGTTTTTTGCTAAATACTGTGTTTCTACTCAGTGCATCTAATTTGAGGTGCTTTCATTGATCAAATTGGACTTCAAGCTCAATTGATTATGACTTGATAACTCTTTTGGTTTATTTGGATGCTCCATCAATGAGATGAATTCACTGTATCTGGCTATTGCTGTTAAGTGCACCATACTAATCTGTTTATTCTCCCACCAGTATTTCTTCAGTATTCTTCACCTACGGCTTGCATTACTTACAAACTCCACGTTCGTCCAAGTTGTCGACTATTCATATTTCTATCTTGAGGAATGCACCTCAAGCATTGATGGCTTTTCGTTCCAATCCAAAAGATCTTCATGGGGGAACTTTGCAACTAATGTTTGATGGATCACCATCTGGAATCAGTTCTTCATTCTTGGATTTAGGTTTTGTGACCGAGCAGTGTGAGCATAAGAATATCACACAAAATGAAATTCAGTTTCATGAATTTGATGGTGAGCAATCCGAGAAAACTGATGGTGCTTGTAAGAGTGCTCAAGAGGTTTCTGACAGGGAAATCCGGAGAAGGCAAAAGATTGGAGCAGCGAACAGAGGCAGGATACCTTGGAACAAAGGAAGGAAACATAGTGAAGGCATAATTATACTTTCCTATTTCATCCATGTGATCTTTGTTGTAGTGAGATGGTCTTTTCTTTGTTTGCATTGTTATCTGATTTTGACCTGATGTGTATTAATCTCACACACTATTTTGATTGTAGAGACTCGAGAGCGCATCAAGAAAAGAACTATAGAGGCCTTAAGTGACCCCAAGGTGATGTCATGTAAGAATCAATTTCATACAATTTTCAATGGCTAATGTTATATTATTTGTTGGTGACGTTGCCTTTACATGTTCTGAGTTTTGCTAATTTGTACAAATTTTGTCAGGTCAGGAAGAAGATGTCTGAAAGTCCTCGTTTGCATAGGTATGCTCATATTCAAGTCCTCATTCTCCTAGGTAGACTCTCCCAGTTAGCAAAAGTCATGTTATTAATGTTAGTTTAATCTACTGACCCACAGTAAAGTTGCTTTACAATAGCTTAATAGCTTCTAGAACTTATGACTTTACAAGTAATCTGCTGCAGTGATCAGAGTAAGTCTAAAATAAGTGCTTCTCTGACAAAGATTTGGCAAGAGCGTCTGAAACAGAAAAGGCTGCAAGAGAAATGCTATTTGTTTTGGGCCAGAACTATTGCGGAGGCAGCAAAAATAGGCAGTCTTGATCAAGAGGAATTGGAGTGGGACAGCTATGAGAAAATGAAGGCTGATATGGTATCTGAACAAATAAAATTAAAAGAAGAAAAAGCAAAGGCCAAAGAAATCGCAAAGCTAAGAGCAGAAAGTGTTGCAAAAGATAAGGCCGAAAAAGTTGCAAAGCTTGCTGAGCAGAGGAAATTACAGAAGGAGAAGGCTAAGGCTAGAAAGTTAGAGGCATTGTCTCAGAAAAAACCTGTTGATGAGAGAAAGAAGACAGAGCTGTCTAAGGGTTTAAAACTTAAGGCAATATTGACTAAGGTAATACTCATAAATGATATTTGTGTTTTCTCAACCTTTTACTGAATGTTTGCACAAAAAGTATTTGTCAATATTATTAAATAATCAAATTGTTTACCAGACTTTTCTTAATGTACACTGCTATCCTTGGTTTCTAATATTGCTGTAGAAGTAGCTATGAATCTTCAGATTGGCATGCACAAATTTCTTGAATAAAATGGACAGGTAGAAGTGTGTCTACTTTTTCATCCACTAAACATAGATAAAGCTAAGGATCTATTTATGCTTGCTTTGTAATAGATTTTCATGCAATTTCTGCAGCTTGTCAAAAGTCTTATATTGACAATTTTTCTGTTCTCCAAGTCTGATGGTAATATTCTAATTCTTATTCTGAAGTTCCACCATCGTAAGAGACAGTTGGAGACTCTTCAAACAGAGATAGTAGCTAAACCTGGGCCAGACTTGACATTGGATATAGAACTGATTAAGAATGAGAGAATGCAAAGAAGAATCTCACTTGCTGATCAAATTAAAGCTGTTAAGAACAAAAAAGAAGAATTTTCTGTACAAAGAGTTCGAGCAAATGCATTGTTGGATTCTGCATATGAACAAAGAGCGGGAGATCATTGATTAAAGAGCGGGACATTATATGGGATGCAGTAGGTAATATTACTTTTTTTTTTGGATTTACAAAGTTTTATGCTTCACATGTTATCTAATTAGTCTCATTGCAATTTTTTAATAATAATAAACAGGCACTAAATAATTGTTCAAAGTTAACTGCTTTCTTATGTTACTACTTTTTAGTTGCCTCAACTGCCCATGCATTTCTTTTCTGTGAATAATCAGCTGAATGCTGCTGTATTATGAGGATATGTACTCCAGCGCACCTTGCCACATTTTAGTATTTAGTCACAGTAATTTTGTGTTCTTCATGCATAAAATACCACTGATTTGCCTTTCTACGATGCATGTTTCGAATTAGAATTTACTGAATATCTGTGTGCTTTCACAAACAATATCGCCTTATCTGGAAAAATAGGTGTTTTTTTTTTTCTGCAAGGAACCTTATTTGGACCTGGTTGCGGTGTTTTGTTTGTTCTATCCACAAATTTTTTGCATATTAATTATACATGGCATGTATTCTATTACATAAACAGTGATAAGAAAAGATGTTACTCCAACGGATTTCGTAAGGCATTCGCAAGTTGGTTTGATATATTTTTTTACAGAGCTATCTTTTTCATCAATTTTCACCTTCCAGAATGCATGTCTGGTTATTATGGAAATGAGAATTTCAGTCTCCATCAGGACTCTATAATGTCTTAGATTCTGGCATATAAACACATTGATTTTTAATCATAGTTGCTTTGATCACTGTGAGTTGGAACTAATGCCAACTTTTCCTCTGTTTCTCTTGGAAAAGTTGTCTAATTGGAGGCACTCAATGGTTAAGGCACTAAGACGATCCCTAACCTTGTGGTGGGAGTACCAATCGAAAAGATGCTATAAAGTGCTTTAGTTCAATGTGGTCTTCATTCCTGTGGATGGTATTTTTGAAAGTAAGCAGCAGTACCTCGGGAAGGGACCTAAATGCTTGGAATACAACTATTTAGTTTCATTTGGGGAAGAAAAATAAAAAATGAAATTTTCATTTAAAATTTCAATATTTGTGGAGATTTTGTAATATACTCGGTTGCCTAATTCACTGTTTGCTGCCTTTTGAAGGGCAGATCATGATATTTGGTAATATACTCGGTTGCTGCCTACAAGAAAAAGAAGATCTTGCTACCAGTGTAATATTCTGCAAGGAAATGGGATAAAGCAACAAAGAAGCTCTTGCTACGAGTGTAATATTCTGCAAGGAAATGGGATAAAGACTCAAAAAGTCGATTTTTCCGCAGATGAGAAGCTTAGAGCTTCTAGAGCTTGTAGAAAGACTTGGGTGGCCTCCTGCTCTATGATTTCCGTTTGTTGGCAAAACAGCAATGTATAATCCTTTGGATCACGAGTTGTTCAAATTCTTTTCAGGTGACATACTAACTTGTTGGTTTCATTCGTATATTAATCTTGATGAAATTTGTTTCGTCTTTCTGTAGTTTAGAATCATCGGATAGAAGCGTTACATTTGCGCACTTGATCCAAAGAAATTAACAGTAATTACAGTAAACATTTTGAGTTTTGTTGGATGAATATCAACACTTTTATTACAGTAAACAGCTATTTCCACTATTTGAAAGATAGACGTAAAAAGTACATTATTTTCTTTTATCGGGGCTTACTCGTGCCTCGGTCAAGGTGATTGGATATATCAATGGGCCCACCTGATTATCCAATTACCATGCAGGTAGGTTGGTGGGTTACAACCCAACTGGTAGGAAAAACACTTTTGTGACAGCCATATCCAGCAGGATTAATTATTACGATAAAGTAATTGGCAAAAAGATGATTTCAATATCTTTTTTGTTTGGAATGTCTTTAAACTAAAAAGATTTTAAAATTATTATTTTTTTCCTTTATTGTTGTATTTTTCGTTAATAAAGTTGACGATGTTAGAGCAACGATGTTCATTTGTTTCACTTTTATTAATTTGGAAGATTCAAAATGTGGTGGTTTCCAAGAATAACACTTAGATCTATGTTCTAACCAACAATACCTTGCACTGTTTACTTGAGAGGTGCAAGACTTCTTATTCGTAGGAAGGAGAATGTTGTAATAAGGAGAGGCTTTACCGTGCAAGCTAGGAAGGTCTGAACAGGAGTGTAGTGAAGGTCGATGCAGAGACTTCCAAATCCTGAACAAAAAAGATGACTCCACCATAGCGATGCTAAATCTAATTAGGGATATCATGTACATGTCGGGATATATATACCAACTGGTTTGTAGATTTTGTTAGAACTTGTACATCTTCCAAACCTCGGAGAGATGAATAGCCTAAGCCATTGTTTTCCATTTTTGTTTGCTGATGTACAGATCACAAGTTGTATCAGACTTCTAAAGCAATATACCGTTTACTTTCTTTTGGAAAACAAAAAGAGATACCATCACATCACACCAACTTGTTCAAAATTACATAAGAATCTTAATGTTTGTACATCTATCCATGCAGATGATGTAGCAATAATGCCGAATATTCTTTTGAGTTTGCTGCTGTTCCTACTTTAACAGTTCACTGATTTATGACTCAGTTTGATAACACTAGTCCCTAAATTTTGACACAGGCGTAAAACACACAACACAATTCTCAAAATAATAAACAGTGCATGACGATCGAAATATTGGTTTCTTTTCGATGACAAAAAAAAAAACCAAATTAGAAGTACACTCATCTGCAAGCCCACCCTTCTGAAACTCCAAAGCTACACGAACCTGCAAATTCGGCTCCCAAAGGATATGCCGATAACTCTTAATTAACACATCACAAAGTACCAAACATTAGAATAGAAATGGGAACTCCTTCGAGTTGTTCCTGAAGGGGCTGGGCTTACGGGTTTAGGCAGAAAGTCTTGCTCTCAGCTCAGATGCCACCGCATCAATGAACTCTTCAGTGTTCAGGTACTGGGCTCGAGTAACGCTGAGGTTCGAAAGATTTGCAAGTAATTAATCAAATTTCTTGGATTAGAACACACAAAAATAGTTGGCACTCAAGTGACAATAGGTCTGAGAGGGCTGGAGAATACCTGGATCCGTGAATGAGAAGTGCTAGATCTTTGGTCATTTTCCCAGACTCAACAGTTCCAACACAAGCTGCTTCCAATTTCTCGGTAAAATCAAGGAGCCTGGCATTGTCATCTAGCTTTGCCCTATCAAATCACCAAGCATAAAAGAGCTTCAGCACGGCCTTTTGTAACAATTAAACAAGCTGGTTTCTCAATAATTCATCTTCATGTATAGAATAATCATATGAGCAAGATTTGTGATCCTTATGAACTCCGACCCTCGAAAAACAGGACCTATGGCATTCTTAAATCGCAAATTAAAAACCGATGCCAAAGCTGATGTTTCCAGTTAATGCTTGTCTTATAACAATGCTGTTGATCATAAAAGATATGTCCAATAAAACCACACCTGTGAGCAAGCCCTCTCGACCAGGCAAAGATGGAAGCTATACTGTTTGTACTGGTTTCACCACCTTTTTGGTGAACCCGGAAATGGCGGGTTACTGTTCCATGTGCAGCTTCAGCTTCAATGGTTTTCCCATCAGGGCACACCTAGAATGAATGCAGATTTTTTTTTTTTTGTATGAATTAGTATTGCTTTACAGGAATCTTTACATAAGGAAATAACTTAAACCTTATTATTCATCATACGAAGAAACATGCATAAACCTTTTTGTTTAGCATTGACTAGTGAGGAGGAACATTGTAATCAGGCATAGAACAAGCATAACTCGTAATAGTTGATATAGGTAGTGTTCAGATTTGTAAGAGTTTGTTCCATGCTAAACTAGGCTGTCCTCATGACAAAACAAGCTGCCTTTAACCCGAAAAAAGCAAAATAAGTTTTTTTATTACTATAAAATTCTTAAGGCAACATATTTTCAACTGCAATCATCATTTGTCAAAAAGAGCACAAAGTCCTACTTACAAGTTCAAACAAAAGAATTTTACTCCATGAATGTAAATTAGAAGTTCCATTAATTTGAGAGATGAACATAGATGAGTCAATTTTCCATCATGAAACACGTATTATTTGCTATATGTGTACATACCAACACTGATGTCATCAGGCCGAGAGACCCAAAACCTGCAAAATTGATAAGGTTTGTCTGATGGTTAGAAAATTGCCTTAAATTAGCTTTCTGCAAGCATCAGGAATTCAACAAAAGGTTCAAAACTAATCTTTTCTAAGTATACAACAAAAAGAGGACATGAATCATGATGCATAAAGCTGGCAGAGTTCAAACCTTGAGCTAAGAAATCACTCTGTACATCTCCGTCATAGTTTTTGCAAGCCCAAACGTAACCACCTTCACTCTTAAGTGCATAAGCAACCATGTCATCAATTAGACGATGCTCATACCTGTCAGAAAATGGGATGAGACAGACAACTCCCAACCAAGAAAACATTATAGAGCAGTTGAAGAATGCTAACCAAATTCCTGCAGCCTCAAACTTGGATTTCCATTCAGTTTCATAGACCTCTTGGAATATATCCTTGAACCTGCAGGATTTAATAGTATGCAAGATAAAGCTAGTAACAAGTCCAAAGTTATATGAAACATATCAATGTTGTGATACAATCTGAGAGTAAACTGTTTACCTTCCATCATATTTTTTCAAAATTGTATTTTTGGTGCTAAGATAAAGGGGCCATTTCTTTTGGTAAGCAGTAGCCATGGAAGCCTCTGCAAATGCACCGATTGACTGTATACAAACATACACAAAAAGAGAAAAAAGATAACTATCACATCATGTGATTCACATGTATAAGTGAGCATGTACTGTAAATGTCACAAATGGGTGAAGGTTCCAGACCTCATCAGTGTTGTACATTGATAAGGCAACTCCACCTGCGCCAGTGAAGTTGAAAACCTCTAGTTCAACCTCCTCATCTTTTCCCTCTGAAAGTGATAAGCAAGCAAGAAAAATTTAGCACACATCAACAAAGAAGCAATGCAGAAAAGAAATGCCTGCTGTGAACAAGCATAAATTGTCACTTATCGTACCGAAAACTAATTTAAGCTTTCCAGGCCCTTTAATTACTGTATCAGTTGCACGGTACTGATCACCAAAAGCATGTCTCCCAATGCATATTGGCTTTGTCCATCCTGAGAATGTGACATATCAGACTGGCAGCTAAACGATGGCAGTGACACAAACCTAGAACATCTTTCATTTGAGTACCTGGAACAAGCCGTGGGATGTTTTTACAGATAATTGGCTCTCTAAATACAGTGCCTGCAAGAAAAGGATGTGTAAGTCCAAGTGGTATAATCATCAGGGATTAGTTATACGATTCCGACACTCAAGACAGCTGACCATTCAAAATATTCCTGATTGTTCCATTGGGGCTCTTCCACATGGATTTCAGGTTGAACTCCTTAACCCGAGCTTCATCTGTCATTATTCACAAGTGTCCATATATGATTATCACAAAAATTTACTGCATATAGATTAATGTGTTAAATTCAATTGCAGCTTTACCTGGAGTTATTGTTGCACATTTGATTGCTACATTATAACTGCAGCCACATGACACTAGTGTTAGCATACAGTCAAAGATATAATGTATGGCATGACAATTCAAAATTCAGAAGAATATTTGCCAATTTAAGATACCAATAAGCAATCAAGAAACTGGCCAACATCTAGCAATTACCTAAGCAATTGCAGGGTCAAAACACTGTACTAGTCCATTTCAGCTCAGTTATTCCTTAAAATTCAAATTGGTTTCAGATTCTATATTTTGGTCACATTTTGGTTGACTTGCATAAAAATCCTTAACCAGAACTCAACCTCTGAATATACATCATTGGATATGAATTACCGGATTAGATCTAGCAAATGTAGATAAGTATCCACATAGGATACTTATTTTCTGAACCCCAAGGAGTTTTGCCCTCAGTTAAGCACTAACTGGAAATTCCCATACCTACATACTCTAAACTACCTCCCCTTCAGCTATTCCATCATGCTTTCTGCTTGTCTTCCCACTCACTCTTCTGGACCCTACTTCCAACGAACATGCCAGTATCAACAACCATTTCAACCATCATACTTATTGTTTTTTCTTCCTCCTAGAATTGCATTGCATTAACAACCTTCTGCATACTGTTGCCCCATTCTTTTGTTACTGAATTACTATCAATGGCCTCGTACACTGCCAGCTATTAACAAAGACAAAAGCACAGGTGGACAAAGAAAAATTTATGCGTTCTAAGATTTGGAAGTTGTGAGAAATGAAAGAGAAGATATTAAATGAGATAAAAGAAAACAGTGGATAAATCGTAGACCCAAGCTAACTCGAGGTTTATCTCTAAGGGATGAATGTCCAGTGCGGCCACCTGTCTCAAACTTGAATGATAACATTACACTATCAACGACAATTACCAAACTCTGATTCTAAGAATGGTTCTTTGATTCAATTACAATTTCTTTTTCCTTTTTCGTAGACCACAAGTACAAGAAAAAAGAGAAAAATAATAATTAAGGAAAGATTACAATTATAACAAAACAAATGAATTGTGTCCTCTTTTTTTCTTTAAAGATGATTTCTTTCCATTTGGTTTAGCCAAATGTTCCATCATCAAGGCCGATTCAAAGTTTAATCATTTGAAACCATGAGTGTTTACACAGCAAGGCTTATTGATCATTTATTTGAATAAATTTGATTAATTTAGGTGGTTTTTGCACATGTTTTTAGTTCAGATTCCTAAGTTAATCAAGGTCAAGAAAAAGGAAGCAAATATGACAAAATTAGAAGAATCAAACTTTGATTTTGATTGAACATTACTAATTTCTATTGAGGATTTTATCTCGACAAGGAAGATTCATTATTCTATAAAATCATCAAAAAGAGAGATTAAGCTTTGATATCAAAATTTGGATCAGCTACTTCATCGTTCCATGGACTCCAAGAAAATTTGAGAAAACCAATTCCACCCTCCACCCCAAATATATATAAAAAAAAGAAAATTAAGTTTCTCTGTCATCTTGGTTCAGTTCTGATTCAGCTAACTAAAATCTTAGTTAGTTATCTTTAATTTGAACTTTTGATGAATATATGTTGAAAACTGTAAAAAAACAAACTATGAGAGTCATATTCATTAAAATAAAAGAAAGCTCAAGGTGCCAAAGGAAAATATAGTTCATGCAAAATCAGAGTTTCATCTCAGTAAAGCCAAATGCCAAAAAAGATGCAGCATACATCTGTTATCATTCAAATATATAGTAGTACTATTAGAGAAAAAACAGAATATGAAAGGATACACTGGTATAGAGGTGACACCTACTTAAGAGTAGCTTCTGCACTTTCTATTGTGACTTTATCATCTGTAGCATCACGGTTAGGTAGTCCCAAGTCAAAGTACTTGATATCCAGGTCCAAGAATGGGAAAATGAGCTGCATTATCAATTGAATCATAAGTCCCACATAACATAGCATTAAAAGCTCTATTACATTGTATCCTATAAGGATAACGATAGAGAAAATTTTAGCAAGCAAAGTAGGCAAGAAAACCAACAGTCACCTTTTCTTTGATTGATTTCCAAAAGACTCGAGTCATTTCATCCCCTGCCACAATGCAAAGACACAGCTGATAAGTGATCTAGAATTATATTCAAGCATTTATATATAAACATCTGATGAGATATAAATGAACTGCAATGGTGTTATATTAAGGTATGACCAAGAATTACACAATGAGACAGTTTAAAGAAATTGAACTCTGATTTAATCAATAGTAAAGATATATCCATTGGAAAGACTGCCTTTAATCTATATACACCATGTCATTTATAAGGTGCCAATATCAGCACCTAGTGGAGCAGAAATCTACTTAGCAAGGAAGAAAAGGGCAAGCAAAACAAGTTTAGTACTAAAACAACTCAAAAGAAAAGAGAAAGAGACACAACTGCACAAATCAACCACAACCAAGGATTTGTTTGCATTAGCAAAAAAGAAAAAAAATGCTTTTCATGTTTGCTTCTAACTTGATTTAGTTCAGTACACACTAGATTTAGAGCAGTGCTGATGAAGGATGAGCAGCAGTGGATTTCTTTTGATAATAGATGAACCAAAAAGAGATGAATAAAAAGATAGTAATTGAAAGATAATAGAAAAACATAACGAGATAACTTCCAAACTGGCTCTGGCTTAAGGAGCGAACTCCTAGGATGAAGGCTTCGTACCTCCATATGCCTCACATATGAACGATGGGATCATACCATCGAAAACATAATTGTGGCCTCGCACCACTCTCACATAAGGTGAGAATGAACTCAATTCCTTGTTTCATATTTGATTGATGCATTACACTGTTCTGGCCCCCTTTTATAGGCTCTAGTACAAGAATAAAAAGAAAATTATAGAAATAAAGAATATTATAATTGCATCAAATCAAATATATGATATCCTCTTTTCTTTGAATGATGTAATATTTCTGACTTGATTTGATAAATAATCTTTCTTTCTTGATGATAATCTTGACTGATAGATTTTCTCATCTTTGTAAGACAATCTTCAAATAGGATTCATAATCTTCAATCAAAAACAAATCTGATTTCTGCCATCTTTTATGCATTTGCTTTCTTTTCTCCTCGTTGAGTAAATGTCGATATATGACAACTTATTACATATGCAAAATGCCACTAAACTAATTAAATTTATTTAAATAAAAGATAAACTAATTGGCTCTGTATCAACTGCGAATGTCCCAAAATGGCTTTATGAACTAGAAAGTTGAAGAGGAGTCTTGATACATCTTCTATGTTTTCAGTGGTTTCATGAGATGAAAGAGGAATTAATCCTTAAAAAATATAATTTTGCAAGTGTTGTCAACTACATAGAGAATTCACCATTTATCAGAATGTTAAATGGCCAGAATTTCTCCATGACATGCATGCTTTAGCATTCAATGGAAAATGGTAAACTGGCAAGAGCTCTCTAAGTTTATCACATTAAAATTTTACATGAACTTTCACTGCAATGTCTCATGCAACAGCTTAGCCATGAACTGTAATACTGTCTTGGTTCATATGTCAGAAGAAATGTTCATGGTTAGGTACATCTGCATTAAACAGCAGAGCTCATGGTCCAACTTTCAGATGCTGGTCATTCTTTGAATGGTCCTAAGCTAGAAATATTTAATCAATAAATCTCTGGTTTGCCAGCATTTGATTGTTCAAATGAGTAAAAATAAATAAATCATCCCATTTAGTATTCTCCTCATTTTAATTTCATTTGAATCTACCAGGGGGATAACTATCCATATATACACCATTTAAGGAACTTGAACCCAAGAATGACTGAACTTTATCTACAAAAGCAGACATTTTCCAATATGATCACTTCTTTGTTACAGTGTGATATTCTCTCGTTGTAATGATGGCTAGAATGGTTAATGTAGTGGATATAGAAAGAACAAAAATTCCACATAGGAACCAGAAAAAAAGGTAAGTGAATCTTTTCATGACTTCAGAGGATGTTCGAAAACTCTTTGGCGGGTCTTGGTGGAACTGGGGTGCTGTTTTAACTGTAAGGATAGTACCTAGATTGGGAGCACTTCCAATCAGAAGTACTGGAGTGGTGGACAGAGAAGAAAGGAATCTTAATGGCTCCTGGGAATTGTATGGCAGAAAGAAGGAAACTCTTCACAAGAAATAATTCTTTTTCCATGAACAGGGATGCACTAATATTTCCAAACCCATAAAGTACTCATTATTTGAGTGATTTGCAACTTTGCCAGTATAGGTGATTTTGTACTTGATTTTGCCCATTCCTCCTGTTTTCAGTGTACATATCTTCATTTTCTTAGGGCGCTGATATTGCTTCACCTGTTTCTTGGATTGTACTATTTACTGGAAGGTGACAGTAAATTTTTTACTACTAGAAATTTGTCCCAACTCCTGAATTCCCAAGTTTTAGAAGCAAACCTTTCTAGAGTCGTAGAAAAGACATTATAACAGTTAAAATAGCACATATACCCTAGTGGGCACAAACTCCTGAGCAGGGGAACTCTCTACACGTGTGGTATTACTTTTCAAGAAAAGGAAAGTCCAAAATCCCAGATACCAAAAGGTGGGTTTTCGTTACGGCTAATCAAAAAGCAAGAAAACACCAAGTGGATCATAGTTCTTAAGACCTAAATATCACGAAGACCTTATATTCAATCAACACAAACAAATTTGCATCAACTAAAACATGACATGTAACTTGTCGAAAAAATTCTCTACACAGGAGAAGCAATGAACAACAAAATCCGAATGTCAGAAACCAAATGGTGGTTTTTAGTTAGGATTAATCGACAAGCAACAAAGAAACACCAAATAGCCCACAGATCTTGAGAGCTACATATCTCAAGTGAACATCAATGCATTCTACACTATCAAACGCACATATCTGCATCAACTAACATATGACACAGAAGTAAGATCCACAAACAAGGCGAAGCCGATCGAACAGTAAAAGATGGCAATGTATGAGCACATCCATCAGGATCGCGCCGTAAAGATCGTGGATCGGCCCACGACGACGGAAACAAGTAATCATGAAGCACCGAAACAGTCAGAAACAGAACGGATCTGGGAATACGGAGACCACCAAAGGTTGATGGGAAAAGAAGTCGATCGACGGGGAAGACGGATAAAACGAGCGGGCAAGGAAAAAAAGGCGTTGCTCACCGTCCATCTCGACGATGGGGTTGAAGACCTTGATCTTCTCGAACGCCATTTCCTGGGCGCGGCGCCGCGAAATCGGATGGAGTTCGACGACGAACGGAGGGGGGGGAACGAGAAGTGGAACTAGAATAGAGCGATAGAGCGAGTGCGACGTTGATGCCGCCCCCCTTAAATGGAGTTACAAGATTGATAAAAGGAACAACAACACTGTTTCTCCTCGCTATACCTCACCCGCTTATGATTGTTGGAGACATTTGGGTCCCACAGAAAAGACCCATTCGCAGGAGGCTAAAGGGTTGGGTAGGATGTCGGCAGGGACAACAAAATCCTACTGAAAATGTGAAAATGAGCACAATCGTTGTTACCTTGTACTACTACCCGCTTTCCGATAGATCGAACGTACAAGGAGAGGACCCACAATTGTACCCAATAAAAGACAGGTGAGGCCGTGTATTTAAGCAGCGGGTACTGAGGAGAAGAAGTGGAGACATGTGCTCGCTTTCAGCTACTCCTACGGAGGATTCCTGTCGAATTACTATTCGACCCTTACTTTTGCCACCATTTTACTTTAAATTTTTTTATTATTTAAAAGGAAGAGTATTTTAGCTTTATATATATATATTTACATAAAAATTTACACTCCTCATAAAATGACTCTACTTATTAAATAATCAATTTTATTTAAATAAATTTAGATCGATGATTTTGGAAAAAAAATTGTAATTTTTTAATAGCTATAAAATAACTATACTTCCTCAGAAGGGTCAGTCTCTGTCTCCACTGACCCTTGACCGGCAGCTCGGATTCCCTGCTCACCTAACACAACGCCACCCACCGACTTCACCTTCCCACCGGTCTCCGGTGGACCACTGGCTGCGATCATCCATCCGTCCGATGTCAATCGACCGGTCCTCGTTGCGCTTGGCTGGCGTGTGTGGCACCAAGAAGTTGATCATCTTCCTTCCTGATTCCACGAGTCGTCGTCGGAAGAGCAGTCGCGTGTCAGCAACTCTTCAAACGACTCACCGATCTTGGTGATCTATTAATAGTGGATTTGGTCAATTATGTAGTCAAATAATTCGAGAACATCATGATGGCTCATCATCTTCTCTTATTTACTAATCTCGGTATGAATTCTAATTTTCTACTTTACCGATGATATGGCATGAGATCGATCGAATAAGTAGGTAATCGAATCGTACTAGGTATTGACATCAGAAATAGATCTATCATAAGTGAACGTGGACATACTTATGACGTCAATATAACAGGATCAATTATGGTTAAGTTGACTCAATTTTTAGACCATTAAATTTTAGTATAATATAAAAAAAAAATGAATTTTTCTCCTACTATAAAGGGGATTTTTGTTTTTTTAGGTATTATTTTCTTTTTACTTGATCATAGTGGCAAGCTAGTTTGGTTCTCTAGGTTCCTCGGGTTCAAATGAACTCTAGCTTGATTTGTGTGATCTGAAAGGGTCTACCTCACCCCTTGTAAAGATTTAAGATATGTTTGGTTAAGGCACATATCAGTTTAGTTACCTTTGTGATATGGTCATTACTTTTAATTAATCAGATCCAAAGATAACTATGAGTCAACTGAACATATAATTAATCAGATCCAAAAAAGTTACGGCACATATTCATGATCGGTGATGGTTAGAAAACAAATATTATATAAAATAGCTTCTTTAGCTATGACTTCATTTCGAACTAATTAAACTGAATTTTTACATTCAATTTTTTATGGGTTTTTTTTTTTTTTTTTTTTTTTTTGGGGGAAAAAAAT